>VZRX01007524.1:70263-125579 GCA_013398075.1 Notiomystis cincta
CAGGGCTCAGTGCCACTGCAGCACAGACAGGGCTCAGTGCCACTGCAGCACAGGCAGGGCTCAGCTCCACTGCAGCACGGGCAGGGCTCAGTGCCACTGCAGCACGGGCTGCCCTGGGAGCACGGCAGCCACACAAACCCCACTGGAGAGGCTCTGCATCCTCTGGGGTCTGGTGTGGTGCTTCACTACAGTTAAAAAATGGATCACTAATTTATCAGTCTCTTGGGCCTACATAAGAAACCTAGCTGTCTGTCAAGATAGAGGGGAGAAAAGAAAACTTGGCAGAAAGAGAACTAAAACGTGTAAAAAAAAAGATAACATGGAGGACACCAAGGAATTAAATGCACAGTGTACAATGCTGCACATATTGCAGAGACAGCATCTACATGGTCTCTTCAATGATGAGGCATGACAGGAAGTTTAATAAGAGAAGAAAGGGGTTAGGACCTCTGGCAAGATCTCCTTTTCCTTTTTGGAATGCATTAATAGTCCAATATTTTTGTCTCCCTCATCCTCGCACTTCAAAAAGTTCACATATTGCCTTAATCATTGCTGCTTTTCAACAGGCCCTAGCCAAACATCCAGCATTTCTTGTCTGTACTTTGTGCTGTCCCTCTCCCCTCCTCTTGCTGAGTGAAGGACTGGGCATGCTGTGCAGGGATGTTTTGAGTTTGCTTCCAGAGAAGACCAAGCTGAAGAAGTACAGATACCCTGGAGCATGCATCCAATGGTGCCTGCAGCAGCCCAGTGCTGCACTGCCAGTGCTTCCACTCACCAGCCTGCAGCAGACACTCGTGAGCACCACTGCCTAACCCACACCCTGTCCAAGGCACTGGGCAGTTCCTCTGTGCCTGCCACAGGGGGTTGCTGGCCAAATGATTCAAACATCTTATTCTGGACATCGAACTGCTTGGCTTAGGCCACTGTGTTGGGATAGAGTTAATTTTCTTCACAGTGGCTGCTATGGGGCTGTGTTTGGGATTTGTGCTTAACACAGGGTTGACACTATAGAGATATTTTTATTATTGCTGAGCAGGGCTCATTAAACAGAGCCAAGGCCATTTCTGCTTTTCACACGGCCATGGTGGCAAGGAAACTGGGGGTGCCTGGGAGGTTGGGAGCAGACACAGCCAGGACAGGGGACCCAAACTGATTAAAGGGATAGTCCAGACCATGAGACATCATGCTCAGGATATAAAGTGGGGGGAAGAAGGAGGAAGAGGGAGACATTTGGAGTGATGGTGTTTGTTTTCTCAAGTCACCATTACACGTGATGGGGCCCTGCTCTCCTGGAGATGGGCTGAACACCTGCCTGCCCCGGGAAGCAGTGACTTAATTTCTTATTTTGTAATTGTCTTGTTTCTTCACTTTTATATGCAGCTTTTGCTTTCCCTATGAAACTGTCTTTATCTCAACCAATGAGTTTTCTGGCTTTTACCCTTCCAATTCTCTCCCTGACCCCGCAGGGGGAGAGTGAATGAGCCTGGGGCTTGGCTGCTGGCTGGGGTTAAACCACAACAGCCACCAAATGATGTGAGATGATCAAGGAACTTAAAATGTGATTTAAGGTTTCCAGAGGTGTGCAGAATAAAGGGCTGTGATGTCTGTGCAGACATCTGATTTGGTGAAGACTTTTTCTGTGCTGATATCCTCAGACAAGGACATACACTGGCACTGCAGTTAGCAGGCAAGTGATTATTCTGATGATTATCTACACAACAGTATTACAACAGAAGATGGATTACATCCACCAAAAAAAAAAAAAATCCTGCTAGGAATTTACTTCCAGGCATTAAATTTTAAGAAGAGGATATACTGCTTGTAGGTTTCAGACAACAAAGTCACTCTCAACTGTTTTACTCCTTTCCTAAGGAAAGTTAACTTGGGACTTAGGCAAGTTGAAATGTGAAATGAGTGTCTGTTCATAGGAACAGAATCTCTCTCAGCTGTCTCAAAAGATTGAGAGTCCTGAATTGAAAAACAACAAAAAAAAAGTCAAACCAAAATCAGTTTCCCAAACAAATGAAAAAGCCCAGAACATAACTTCAATACCAGGCATACATTAATTGGTTTCATTAAACTAAATCTTCTGGGAAGACTTTCGTCTTCACTTTGTTTTTTCTGCTCTGAGCAGAAACTCCAGCTTGCTGGTTACCTATCTGCTTCAGCTTTAGAGGTTTTGCTGTCCCTTGGGCTCCTGAAACCACATGGGCCATTGTGTCCCAAAGCAGCACTAACCACATGTGCCATTGTGTCCCAAAGCAGCACTAAAGACACACGTGTGAGTGTTGATGTGATGGACACCAAGGCTGTGGGCACTGCAGGTTCAGGCTATGTCCCCTGAAGGTTCAGGCTATGTCCCCTGGAGTCCAGCCCCAGCACAGGCAGGAAAGGGGCATGGGGAGAGCCCTGTGCTCCTGTCCTTTCAGCAATCCCTACCAATAACAGGGCACATGCAGGGAAGGCAGATGATGTGTGAGGCACCTGATGGTCCCTGGAGCACTTCTGTAAGGGTTAATTAAACTGTGAGCAATGGCACATGGTCTTCCACGTTTGGGAGTCTGATCCTGGTAATTATTACCACCTCATCAGTGCCTATGAGGTTGAGGATGAAGAGCAGTTCCCAACAGGCAGCACAGATGAAGACACACTCTTCTGAGGGCAATGGGAGCATTGTGAGGATAGCTGTGCCAGGGGCTCTGCAAATGTTCCCTGGCTGGTCTTCTTCACTGGCATGGAAAAACCTATGGGACTGCCTTGCAGCAGCTGGAGCTTGATCAGCCACGGGCACTCATCTGCAGTTTTCAGGGGGAAGCAGGCACAGCAGGAAGTGTGGAGCCTTAACAACTGTGCAGTACAACTGTGCAGAAAGACAGGTGCAATTGCAGAAACATTAGCATAAGGCAAATGCATTTGCACCTACAAAGCTAGCCCCTTTTGGTGGTATGGATGTGTCAAAAATTTATGTGAAAAATTGCAAAACAGTTAGAAAAGAAACCTGCTTTTGAAATTGCAGCCTGGGTCCTACTTCTGAAGAGCCTTTCATCTTTCCTCTGTCTCTGAATTCAGAAAGGATTCTCTCCACATTTGAGATCATCTGTCTCCTCTTTTAATAGGAGTCTAATTATGATTATCTATTAATAATTTATAAAAATGATCAGGCCTTTCCCTTCTCCTGTGTGTGAAGATAAGACACCACATTTACAAGCCCCCCCTTTTCCTCAAGACAGATCAATAGCCCCATCACCAGGCATCAAAATGTTAAGGAATGGTCAAGGAGGAGCTCTACAGTAGCATTTTTTCCAAAAAGAATTCCAGAAAGGTTTCTTAAGAAATACATTTACTACCAATGACAAGGATAGTGATTCATAAGCCATAAAGCCTTGCAAAGTCAAGATCACACATGACAACTTTTCCATGTGCTGGGTAGCTCCCATTTTTCACCGTGTCAGTTTTCTAATGTGGATTCCGATAATGAAGAAAGTATTTCCTTAGGGGAGAAAACTCATCAAGATGCTGAACTTTTTCCCAGTGACCAATTGCATGTCATGAAAACCAAGGTCTGACGCCAGCCGAGGACAGGAGCAGTTGGACAGATACGGAAATCTCGCTGCTCGGCAAGGTCCTGAACAATCTTTACTCACCTCTAGTGTAGTCAATACAATCTTCTCAACTGAAGAAAAATAAGCCTCCCACAAGAACTGTGTCTGCTGTCTAAGTGCTAGGATTTTATCCTGATGGATAGACCTGATTGTAGAAGGAATCTGTAATACAAGATGTAATACAGTCAGAAGCTTTAGAAACAACGCAAGCTCATCAAATTAATATGCTGCTGACAAGCCCTCTCCTCCATTAGCAGGTTGTACAGCTTCAGCACTCCTGTCCAAAGGAGATGTGTGTCAACAGTTAAAGCCTCGATGTAAAATGAATGAGACACAACCCTTTATAACCTCTGGTACTGAATATATTAATTTTTTTAATCTGCTTTCTTTTAGTTTTTGATTGTTTTATGGTAACAAAGCTACATCACTGCAGCTTTATGGTGTGTAGTAAGGAGCTCCTCCATGCAGCCCTTAAGCTTTTCATCCCACAAAACACTTTGTGGACTAGTATTTTATCAACCTAGTACCTGCAGGGGTTGAGAGTCCAACAATAATCCCCATGTTCCAAGTATATTAATGGGATCTGGAATTGCATTTACCACAGCATGGCAATACTAAGTGCCCTAAGGAAAACATAGCAACACCTTAAGTAAGACTCCACTTCTTGGGAGCCTGTGGATCAAACTGCATTTTACTAATTACCTTAGGTGGAAAGAATAACATCTTCCACAACATCTGTTATTCACAAGGGAAAGGAGTGCTTATTTTTGCCCTCTTTCCGTTAATTGTTGTATAAGTTGCCTTACAAATAAATCCCAAATTGTCCTGTTGCAACACTTTTCCATTAAAAAATGTAACTGCTCGCTAGATCAGTAGGGGAGGGCTTCATGTCTACATCTTTCAGCATCTCCATGTCCTTTTTGAAACTAAAGTGTGTGTACATGCCATTCTTTAACTTAGGACATTGAGCAAGGCCTCCAGTACAACTTGGACAATGCAAAGTGACATTATCAAGGGAATTTAACTGAAATTTGCTTCAGTGAGAAGGGGTAGTCACAGCACCAGAAAGGCATTTAAGGTATGCTGCTGCTTTGTGCTCATCTTTTTGTAGTAATGTTGTGTTGTTGCACCTACATTTTTGTGATGTGCAGAATCACAGAATTCTTTTAAGTTGGAAAAGGCCTCTAAGCTCATTGAGTCCAAACACTAAATTAGGGCAATTTTTTCTCAGACACTGGCTTCTCATAAATCTTTTACCTGAGTCACTTGTTTTAAAAGCAAATACCTGGGCTGTGTATTTGGTCCTTGTGCATTCCAGCTTATTCTGAAGTTTGCCTGCATCCCACCAAAACTAATCCTTTCCTGACCAAAACACACTCTTCTTATTCCTAAAATATTCTGAGAACAGGCAGTGATCATTATTTGCTTTCATGTGCTCCCAAATCAAATGATTTCCCGTGAAACCTCTTTCCTGAAGAAAATTTGTGACTGTAAGAATTTACATGTAAAAAATTTTCACAAGAATCAGTAAATTCTTTACTTGCAGAGTTTGCAACCAGGTCTGGACACTTTGCCTGTGGCTCCACTGGGTGCAGTGTCAGATAGGCCAAGCTTTTCTCTCTTAGCCCTTCATCTCTTAGGCCATCATCTTAGAGACACTGCTAATATAATGCAGACTTTGGGCTTACTGAGAGGGTTAGCACTGCAGCAAGGTGGAACAGAAGAAAATAGTCAGATTGTCCAAGATACTACTTTATTTCCCTTTCCTATAGGCCTTTTGAGTAAAATATAGGTCTTTAGGTAAAATACTCCCTGCAAAAGTAGTATGAAAGACAGAACCTGAAAACATGTATTAGCACATATCTTTCTATGAGATCACATCACTATTTGTGATGTGTTCCAGTAAGTAGAAGGATAATAAACATTACCTGTAGTGGCTGCACAGATGTGTATTAATCACACCCAGAAACATTACCAGTAGCAAAGACAAGATTTAAATCACTTTGCAGTGGTGATACAGCTTTTTCTCAACTAACATTTCATTGCAGTATGTGCAACCTTGTGTGGTGTGTGTGCATATGTGTGTAAGCAACCCATAAAATCAATACTCAATCCCACTACACCTTTTGGAAGAGAAGGCTGCTCTGACTATGAAGGTTACTGCACAAAGTTATGATTTCACACACCATACCATGCTTGTGAGTGCCAGCAAACACAGTGTCAAGGTTAAAAACAGCCTTGATGGGGGCTCTGTTACAACAGCTGGAAAGAAAAATCAGAGCTCCCATTTTAAATGCATTTGCCTATTAATCTACTTGTCCAGAAAGACAGGTGGGGGAAATAATGTATTAATACTAATCTGGCATGATTACATTGGAATTATTAGAACTTTAATAAAAGGTCATTTCAGCAATGAGTAGGGGGGAGGGGAAAACCACCCTGCACAAATAAATGCAGAAAGGCTGGATTAAGCTCTCCCAGCACTATAATGAGGAGAATATGCAAATAAAAACATCCGAGTTGCTCTCAAACAGGAAATGAAGAACTGTAACATAACAAAAACATTTCCCAGAGCAGACATTCAGGCCCTCTGCCAGCTCTTTAAAAACACTGTTAATAACAGTGCAGTAGCTGTTCAATATGGAAGCAGCTGTGTGAAGTGAACGAATGGCACGTTACTGGAAAACATGAAGATCAGCAAATTATTATTATTTAAAGAGACAAAATTTTGCTCAGAAAAAATATGCTGTCCACAGAAGCAAAAATCAAATGGCCCTTTGTATTTGCAGCTTGTATCACATTACGTAGAATAGGCAGCACATTGCAAGGCTTCCTAGGCCAGCTCTTCACAAATATTTACTTCTTTAGACAAGTTAACAGCCATGTAATGACATTGCAAAGGTACTTTGTTTTGGGGTGCCACCACACCTGTACCTTTGAGGCCTCTCTGTGTATGACATTAAATGCAAGGATAAAAAACTCCTCACTCTTAGTGGCTACTTTGTGTTTATTCCACATCTCGTGGATCTCAGCCGTATGCTGGGCAATGGCACTTTGGAAAAACCAAATTTTCAAGAATGTCTCCTAACATGAACTTCTCTGCAGAATTTACAGAACATACTTAAGATTGTAAAACCCACTAAGGTAGCTGAAAAACCCCAAAACAACTATAGTGTATTTAAAACCAAAGCAGATGCTGAAAGTAACAGGGAATGTGTAACTTCTCAGCCCGCTTTTGTTCCATGATTTCAAGATTAACAGCAAGTGATATGAACACTGCTTCAGAAAGGTGGTCCACACATCACAAAAGGGACAGATTCTGCCTCCCAACAAATCATTAGATGGTAACTCCTGCCTGAGAAAATACCTGCTTTCCTGAGGATACCCCTGAAGAGAAACTTTTTTAAGGCCTGGAGCAGAATCCACGCTAAAATGTCTTCCCTTTCATCACAGTACCCGCACAGGTCTACCTCAGACTGGCATCCAAGCGCTCCACACCAGAAGAGATTTCATGCTCTTCGCAAAAATAGAAGTCTCCTGCACTTAAGAACGTGGCCTGGTGGCTGGAATGACCTTCAGGTCAGACAATGAATGATGTCATATAAATGAGTTCACAGCCAGACACAGACAATCCCTTCATGATAAAAATTCTTTTACCGCCCTGACCTTTTGGATTCATCTCCCCCGTCCATTTCGACGGTGGCAGCAATAATCAAGCGGTCTGTTTCTTACCTGTAATAACAATCTCTCATCGCCTATGATGGCAGCTTGGTTCCAGTCGATCACTTCCGAGAAGGGCAGCTCCCATCCGTTGCTGAGCATGACCGGGACGCAGGCAGCCTGTGGGACAGAGGCGCGGCCCCGCTCAGCAGCGGCCCCGCTCAGCAGCGGCCCCGCTCAGCAGCGGCCCCGCTCAGCAGCGGCCGCGCCAGCGGCGGGCGAGCCTCGAGCTTCCACCCGCACCGTGACTCCCGAGCTTCCACCCGCACCGCGAGCCTCGAGCTTCCACCCGCACCGCGACCCTCGAGCTTCCACCCGCACCGCGAGCCCCTTCCCGCGCAAGCTCAGCACAGGACACGTGCCAAGGAACACCACGGGCAGGGAGCCACAGGAGGGCAGCCCAAGTATTTATAGTTTTCCTTTTGGGGCTTTTCATAGGCACTGAAAGGTGGGGTTTACACGGACGGTGGCATTTGCAGTCTGGTGCTAACGCTGCCAGACGAGGGCAGAACTGTTCAATGCAGCAGATGGAACACTGGAGAATTTAAGACAAAATGATGGCCTTCCTTGCTGTTTGGTGAACCATTTAGCAGGGAGCAACTTCCCTAATTTTTATAGTATGTTGCTGACAACCCTGCAGACACTACAGAGCACCTTTCCCAGGAAGGAGTAAATTCTCTATCCTGTTTGGTATCAACTCTCCAAAGAGAGGTAACTGCACAAACACAACTCACCTGTCATCACCTGTCTACAAAAGTAAGAACTGTTGTACATCTTAAAATAAACAAAAAGCATATCTAGTAGTATCTATTTCATACCACTGTGATCTATCTCAACTAATTAAACTTTTACAAGTTTTACAAGTTCTTCTGCTACTCCAGTTTGCAAATACTTAGCAAATAGGTCAGTATTTCTATAAACAAATGATCACCACTGTGTTCTGGTCAACTCAATCACAACATAAAATCCAACCCAAAAACCTTGTGATGTTATGAAATAACCTAGTACTATATGATTTTTATCAAACCTGTGCTCTGGTTGTTTCTTTCAGATCAAACTAAGCTTAAGTGCTCTGAGTTTGGTCCAGACTAGGCTTCAGGTCTCCCCAAACCTTCCAAAAGATAGTATAATAAAAGGGAATCTTTCAGTCTGCTGTACCTTCCTTGGTAAGATGTATCATGCACAGTACCTTAGACTGGTCAAGTCTACGATACAGCAGTGATTATTATGTGTAAACAACTGTGATCTTCTGTAAGGAACTACATCAGTGCATGAAAAAAGCCAACCAGAAAACACTTAGTATTGTATTTCCATGTTTAAAACATTCCACTAATGTGGATTAGGATTTTCAACACTATCTGGATCCAGACAAAAACTGGGAATACATCATTAGTGGTGAATACTGCTGCTAGCCTGATAGTGGAATACTCAGTTGCCTACATTTTATCATTGACCTGGAGCCCACAAGTTCTGTGCAGTGAGGTACACTCCCTGCTTTCTCCTCCTGACATGATTCATCTAACAGAAGCTGCATGACTTTGGGCCCAAATGAGAGAAGAGCTGAGGAGTGCTCTTCAGGAGGATCTGAAGTGACTTGTCATCTCATATAAGCCAGTCCCATTTCTTCCTCTGAGGAGACTGGAGAGAGAACAGCACTTTTCAGGTGATTAATCTTCTCTTTAGCAGGAGAGAGAGGCAAGTGACAAGAATTTGGATCTCAAATCTGATTGCAGGTGTGGGATTCAGTGGTTACACCTGTATGTTCAGAGCATGTATCCAAAAAACCCATCAGAGGCGGGCAGATACATCACAGGATCTACTGGAGTCCTTCTAGAGAAGCAGGAGAAAGCCAGAAGGGTTTCTGGGTTCCCTGGGCTTCTAAAATGATATCATGTGCCTACACTTAGCTACCTGAATCCTGCTCAGCACTGCAGTAAACAATACTCTAACAGTGGCTGGGACGTTTAATGGTTGATGATGAAAAAGGATAGGATGTCATTAACAGCTTTACTGTCAGTGCTGGGACACTTCCCAAATGGCAAAAGAATTCCTGGAGGCAGGACCCTGCAAGGTGTGATCATTTGCCATTTCACCAAAACCAGGAAGTGCCTCCTTCTCTCCACTCCAGCCCCCATGGAAATCCAGATGCCAGACCTAGAGGGGAGTTGCAGCACCTCACAAAATGCTCTCCATGGCTGACTGAAGACCCAGGACCACAGGATAAGGCTGATGTTTGCCAAAAAAAACCCCACCATCAGACAGGCTGAAGGTGGAGTAGGCAGGTGTCAGGCTTGACCACGGTGCTGCCTGACCCCAGGGACTCCAGAGCCCTTTTGTATTGCCTTCTGCTGCTGGCCCACAGCCATGAGATGTTAGGGACCACTAACCAAAACATTTTTAAAGGTGAAGGACATTCAGGTGCTGTCCCAGACAGCACATGAACTGAGACCAGCTTATATCCACCTTCATGTGAAGCTTCCACCTGGAACTTTACCACCTCCAGGCCACCTTCTGTACCTTCAGCAAGCGCCATCTCAAAACTGGCAATGCATAAGCAGGTCTGTATTGGCTAAGCAAAAAACAAAAAGCTATTTTTACTGCCCCAGGGCTTACTTGCAAAGGCCAGTGTCTCCCAGGAGAAGTCTCATAGCTTGACAAAATACTGTTCTAAAGTGGTCCAATCTCTCAGCCTCATCACATCCAGGGAAACCCTTTTCCTGGAGGTAACGCAATCCAACCTTCAGATGAGTTCAGTGCTCAGCCCCTCCCGGGAAGAAGCTGCCAATTGCTCCAGAAGTATGAATAGAGGCTTTTGCAAAGTGGATTACTGTCCACCAGGGAAATGAAACACATTTCCCTCCTCCCCGCCTCCTTGCTATTGCACACTGAATTGCAGCCCACATAGCCACTGCTTTAAACTGCAGCTCTTACCTGCAAGGCTTCCAAAAACCTGAAAGAGCCAAGCCTGCGGCCACGGGGAACCAGACAGAAAGTGGCATTGTGCAGCATTTCACGGTAATCATACCTAACAAGAACAGGGGAGAAAAGAGAAAATTCAATTAGCGGTGAGTCCTGGAGTAACTGGGCGTGAAAATGCAAACAGCTGTTGAGACACATCTGGATAAAATCATCCCCAACCAAGACTGCTCAGCACCAGGTTAACTAGCTCCCTCCATGCATGTGTGTCAGCCTCCTCTCTCGCTCCTTTTTGTTCATTCTCAGGAGCAGCCACCATGGGAGAGAGCTGGGGAGAGCTGTAATGAGACTGATAGGGAAGGAAGTAATTTTGCCTTTGCAATAATGAGCCAGTTCTGTATAAACAGTGCATGACTTCCAAGAACAAACTCACATTAAATATTTTGGTACCCAAAGCATTGTTACAGTACTTCTGTGACCCTGATTTCTATTCAGATTTAGTCAAAGCCATGCACAACTGTGTTCAATTCTGCACAAGAGGTCTGTACAAAGCAAAAAAAATATTCAAACTATGCCAAGGAAATATTTCCTTATCAAGCAGGCACAAAAAAAGGGATGGGGGGTTACAATGACTCACTTGGTGGTTATTGTTAAGTGTGGAGAGAGGAATAAACGACCAGATTTTGGCAATTAATCACATAGCTGCAATGATCCATGCTCCTCTGAATGAAAGTGCTGATAGACACTTCTAGTTTTTTTCCCCAATTCCATCAATCACCACAAAATCATTCACCGAAACCACACATCAAATCCCAACAGTTTCCCGCCTGTTATTAGCGAATTGTGCTTCTGACAAGCCCATGGAACTGTGAATGGCATTGACCTCGTCTGAGTCAAAAGGATCCAGATTGAACACCCTCTGTTCTCCAGAGTGTCCTGAACTCTGCAGATAATGTTATTTTGACAGCAACTTGTAGCACTGAAATTTTTTGACACTAATAGTCTAATTTTACCATGTCCTGCAGGCAGAGCAATTTTTTTTGTATGTGTGTCTATGCGTGTATATACACACATATACATGATTATATTTTATATACAAAGAAGTCAGGATCTATGTTTGTATTCTCACACAGGCCAGACAGATGGGAGTAAGCCAATTTTCAATTATAAGCTCTGTCTTTAGGAAGAGACATCTTGCAAAGGCCCATTTGCTTAAACAAGCGTGTATAGCTAATTTGCACAAGAAAAGGTCACTGTGAATGGATTAAGATTATCTCCACTGAGAGTAAAATAAAACCCCTCATTGCATTAATTAAAACTACAAAACAGACTTCAAAGTCCCTTTTTTCTTTTGAATCCTATCTCAACTTTGGTTAAAATACATATATACATATTCCATCTGAGTGGCAGCTATTTATTTTTCTCTGTGTGGGACAGAGATTGGCAGCCATGTCCCAGCTCACCAGTCAGCACTGACACAGCACAAGGGGAAAATATTAGGACTGGAATGCCAAAAATACAGTTTTAAAAAAAAAGGTTGCCATTTTTAAGCACTCCTTTTTTACATATTTAGACGTATGAGGCTCATTGCTTTTACTGTGTATTGTGGGATAGCAAATGTTAATAAATACCAAAAATAGAATACCCTGTAGGGCTAGAATACACCAGTCAGAAGTTCCCCATCATTAGCTAGCTAAAAATGTAAAATCCCGTTAATACCCCAGAATGCAGCATTATCCACAAAACATTGATGGCAAAATCAGAACAAAGGAAAGCAGAGAGTAAGGCCACTGCAAGTGAGTCTTCCATATCCCAGTGACATCCTATACTGGGCACCTTTCCTTTCATATCTAACTTGCTGGTATTAGGATATATTTACACAGGGAAAAAAGAGGAAGAGGATTTTGTTGACCATTTTCCACCTGGAAACCAGTTAGCATCTTGCTCTCGTTTTTGTGCCTTTTAAAACTTAATGTGTGATTTATTGCTGAGCTCTGTAATAGCACAGTTCATGGTCATCAAGCAATTTATCTACATCATATGTACACAGAAAGCTCATCCTAACCTTGAAGTATGGGCACAAAATTTCTACTTGCTTCAGGGAGGACCCACAAATACAGAAGGAACGGAGTAAAGTAATATCCATCAAGAGCTGCTGAAGTGAATGAACAACACCAGAGACTCTACTGAACAAATTTCCCTGCAATTTCAACCAAAATGCTTTAAGGTGACCCAATGGGATCTTTGAGCACAGTGATAAGGGACCCAGTGCACACTTTAAACCCCTCAGAGACCACTCCAGGATCAAGCACCTATTTGAAATCTGCAAACATGAGGTGCTACTTTTACTCCTATCAATTCATGGGTAGCAGCGTGCCAAGCAACGGGAGCATCCTGCCTTAGCTGGAAGACAGAAGACGACCCAGTACATTTAAATACAAATTTGGAAACACTTTTTGTGCAACACATGTAATCAGCCCCAAATACACAAACATTTCTGTCAGGCTGCAAGCATGGCTTTGTAATTGGGAGCATTGCCTGTGGAAGAAATAATTTACACGTGCCAAACAGTATTTCAGAGTCAAGCTTGCAGCAGAGACCATTTAATTTTTTTTTTTTTTTCAGACTGCCAGGCAGCATTTGGAGGAGACCTTGGCCACAAAAACATCACCTGGTAAATGAAACTCCAGGCCACAGGCCATGGTGAGGACAGAAGGCTCAGGACAACTTTCAGTTTCAGACTCCTTCCCATTTAGCCCAGACAGCATCATGCATACAGCAGCAGGCTTTTTTGCTGGCATTTTGTCAGGGACTGCAAATTGATTAAGTATATTTTTTTCCACATAGAAAGCATATAGCCTTACACCTGAAAGCACCCCTGCACTTCCCTTAACTCAGACTTAAAATACTTTCAGTGAAGTGAATGAAATAATCTCTATGATTAAAGGTAAGGATCTGAGTTAAGTATTTACTGGACTTGAAATTTCTCCTTCACTTGTCCAGGGGAGAAATCAGAGCTGGCACAGACTTCCAGGAATACCCTCTCAGCTAGAGTACTGATGTTGTACATTAAGTACCAATCTGGCATTTAATGCAAACATCAGTACAGCATCAACAACAGGCTTTATTTCCCCACTATCTCCACTGACTTATCTCAGCAAAACCTCAGGGAGACAATCAAGTGTGAGAACCCCCACTTGCAACTGAAGGAGGCATCTTAAGCTATAGAGAAAACAGTCAAGTGTTCAGAAGAGGTTCTTCCAGGGTTTCCTCTTATTCTTCTCCCCAGCAATGGGGGTTAGATCTGTTTCCAGAACTACTTATTTCCATTAGCTGGTAACATCTAACATTTGTTATGGTCTTCCAGCTTGCATTGCTGTGATTTCTGCGAACTCAGAGCTGCCAGAGTGTGTGGACAGCTCTCCTTTACTTGCCTGTTGAGACCCTCTTTTTTACCCAGCTGTGGAGATTTTTCATACTCCAGAAAACCAGAGCAAAGACCAGCACTGCAGAGCACTGAGCAGGGGCTGGCTGGGCACCTCTTCCTTACTTGTGCTGCTCCAGTGTTGCACTACTTCTGGCACTTTCCTTTCCTTCTGGCACTGTACCTTCCCTAGCATTTACTGTGGGAAAGCTTTTAGAGGAGCCCTCTGCTTTGCTCAGAAGGTCTTTATTTCCAGAAAGCTCCAGGTTTCCACACTGGAAGACTGGCGGGCAGTGGGGGCACATGCTCATTGCTCACACATTCCTGATTCCTTCATTCTGCACGCTTGCACAGAGGTAACATTTTACTGCCAATTTTAGGGTCGGCTTGGCCTGGGTCTCAGCTGCAGCATTCAAACATGTTAAAATCCAAAATGCATATGCCTTAAAAATGACAGTTGGGTCTTCAAAACTAAAATAGCTACAGATTTAATCCAAAGCTGGCATCCCTCTGTAAGTATTAGAGGCATGTTTTATTAACTTTCAGGCTTCTTTTCGCAATGATTAAGTGTACCTTGTTCACAGCTAGAACCTTTTTAGGCAGCATAAATGAATAGCTCTATTTGCAATCAATTCTAATTTATTCACAACTTAATTGAATTATTCCCTCCCTGCCACCACCCATAGCTGAGGAAATATGTTTGGCCCCATCTATCACACAGGTGTAAACACTGCAATGCCGAGTGGGCAATTATCCAAAGGAGAAACTGCTCGGCCAAATGCTCCTACCATTTTAACTTCTTGATCCAACACACAGTTTCTGCCTTCCCCCATCCCCCCTTTTTTCTTTTCTTTCCTTCTGATGTGCCGACCATGTCAATCAGCACATGGATTAGAAGGCTGTTTGGGATTCCTGCTTCTCCATTATCCCAAGGAGCCCCGGCAGGCTGCAGAGGCTCTGCAGTGACTAATCAGCCATGCCATACATTCCTTCCTACAGCTTAAGCATTTCCCCATGTCACTACACTGCAGAGATTATAAACTAGCCTGGGAAATATTTTCACTACCAATTTTAGTATAAACTATGTTTTTTTGAAAGCCACTGACTGAAGAGAGGTCTAAAATCTAAAAAGGACTTTTAAACCAGCAGATATGTCTAGATGCAGTGATTATCATAATACTTTATCTAGGTATATGTCACCTGTCACGTAGGCTACATGTTTTTTTTACAGGATACCATCACCATTCCCATTTCAAAGATAAAAAGCCCGAGACACAAATGACTGGTGGCTTCTCCAGCAGCTAGAGGGACCTTGGAAATGCTAACCACAGCATCCCGACCTTACTTCTTCTCCCTGGTGATGCAGCATTCACTGAAATCCAGCTGCATGTTATGGCTATTAAAATTCAGATGGAAATACAGGAGCAGAACCCAAGCCAATACAACAGGTTTAACTCACATCAAATGCAATGGGTTTAACCCAGCAGTACATATTTTAACAGTGCCACACATAATCCATCTTTTGGAAGATGCAGGAGCTCATCTTTGGCAGGGACTATCAGCACATTCCACTGTAGATTTCAGATGTGACTAGAGCTGCTTTTTAACTTCCTGAGCCAAAAAATTGCAATGGCACTTAACCAACTATGTCCAGGGCTCCCTCTCTGAACCTGCAAGCCCATGAATGCACACTGCATCTTCCAGAAGTTTCTGTATCATATGAAGTACTACAACAAAGGCAGACAGTAAACACCTGTAACACAAGGGTAAATGTTTTTCCAGTATATTCATTTTCAGGTATTAACCAATTGGCCATTTTTCCATGAGTGAATGCTTAATACAGATGGCTCTGAACTACTGTCTGGAGAGCCTGAGAAGAAACCCCACTCAGTGACACAGAGTGTCTCGTTGCTTGGTTTCCACTAAGGTATGTTGGCTTTTAAATAAACTGTCAAGTAAGAGTTGGCATTGAATACACCAAGTGAGTAACAGCCTTTGTGGAAGAGCTGACAGCTCGGCTGTGTGTCAGATAGATCTCTGCCCAAGGCTGAGCTGGGAAGGCTCAGGCACCCTGCCTGAAGGGTGCTGTCACTGCAGGCCGCTTGCTTCTGGATTTACGGCTGCACAACGCTTTGGGCTGATCTGAATGCCGCTTAACTGGCTACTGGCAGTTCCTCTCCTGCTCTGCAGCGCTGCTCCTGGAATTAGAAAGTTTGGAGGTGCAAAAACATAATTGGAAAACTTTTTTTTTCCCTGTTTAAAAGGCTAATTGATTTCACAGGTGTTTAATTATCATTTGCTGTGAGATAATACCTTGTAGTGCCATAAAAAATGGATTTAATTTTCGAGTGCTTGCAAAACCATTGCCAAAGCCAAGTTAGAGCGAAAGCTAGATAATTATTCTATAAATCAAACACACTGCCTCCTTTCTTTGAAATTTTTAATACTTGGCTATAATGATATCTGACGACCTTGAAACTAACATAAAAAGGATTTTCTTGCCAAGTGCTGAAAGGCAGCCCTTGGAGTATTTCTTTCAGTCTAGCTCGTTACCGCAGCCGCTGCCACGACACTGCCCTGGCTGCTGGACTCCAAGGGATGCTACTGCCCAACTACAGCAGCAGGCATGAACAGTGACTTCAGAACACGGGTAACAGCAGAGTATGGGTATGAGCACGAGCCCAACCTGAAAACCCTGCATGATTCTACGAGGCCTTGCAATGGAAATGAAACTCTGTAAGCATACAGCAACTAACAGCAAAGTACAACTGTTTTCTCCATTCCATGCCAGCATCTTCCTTTAGTTCGGAAGGTTGGATTAACAAAGAAAAACATGGAAGTAGACTTTTCACTTCAGTGCACAGCTAAAGAAACTTTATTTTATAGATAAGATGGACAGTAACTGTTAAAACTGAAAGTGTCTTTAAAGTCTTCAGTGACATCACTGTTGCAGATTCAGTTCACTTCAATATTATGCAGAAAAACATTTGGATACACAAGCCGTTAAAGTCAATGTGCATTCAAACAAATAAAAATGCTCTAAAGATTTCTGTCTAAATATTTACACAGAATGTCCTTTAAATCTATATGATGCATGCAAGGCATGCAGAACACTTGGATTGCAAAATGCTATCCAACTGGCTTCCAGTGTAGTGGCTACATCATCCAGAACAAGCAGTCTTACACGGTAGCAAATGTGGTCTCACCAACATCATTTGATGTTTAAAGATAACTGTTTATTTAGCAAGTGAACCAGAGTGGGTTTGTTAGGGGTATGTCAGAGACAAACCTTGCAGAGGTGCCCCTCCAGGCAGCTTTAGGCTCCAGTTACCAGCAACCTGCTAATGGCACCGTGTAGTGCTGCTTCTTCTAAACCCAAACACCAGCTCCTAGGCTTTGAAGTGCTCTAAGAGCGCCTGTTTCACAGCCACACCTGGCTGTGCTGGCAGCAAGAAAACTCACATCGTGCCTGAACAAGAAAAATCCATGGAGAAGCAAATGCAGTGCTCGCCTGTACCTTGTGAAGAACGTAAATGCAGCCCCACATATTGTAAATTCAACACCCTGCAGGTCAGTGGGAAAGCAGTGACACTGATGCTCACACATGTGGATGCACACCCAGGAACACTCACACACTCTGAGCCACATGGTAAGATCCTACCTGGCCCCACCTCCCCTGCCATGCCCTCTGAAGTGACAAAAAGACGTACTTTGTCTGAAAAGTGCCCAGCTGGCACTTACTGACCACCAAGGTGCTGGACCCTTACAAGGTAAAGATAAGACCAAGCTATTAAGATGATCCAATGGCTCAGACAGCATCTTTCTAACAGGATTCTTCTAACAATAAATTACACCAGCACTTTGCATCATTATAGTACATCTACCTTGCCATTTTCTGGAGATCACAAACTCCTTTTAGAATATTTTAATATAAAGAACCCCAGCCTGCTGGCAGGAGAACAAAGCAGCACGTCCACTTCACCAATGAAACCACCATGCAGCCTGAACTTGGGCTTCATCTGCTCAACCTTGCTCCTCAGTATTCTGCATAGAAAAATGCAGGAGTAAGTTGGAAGTAGTATCTAACTCTTGATAGTCTGCTCTGGTGTTTCAACAGGGAACTAATGTACTGGGCTGCATCTAAAGAAGTGTGACCAGCAGGCTATGGAGATGGTTCTCCCCTTCCACTCACTCTGGTGAGACCCCACCTGGAGCACCGTGTCCAGCTCTGGAGTCCCCAGCACAAGAAGGACATTGAGTTTTTGGAATGGGTCCAGAGGAAGCCACAGAGATGATTAGAGGGCTGGAGCACCTCTCCTATGAGGAAAGGCTGAGAGCTCGGGCTGCTCAGCCTGGAGAAGAGGAGGCTCCAGTGAGTCTTTATTGTGGCTTTTCAATATATAAAGGGGGCTTATACAAAAGATGGAAAGAAGACTTCTTACCACATCCTGTAGTGACAAGAGTAATGCTTTTAAATTAAAAGTGACTGGATTTACATTGGACATAAGGAAGAATTTTTCAAGTGTGAGGGTGATGAGGCACTAAAACAGATTGTCCAGAAATGCTGTGGATGTCCCATTCCTGGAAGTGTTCAAGGCCATGTTGGACAGGGCTCTGAGCAGTCTGGTCTAATGGAAGGTGCCCCTGCCCATGGCAGAGGCTGGACTAGATGATCCTAAAATATGCCTCCCAACCCAAATCACTCTGTAATTCTATGATACTTATTTTTAAATTTGGGGATATTCTATTCTGTCGTTCACAGAGTGACTTTATTTGGGCTTTAGCCCTTTCCTAGCAGTGAAGCAGTGTCAAACACTTGTCCTAAATAGCTCCATCTACTCCCATTAACCAAACTCACGTGCTGTGACAGTCCAGCAGTGAACATCTTTGGGGTAATTTCCCACTGCAAGGACAAATTTATTATTGATTTATTGTCTAACTTAAAAAAATAAACAAAAAAAACCCCAAACCCTAATAAACCAAAAAGCCCCCAAACCATTACTGGAATTTCAGTTATTAAAGCATCAGTTTGGATTAAAGATCCAAACAAAGAAAAATCTACACTGCCATTTTCTGAACAAAGAAACAAAGTTTAGTTCATCTGCTACCCACTCCAATTTTGAGATTACAGGACATACCTGAAAGCCTCAGGATGCAGAGATATAAAAGACATATTGTGAGATCTTTCACCTGTCAACACACCTGTTGGCTCTGAAGCTGATGGCTTCTACTTACCTGTCAAAAAAATAAAAGGCCTCCAAATCTTTCTTAATTATTTTTAAATAGCTCTTTTTTAAAAACCTGAGGTTAAAAAATGCTGAAGAGGATCAGTTTTTCAGAGTTTCACACTTCAGTATCTGCAGTTACTGAATGTTTTAAATAACCTAGAAAGGAAAAAGGTTGATTGAAGGCCCCAGAGGTTAAAATACGGATAAAATCAGTACTCTGCACCCATTTATGCAAGCCCAATAACTGGACTCAACAGAGACCAGAGGAGTATTGTAAAGAACACCATCCTCTCCATTAAGCTGCCTGTAGCACTGGGGCTTCAGCAGGACAGGAGAGAAAGTACAACCCTCTGAAGATTGAATTAGAAGGGGTTATAGTTTCTATTCTTGCTTTGAATGTCTGGCTGAGCTCTTTACCAAACGATTTAGAATAGTCCTTATGAAGCTTATCATTTTCTATTCAGCTCCAGAGAATTTCCCATTACGGCTATCGAGCTCCTAAGTGGCTTGTTGGCATCTTTAAAAGTTATAGTCCTCCAGACACAACATCTAAAAATGGAAAGCAAAGATGATGTGCAATGCTGGCTCTAATTATGCAGGAGTTCATTTCTATGAATGACTGGATTTGTTTCCAAAAAAACAAAGAGGGACTTTACACAGGAACTGCTGGCAGAGCCCCATGTTGTCTAGGCATGCTGACCTAAAATGTGACCATGCTTGGAGGAGAAACTAGTTCAGCAAATCCAAGGAACAACTTCGAATGAAATAGAGAAGTGATTTTTTACTCATAGGGAGTCAGTTGCAGCTTAGTCCCCACACCACACCACATCTAGATACTTCAGTATTTTGGCTGATTATTAATCCTTCTACCTGCCTTCTTCTCAGGACCTTCATGTATTTTTTTCTCCTTTCTATAAATGAGACAAAGCTACCTCAAAAATAGGATTAGGACATAAAGCGGGGAGGAGGGAACAACCCTAATTCTGTGTATTTTACTCTTGTAGCTCTGAATTTTAAGATAAAATCCCAGCACTGTTAACAGTCCAGGGCAGTTTCCACTGGCTGACAGCAGGTGCTGATTTTTTGGATTTAATGAGGACTAACTTCTACAATAAAGCAGAGCAGGAGTATGAACTAAGGAAGGGCAGGAAACTGCAATTTTGTTTCCTTACTGTAGTAAACAATCAGTAAAAATATAATTTTTATTTTCTAAGAGAGAGAAAAGAGAATATAGCAGGAAAAATCCACTGATAAATGTTTTTGCTAACATAAAGCTAAATCAAGGCCATGCCATATATATGAGGTTTGAGAACCAGGCCTGTGCTCCACTGAGTGGCCAGGTAAAATGGAATCTGTCACTCTGCAGGTCTGCTCCTTATCTGTGCTTGCTCACTTCTGCTGACTACAGTAACATCCAAGTTTTCTCTTGTTTGTTTTCTCAGCAAAAAAGGCATCTATAACTAGTGCACTCTATAACTAGGTCCTCTTCATTTCTGCATCACCAAGTGCCCTTTGGAGCCATTTTCCTCTCCTCCTCAGCCAGAGTGAACTGCATGCCATTAAGCTTCAGTTTAGAACTACAGATGGCTTTTATTAGGAGTTTCTTACCTCTGACAGTGTTGTTGAGGCAACTGCAGTGGTTTTCAGTTGATAGTGATCCAGGGCAGGGTGTTTATACTACATTCAGTAAGGCTTGAGAGAGTTTTATCCACTTGGAAATGTGCAAGGGATAATTGTTTCAGACTAAAAGAAACTAAGTTTAGATTGGACATAAGAAAGAAGTTTTTCACTTTGAGGGTGCTGAGACACTGGCACAGAATGCCCAGGGAAGTTCAGGATGCCCTGTCACCAGAAGTGTTCAAGGTCAGATTGGCTGGGGTTTTGAGCAATCTGATCTACTGAAAGATGGCCTGTCCACAGCAGGGGACTGGACTACATGATATTTTAAGATCCAATCCAAACCCTCCTATGGTTCTATAATTCCCCATTGTGACATGTAGGACTTTTAGGCAAAATTGCTGCCTAAAAAACCCAAGAAGCACGTTTGCATCCATGCATGCTTATATGCACACACTTCCACACTATTTACAAAGGACTTTCATCTGGAAACCACTGATGCATGTGCTTAGCCTTCTTCTCCCTCCTGACCCTGCCCTGACACATAGAAAACCTCACATATGATTTTTGCAAAGTTTCTTTTTCAAAAACAAGGCCCATTCTGAGAACAAAGTTAGAGGAATAACCAACTACAGCAAACTGAAGGAGAGCTTTTCTTAAGCATGCGAAGCAAGAAAATCAATCTGAAAATGTTAAATGCCAAACACTGCATAAACCAGACTATTTCATAGCTCTGAGCACCTCTGTCACTTTGCTCCTAGGTCCCACGGACATACCTGCTGATGGTGATTGCCTGACTGCTCACATCTGTACCTCCAGTGCCTCACTGCAGTGTCAGGCATCTGAGCTATGCTGGGTCTGAGCCTATGAGCTGCAGATGGTGTTTCTCCATCCCCACTGACACCCATTCCTGCTCTTGGTGCTCAGCACTGCTCACAATCCTGTTTCCCCTTTCCAGCATTCCTGCCCCGCTGGGCAGTGTTTGCCTGAACGTGCTACGTCTGTTTGCAAGCTAATAAATTATTTACACAAACTATTCAGGCATAGCAGCAAAGATATAAAACATTTATCAACAAAAGGAACAGTTTGTCATTTTAAAATAATTATGTTTCTTTAAAGAAACCAACAAATTCAGTTGTCTCAGAATTACTTACTAGTTTGTGCAGACTTGAAAGGACTCGCTCTTTTGCAGAGATATCTCCACTGCAAATAAAGCTTTAACCACAAGAAACTTTATACCTCAGCAAGGAAACCTAAAGCTGGTAGGTTTTGTAGCCAGAACCCCAATGAGAAGCACAGATCAGGTTAGGCATATGCTGGCACCTTCTCCTGTGATCTGCCAAACACTGAAACACTTCACAAGAGCTGTAGGAGAGCAGGGAACTCCTAAGTGTATTTGCAGCTCTGCTCTGGGGCCAGTAGCTGAAGCACACTTACACCACACTTGCACCAGGGAACAGCTCTACCAGTCCCAGCCCTGGACCATGGCCAGACACCTCCTCCAGGCCCACAGGGAAATGTGCAGGGCCAGAATGACACTGCCTGCCAAAAAAAGCCCTTTGCTCTCTTCCTGATCCTGCCCTGCCTTTAATATCTCCTCCAGCCATGGAGGTGCAAGGACAAATGGAAAGGGAAAGGCATCAGCCTGCAAGTGCTCAGAGGGACCTATGATCTGGTGTGCTCTGCAGATTGCCAAGGAAAACATGACTGTCCAGACAAAAGGGTTTAGGAGAGGATGCCAGCAGTGATGAGATTAGTCAGAGGAACAACAGCTCTTCAGCCAAATGCTAACAGCCAACAGATGGGTGGAAAAAGTGTTGACTGTAAGAGAGGCCATGTAATGAAGCAGTGCAACATGCAACTGGACTGCTTTTTTATACAGGTGTGTTAATGCTGGTATTTGTTTTAAAATATTTCATATTATTTTTGAAATTCCAGTGATAAGCACAGAGCAGGTGAAAAGACATCTGTAAAAGAGGCTTCTCTATCAGGGCAACTTCAACTTCCTACCTCTCAAAAGCCCCCTGTGCTAGTGGGAGAACAGGCTGCACAGTTCCCAGCTGAGTCTGGGTTTTGTGTGTTGTGTCCCCAGGGGGTATAAACAAGACCTCGAGCTCTCCCTACAAACTTCCGAGCAGCTGTTCTCCCCCAGCTGCCCTTCTCAGACTCCAGATGGGCTGTGATACAGGCATTTTCCTACAGCAGTGCTTCAAATCATGTGTTAGATGTGTCAGCAATTTTTATCAACACTGGAGGCTGAAAAGGTGCAGACCTGCATCAGGGCTCTGGAGCATCCTCATGTAGCATAGATATTTTTACATATTGTTTAAGAGACTATAAAATGCAGTAAATCAAAATATAATGCTTGGCATCTGAAACAAGACTTTTTACCCTAGAAAGGAGCGATTCAGTATAGGAATAGAGGGTCAATGTGGATAATGCCCAGCTCAAGGCTGTTACAGAGGAGCAAATGAGCCCTTAGACACATCAACCATGTACACACAGAGAAGAAATTGTCCCTTTGTACCTGGAGTCATTGAGGCAGACGCCAGAAAATACGCTGTGCTAATATCTCCACATTTTATAAAGATGGTGAATAATTGAAGACAGAGAAAAGGGACAGAGAAGTTATTTAAAGGACTGTAGTAAATACCCTTCTGAGACAGACTGAAAGACCTCAGCTTGTTCAGCTTATCAGTGAGAAGAGGAAGAAGTGGCTTGATTACAGCATATAAGTGGCTCTACAGGGAGAAAAATAAAAGGAAGCAAGAGTTCTTCAACCTGCTGAAAAAGGGCATAACAAGAATCAAGAGGTGGAAGTGAAAAGTGAAACAAACATCAATAGAGATCTGTAGCAATGCCCAGCACCGAAGGTATTTTAAGCACTGAACCAAACTGCCAGGAGGGGTGGTGGCTCCTCCATGAAGTGGTCTCTGGAAATGGGGAGCAGTGCTTAGGCGGAGGACACGCTGTAACTCCCGCGCTGTACTGGGCACGGCGCGGGCTCAAGCGGGTGACACCAACGGGCTGCGCAGGAGATCAGACACAGTAATCTCCTGCTCCATCTGGCCTTCCATTTTCTGTAAAAGCTACTAATATCTGGTGCTTTTCCACAGTCCTGAGCACAAAACCTCTACCTCCAATATTCCATCATGTAAACTTCATCCAATTACATTAGTACTGAAATGCCTGGGGGTATCTTCTGGTAAGCAGCCCAGGCACTACTTAGATCGCTTTACTGGAGGTACGACAAATTCTGTGAGACTAAATAACAACAGCCCTCACCTCATAACTAATAACCTCCAGGATTTTTCTACTTCAGACCAAGACATTCAACTTACTCAAGAATTATTTATCTGATGGACAGACAGTTACAAATGTATCTCTTTTTTTTTTGAGCTGAGATCAATATTATATTTCTATAGATCTCAACTGGTTTCATTCCTATAAAATTCTCCACAAGACTCTTCCACAAGGATGATCATCCCAAACAGAGTATCAAAGTTGACTATAATTTTGGCAAACTTAAGAGAGGCATCCATAAATTAGCAGAGAAGAAGGGGGGAAACCCCCAAACCAATACATTATTATGCCGAGATGGAAATTTTAAAATGATCTTGTTTTAATGGATTACTGAAGCCCTCTCGAGTTCATCTGCAGATGCTGGGAGCATGAATGGATAAAACTGGAAGCCTAGGGATTAGCAAAGTCATTAACACAATCACATTTTCCCCATGTGGAATATTTTTTCTCCTCCCTCCGCCTTTCAAAGGTTTATGATCTCTGTTTCGTAATGCAGCCAGTTCCTCCACAAAACCTACCAAGACCTTTGCGATTTAGTTGGGAGCACCAGTGTTTATTATCTTTTGCACAGAGATGTCCTGTGTAGAACTAGTTTCTCATCACAAATTAATATTCGGCTGTGGGAGGCTTGCAGAAATGGAGAAAGAATGAGAAATAAATGTGAAAGTAGTTCCCTGCTTGTTTTTATCATCCCCCAGGTTAGTTTGTGTTCAGAGGGGAAGAAGGTCTGAGCACCACAGTCACACCTCTCAAACATGGTTTTTTTTTTGTTTCTGCCTTCCTCTGCTTTGGGCTTTCTTGCTCTGCTGAATAAACACATCTCTGGCAGAAACCTGACGAGGCAAGGAGGTGTGCAGTTTGTGTCTTGCCCACACCATGGCATCTCGAGCTGGTTGTGGTTTCACAGGTGTCTCCCAGCTCTCAGCAGCACAGAAAGCAGCCTCTCAGTCCCCTCTCCTTCAGCCTGACAGGTTCAGCATGGTTCTATGGTGACCTTTTCCATAGAGTTTTGAAGGATAACATAATTGCTGCCTCAGCAGATTCCCCAAGAAATTCATGAGAGAGCTTTCAGCTCCATTTTTGTGAGGAATCTGGAAAAAATTAAGCCTTTAAAGTGACACACGACCTTACTGTCTGTCCCAGTGCTGCCACAAATGTCAAAAGCCTCAGAAAACACTGCTTGAATCAGAGATTTGACAAAAGCCCCATAGAGAAGTTATGGCAGATGATGTTAACCCATTACTCTGTAAATTCTATTGCAGCTGGTAATTTTGGGGTCTCTCATCAACTCCCAGACTCCTGACAAATGTGCAAATTCATTTTGCCCAAGGAGCCAGCACACTGTGAGTTCAGATGAACACTGCAGGGAAATGCCCATGGACATCCTCTGTAGCTGTTTATATTCATCCCAGCTGCAAAGCAGGAGCCTCAGCATCAGGTCTTAATGCATCTACTCTCTTCCTGATTTGCAGGAACATAACTACTCTGCACGTGCTACATGTGAATGGAAGGGCAGCTCCTGCTGAGCTGGGAGATACACAGTTCCACAGCAACCCAGGCACGGAGGCTGCTTTCCCAGTGATATAAACCAGACCCCACTGAAATCAGGTACCTGTCCTCATCCTGTCTTGGTAAGCCCTGCTGCACAGGGGAGGAAAGAAGTACCGAGGCCAGAAGGGAGCAGGCTCAGGAGACAGTCAGATGCTGTGTAGGCACAGGATCTCCCTGCCTGCCAAGGGAGAGCTGGGCTCTGGGGTTAACCAGGACTGAAAGCGCCCAGCAGAGACATCCCCGCGGGCTGCCTGGGACCTGGCACTGGCTGGGTCTCCAGAGGGCAGGACAGCAGCCTGCTGGCACGGTCCAGCCACACGAGGTTCTTACCCACACGCTCCAGTCAGGCTGCCCTCAGGGGCCAGCCCAGATGCTCTCATAAATTAGTGCATCGAGGTCACCACGGCCAGGTTTTTGCACATCCCAGTTCACAACAGCCCTGTTAAAGCTGTGCTCTCTTCCTGAAGGCATGTAGCTGCTGACAGCAGTCCCAGGCCAAGGACACACGGTGCCTCTGCCCAGCGGCCTCCTTTGGTGCCTCCTGTGCAGAGCCACAGTGCAGCTGTGGGCGTTCCCTGCAACCTCAGCCCCGGAGCTTCAGCCTCTGAGTTTGAACAACCTGGCTGTAGTTCTCACACATCGGCAGCAACAAGGCTTTGACTCTGCTCTGTCCGCTGCTCAGAGAAACACACACAGGTCAAAGGAAGAACATGCCTTGTAGGTTCTTCCCAGCAGCATCAGGGCCTCGGTGCCCAGCAGAGGTTGCGCAGCAGGAAAAGCGCTTTGCCTGTGACGCGTTTCTTGTGACCCCGAGCAGCCAGCGGCGGGCGAGCCCCGCGCGTAGCCCGGGGCCTGCTCGTGAAATGATCGCTGACGCACGCGAACGGCCTCTTGTTTGTCTTACTGTACACTGCAAATATTGCTTTTAACCACGAGGCTCTTGCCAAATGGTTCTGAACACACCCGAAATGGAGTCCTGGAGATAAAACTGCGAAAACAAAGTGATGTGATCACCAGCTGTTTTCCAAGAGGTGCTGATCAGTGTCCTCTGGTTTGGGTTTAGACTGCAGTACTGTTTCAGCAGAGCTGAGAAGTGGATGCAGTAGCACCAGCTACCCACCTCTGCTGCTCTTAGGATCAGCCCAGACTGCAGGGAGCAGCTAAACTGCTTTTAAGCTGAAAATCCTCTCCTACTCAGCTTCTGGACCAACTTGAGCCCTTAAAATTTGAATTTCCTCAGTTTCCGAGGAAGATTTACTCAGAATATGTTTTTGAAGGGGTCTAAGTCAATAATGAATACACGAGTGCATATTTTTTTAAGCAGAATCTCTACTTTTACCAATCAGTAAAAATAAATCTGTGATTGTACTATGTCTGTCCACAAACTGAGTAAAATTGAATTCGTGCCTCTCTAAAAATCTGTTGCAAAAGGCTTGTAAAAGAAGGTAAGTGAATTATTCTCCATCTGAGCCCTCTCCTGAGGTCAGGTGGATGATGTTGGCCAGATTCTGCTCTCAGTTACTCTGGTGTGAATCTCAGTGGAGTTGCTCTGGATTTACACCGATGTAGCTGAGAAAAAAACCTGCCCTGTCAGTTTTCCTTCTTCAGTGACTGTTCTTCTAAATCCTGGGCTCCATCTTAGACCTGCTTCTTCTTCTGAGTTGCCTGACTCCACCACAATGCCAGCTGGCATCTCTGCTGATCTGCCAGTGTTTAGTTCAGAGGATTTCCAGACGGCTTCACGGATACTCTCAGAAAAAAAAGCAGCTCAAGAGGTATCTTGCATATTCTGAGTGCAGTCATTCAGCAAACAGGTCCAAATGGCTCTGCCTGTGCCCCAGAAAAAAATCAGCAGCACCACGGAAATTGGAGTTTAATGTTCTGCATTTAAAGCCGAGAGTTTTTTAATCTTTGGCACTTGTGAAAGGCTGTTTTTCACAAAACTAAGTGATAAAACCCTACAAGAAACACTCATCCCCAAACTATCTGTGTGGCTTTTGCACACATCTGTTTCTCTCCTGTCCTCAAGAGATGTCTAAAATCTAATTAACCAATTAATTTGCAAATATATTCTAATTTATTCAAGACAGATTTTCTTAGTGTTAAATTATCTGACAGTGAACCATACGCTGTACACAAGAACAGGACTTCATTAAAATACCAAAGGTTACACAAATGGAATAAAAATTATATTTGTACTACAGTCAGCACATACTTATATCCCCTAATGAGAAAATGTGTTTGTATTTCCCTATTTCTAATTTGTTTTTGCATGTTTGGTGCAAACCTGCAGTTAATACATTTGCTACATAACTACTACACCTAGTGTGGAAACATGAATATCCTGAGAGGTTTCCATGTCCGTTTAACTTGCAGCAGAATTTAAATATAAAATAATCCACAATCAGCACTGGTAAAACTCTTCTCTCAGCCCAGGTAATGCCACAGCTCATTTGTTACTGAGAATTACATCGATGTCCCTGATCAGCCACGCTCCTCCCGCTTCCCTCCACAGGAAGCACCTTGGCTGAGAAATCTCAAATTCTAATTGACAGCACTTGAACAGAGTGAGTCTAGAGGAAAAGGCTGATGCCTTGTTCTTGATTGTTGCATTGAACTGCTTTTTCTTTTTTTTTCCCCTTGCCAGCTCAGGGGCTGTGTGGGTACAAGTTCCAACAGCTACTGGAGATTATATCATTTACCATTGCGTGGCATCAGTCACAGCTCCACTCGACCTTCTCGAAAGCACAGGAGATGCACTGCTGTGCTCAGTAACAACCACCCAACAACAACAACAACCACAAAAAACCCTTCCCTATTTATTAACTCTCCAAGAATTTTATTATACAGTGTTAGCACAAACAAAAATACTTTGTCAGTATACACTGGGCACAAAATTACTTCTTGAAAACATTAATACCAAACAGCTGGGTTTTTTGCTTGACAAGCAACTTGGTATTTTTATTACAGTTCATTACATTCCAGTTACACCACGGTCAAGTAAGACCAAGCTGCAGTTCTTCTAGGGACTGCTCAGTACATAAGGGACTGATCCTCTACTGAAAGGCACTCTAACTGCATCTGTAATTCATCAAAAAATCTGGGACTTCCCCCGTCATACAACAGATCAGTGGCTGAGCTAGAACAGCAGGCAGATCCCTCAGCACTGCAATCTCTGCTGAGATGCACCCAAGCCTGTTTTCATGCCACCAGGGCTACGTGCTCCCAGCAGGTTCCATAAATCAAGCACTGCTCATGGCTGCAGGCACCAGAGTATCAGGAATCCATCAGTGGCAGCACTTAGCCCCTGGGAAAGGGGGTGGGGGCTGCAGGAGACATGGCCACTCCCATGGGGTTTGACAGCTGAGTGGGATGGTCTCAGCAGGAACTGAGACTGCTGGCAGCATTCTTCTTAATTAAAGAAAAGGAGTAAGTGCAGACAGCTTTTCTGGGGGTGGGTGAATGAGGTCAGAAGACCAGTAAAGCTGGGGAAGAACGACACCCCTCTCTCAGGGCACATGAGCAGTTTTAGATCTACACTTTTCACATTTTTCTCTACTTATTTTTAGCAGCAATACTTAGGGCAAGTACATAAGGAGGCAGAAGTGCCCTACCTGCCCCCACTTCCTTATACCTAATTTTTAAAGTGTTTACTTTGAGCATGCAGTGATCTGGAAGAGAGGACAACCTGCAAAATGACTGACTCTGCAGGGGACCAGATGTATAGTGAGATGTACAGCAACTGCCAGAAGGGCAAGATAAATATGAAAGCAATGGGATGGAGGAAGAGGAAAGGACCATTCGGGCTTAGTGGTAGGTTATGAATGGCACTGCTCAGGCAGCCACGAATGCTCCCACAATAGAATCCAGTCTGGGTCCAAGTATGGCTAATGAGAAGGAGCAGAAACAGTTTCCCAAAAAGAAAGCAAGTGTTTAAGTTTGAGGATGAGAGTAGAGCCAGTCCAATGTGGAATGCAGAACAAGAAGAAATACAAAGCAGAGACACTTGGCACTCCCATTTGTTTTTAGCTGTACAATAAGACCAGTAAGAGCCAATAAAAAGATGGATTTAAAGCCCTATAAGATTTTTTTTCCCAGTCCATAGTTTATAATTAAAACATGGAACTAATTGTCTCTAAATAAAATTCAGGCCAGGAACTTCTGAGGCATCAGAGAAAGGATGAGCAGTAAATAACATGACTACCATGGCTACATTATATTTCACATAAAATGACTGAGGGATGCTTAAGTCTGTGGCGTACCTTGGACTAGAGGTGTGGGGGAACTATTTTATAATCACCCTTAGGGACTGTTCCTCACACACTAGTACTGACCACTGCCAGAGGCTGGAGGAGGCTGCCTGCAGATGTCAGTTGGCAAGGAAACAGCCCCTTCAGGAGAAGCAAAGGAACCCTCTCCCACACCTGCCGGGCAAGGAAGGATACGGGGAGGAACAGATGGAAAACAAGTTGCAGGGTACTGAGGAGCAGTGACAGTCTGAAACTAGTTTTAACTCCTATTTGTAGTCATTTCCTTCACAGCTGCAGGTGAAGCCTGCAGAAAGCAAATGCAGAGTACAGGGTCAGGAGCACAAGGGGAGGCTTTGGCAGTGAGGTGAACTATTTGAATTTCCTATTGTGGCCCATTATGTCAGGAGGACCCATCTGCATGGCTTGACGTAGCCGATTATTCCTTCCAAAAGCTTTCAAATTAACTTATCTTTGCTCATATCCAAATCAAAGAACTATGCAGTGCAGCTATTTATTTACTGACTGCAGTGGTCAGAGGTACCTACAACCACTGAGATCTGAAAACAAAGCTCTCGTGTCTGTGCAAATAAATCACAAAAATCTCCTCATAAAAGCTCTCAATTACTCCCAGCCTTTAACCTGAAGCCCTTCCTGCTCGAGCTCCTGCTGACCAAATGATGACACACTGCCTGTCACACAGCAGAGCCCCACCAGTGTTCATGTTGCTTGCCTTGTGAGTCAGTGTGGTTGTTAATGTACATGGGTGCAATCGCATTCCCTTATGGAAAATTGATCAAATTCATTACATGCAGCAATTGATTTCATTAAACACCTGAGAATCTTTGCTACTCAGGTTGCTCTTGACCTTTCTTCCATCCTCAGCCTGTGGCTGAAGACCTTTGAACCCTTAAATAACAACAGGAGACTGCCTCCTTTGCCCCACTTTGAAGCTTTCTTGTCCTCTAAGCTGTACATATTTACATACTTGGCTATAATGTACCACTTCAAAACTGCAATCAGACAACGCTTCTCTGCTTAGTTATTAATAATCTACAGACTCATCCACCACTGACCAAACATGCAAAGGTTGTGCAACTTTAAAAAGGGTGGTCAGCACCAGATCCTATTTTAGTGCCATCTTAAGCTGATGGTGCATCCTCCCTCCCACTCCTGCGATCTCAGAAATTATTTCTGGGCTTTGGCCTTGATGAATAGCACCTGAGCTGAGCTCCTCTTGAGCTTATCAGAAACACTGTTTGCTCCCAGGAGCAAGTGCTCTCTAACAAGCTTCTAGTTTTTTAATAAACAGCCTTGGAGACTTATTTTTGTTGCCTCAGTAACAGTCCAAGTGGAACAACATTTTTGTTATCAAACTTTCAAAGAAAGTTACTGACCCAAATTGTGGCCACTTTGGAAAATTACTGTGACTAAAGCCAATTTCTCTTGTGACCCTATAAACAGCAGCCCTAAGTGAGACTCTGAGCTCTCCAGGAGCCAGGGGCTGTGACCAGCACCTCCCTCTGAGTGGGACTCCTCTCGGAGTTAGTGAACTCTCAAGTTTGCCATACTTGGAGGACCACTGCCAAAAGCCAAAAATGAACCCCATTCCTCAAGGCTCAACACTTTGCCTTTAAGAAGATACAAAGGCATTTGATGTGAATACTTCACTGGACTTGGGGGGAATTTTTCACAGGAACATACTTTGTACATGTGAATGGAAGCATGCTACAGCAAATAAACTATGAATGTCACTGTCTTAGATTCTCAGGTATGCTAAATTAATAAGAAGTTAGGGCTAACAGTGAGTTACTGTAGTGCTTATAGCAAATCCGATAGGATCTGTTTTTAAATGTTTTAATTAGACTTTTGATTAAGTGCTGTGAAGTTTAAGTGCTGCTAGAACCTTTAGGCCTAAACCATGGGTCAAGTCTGGGGCTAAGTTTGGCAAGGGGGTCCACTCCAAACCTTGTGAACCAACAAAGGATTATCTTTACCCTTTCCCATCATCACCTTTTTCCACCCCCAGTCTCCATGAAGACAATTTTAGGTTGATTTAGTGGTTGATTTTAGATTTTAGTATGATTTGTCTCTGTGTGCCTTAACCATCTAGTAAATAGTACAGAGAAACTTATCAATGAACTTTGTCACATTTTTACTTTTATGCTAACCCTGCTTTTGCCAATACCTTTGCCAGTGATTCTTTGAGAAACCTAAAATACTTGTTTGCCACAAGCTAATCAAGTTTAGTCAGTATCATCTGCCTTAATGTCAACCACTGTAGATCATTACTGTCCCAATAGAGAGAATTTCACAAGCGGAGCACAATTTCTTCTACATTTTTGTTACAAAGCAGATGACACTTTTTTCTTGCTTGAGCAGGGCCTAATAACTGACAATACATATTATATGCATACAGCTTTTGGCTCGCCTCTAAAATAGCAGTATACACTCTCAGATCTTCCTGACAAGCTTTAGGTTATTTAAGGCTCGCTCAGTATTTTCATTTTAGCTGTTCAGAGAGGAAAATAAGGTGGGAAGAAGTCTGAAATTGTCATAACACCAAAGGGCATTGACTATAAGCACACATCTGTGATTTAAAGCCAAGTGACAGTCTATAATTGAATTGTCTGGGGCTGCCTATGGTTTATTTACTGAATTCAGACATCCCGTACGGGGGTCGAAAGAGTACAGGTTTTTCCTTATTCATAGGGAAAGCAGGAGGGGGGCCTTGGCACTACAGGTACCTCTGGTATTGAGGAACTCTTGACATGTGTCTTGACTTCTGCACCAGCTTCACTGGAGCAGCAGCTTAACATCACCATGTCCAACAGAGGGGTAGATGTGCCCATCACATGGGACTTCCCACTGGAGGAGAGCACACAATTCCTTGTAGAAAACTGCTTGAGTCTTAAGTCTAGAGAGACAAGGTCTTCACTAAGCTGAAAGGGCAGAGACATTTCCCAAGTCCTTGCCTCCATAGCCTCCTCTTCTCCAGGGCCTATCATAGAATCATAAAATCATCACAAATGGAAGAGATGTTTAAGACCATCCAGTCCAACCATCAACCCAGCACTATCACTGTAACCCCTAAAACACTAAACCACATCATGCAATGCCAAATCCAAATGCCTCTTAAATGCCTCCAGGGATGGTGACTCCATGACTCTCTTGAATAAACTACTGCAGTGCCTGACCACTCTAAAATTTCTTTTCTGCTATTTAATCTGAACCTCCTCTGTCTGAGCTTAAGGTCATTTCCTCATTGCAGAAGTCCTGTGTGGCACTCAAGATGACAAGCACAGCTCCTTCTCTTGCCTACTTGGATAGAGGATTAAAAACAAACAGCTGTGATAAAGCACCCAGATGGCCCCATCCCATCATCCCAGCACAGGGCTGCACAAGGCTGGGGCAGCCACACCAGCCCAGGCTCCCAGAAACACAGTCCTGTTTGCAACAGCCTCCAGACCCAAAGGGTGAATGAAGCACGTGGTGGAAGTGAAGGACTGCTAATGCCTTCACTGCAGGGAGCTGATGCTCCAGTCCTGACCCCAGCCTCTCCATCAGGGCCATCATTTGGACATCTGTCCATGGAAAAGAAAGATCTGAGGCTACAAAAGCATTTGACACCAAAAAGCTAGCACAGTGTGTTAATCTGCACCACCACAATGTGTCAATCACCAGCCCCTGCCAGCTCACGTCTCTGCTTTTGGGAGTCACAGAAGAGAAGAAGAATGATGGTTACCACACGTTTTCCCCAGAGAGCATACAGCTTTGGATATTTCTACAACACAGGCAGAACTGCAGAAATCCTCCTGTATATGTCCTGGAATGGCTTTTGTATGCTTTGCCATGTGGGATTTTAAGGATATCCTGTTGTCCACCTGGTTCACCCTGCAAGTGTGCTAATAGCACACAGGTGTCAGGAGGGATTAGATCTCCTCTTGTACCAGCCTGCAGGTAGGGAGAATCAACATACACAGGCTCACATCCACAAACACACTCAGATCCAACTCAAACTGGTCTTGGGTCTGATCACAGCTCAGAAGCCCTTGCTGGCACAGTGGGTGCACTCCACCATTCACCAGGAAAGAGATGGCTTAGGCAGAACAGCCTGGGTAAGTCCCTGCCACTAACACAAGATCCTCTGACAACACTGGCTGTACTTCTGTGCACTTTAGCCAACTCTAAAATAATCTGATCACATGATGCTCTCTAAAGAGTGCTCTGAAACACCGTATTTTAACTAAAGCACTTCTCTTGTATTTTTTCAGTTAAGGACACTTGACTTTTGCCCAGTTTAGATCTTTTGACTCATTGTACTAACCTGGGGCCATCCAGCTGAACCAGCTGGCATTTCCTGGTGTAACAAAGGGTGCAGAATTAATGGGGGGTCGATTCTGGGACTTTTGGGATGACATTTAATAGTTTGATTCTCTGCTCTCTCAGTAAAGCCCTAAGGAGAGGAAGGAAAACATCAAGTTCTAAGTGGATAAACCTCGAGTGTTATAGACTTGTTGTTCACACTGTAGCAAAACTATGCCTGTTAGTGAGAAAAAATAATTAGGACCCAAATCTGCATTAAAACATTTTTGCACGATTTTGCTCTTCAAGTGTAAAACTGTTCCCACGTGGCCTATTTTTAGGTATTTTACATTCAAGAGATCAAAAACAGTCTTGGTTCAATTTCTCAGTGGGAAGTTTTTACAGTAAAAGGGACTGGATCCAGGATATTGATTACAGAAGAGGGAATGGGTGAAGATAGCTGTCCCTGGAAATACAAAAGTTTGGCTGAAGCCAGTACAGGGGTGATGAGGGACATACTCAGCTCAGTCGCTTCAGCAGCCAGGGTGCTCTCTCATTAGCCACAGCTCCTTTGTACCTTATGATTACTTTCATAATAATTTCACAAATGTTCAGATAATAAACTATCCAAAGTATTGCTTATCAGTTTCATTCACACACAGCAAATGTGAATGTCTCAGCACTGATCCTTTTGACCTGGTTTTATTGAGTCAGGCACTGTATTTTCAAACTAAAGTCTAGAGCAGGGTCAGGCATACCCCAGCACACAGAGAGGATGCTCTCATCCCTATGGCACTGCAAGGAGGGGAGAGCAGAGGATGAGAAGGAAAGAACAAAGCCACAGAGTGGAGAAATTTTAGTGGAGAAAGGGATGCCACTTAGTGGAGAAAAGGAGCCACTCCTCCTCTTGTGAAGCTAGGAGAAGGTTCTCTTGCATCAGACCCTTGGTAGCAAATACTTGATTTTATTTTGTTTTTAAATTGCTTTTGAACAAACTGCAAGGTTATATTCCAGCAGAGCCTCAGCACCTTGGATTCAGTTTTCAGGCTGATGCCCAAAACTCTGAGGTTTTGTTTTCTCACAAGCATGTTTTGTGACTCCCCCTGTGTCCAGCCATTTGTATCACCTGAATGCATCTTTGGGAAGAAATTATCTGTTTGCATCAGAAACAGCTTCTTCATCATCTGATGTATGTTTCCCCTTTCACATGGAGGGGAAGTCTCATCCTAAATCCTTCCAACCCCCCCAAGAACATGTCTTTAACCCTTTCAGATTCACCTCCTGCACATTTCTACACACCAAAGAGCAGAGAATAGCCCCCTTGACCTTAGAGACATGCTCCTCAGTGCCTGGTCAACTGCACTTTGTTTGCAACTGGATGGTTCTTAGGAGACGTGGCATTTCCTGCTGTTGGAGAGCCAAAAGAAGGCTGCTTGAACAACAGCTTACTGCTTTTTTGCTTGGCACCAGCTAAATAGAAATGACAATAGGAAGGAAAACTGTAGTGATGGAAATGTCATCTGGGGCTTTTCCCTCCCTCCTTGGCATGGTGCTGAGCAGTGGGCAGCAGAGCTGAATCACTCAGCATCTCCTCATCCAGGCTGGGGGGCGACAAGCTCCCACGATAACTACTGGGATGTGATGCCTCCCAACACTGTGCAAATCCAGGCAAGAGGGACTCATTTCCACACAAGTGGACAGAGAATGAGAGAACATAATTTCGTATTTGCCTGCTTGATTGACACAATGAGATTTGAAGGCCTAATCCTGAAAACCACTTGCAACACTTAGCAAAGTCAGTGCTTCCAATTACACCTCCGTAATGGGAGAGCATAAGCAAGGCTGAAAGCTCTACATGCATTTAATTCCCACTGAAATAAATACGTGAACAGTGCTCTATGCAGTCCTGCATCTCTGGCCTGGAGTGTTTGCTCAGTTCTGGTAGATGGCCCCTGAGAGCACTGGAAAGGGGTTGGATCACTCTAGATCCCCAGGGAAAGGAAGTCACCATGAGCATTTGCAGCACAGCCCCGAGCTGCCTCTTGGCCTGTTGCTGTCACTCACCTCAGCACCACATCCACCTCAAACCCATAATTTTGGTATTCTACCACACAAAGAGGTGAGGGAGAAAGGGTGTGAACAAACACAGTGCTGAGAAATGAACTGAAGTAGCAATTTAATCCATGCTGACATGGTCCACTGCAAGTAACAAGGAAACTTTATTTATTTAGGCTTTGGCAGACAAGTAAATTGGACACCAAGGGCACCAGGGAAGGCAGATCACACGTCCCATTTCAGCCAGGCACCCCTGAACTAGTTTGTCTGATGGTACCTGAGAGCCAGGAGCACTGGTATGGGACAGTTCTGCATGAGCAGGAGTCTTGTGTCAGCCATTTTGCACCACTAGGGAAGTAGGTGGGACAGACAGCAGTGAAAATTGTCACCTTGATCTGGTCTAGGGAGAACTTCTAGACGAATGTACACTTGGGTGAGAGGCAGTCCATGCATCAGCTGTAGCTCTTTGGCCTGGGCAGCACTGGACAAAGACATGGCACACAAAGACCTGTCCAGAGCTTCCACACTGCCCTCCCCTCTCATAAAAGAACATTTTGAATAACAATTTAATGTCATCTCTTGTAATAAAGAGTTCTAAATAACAGATTTCTGACATCATCTGGTTAGGACTTTGCATCTTGTCCAATTTCAGACTGAGTGCTGCTAATAATTTAGGCTCCAGAGCTCACAGATTAACGTGGAAGATGCAATCACTGCTGCATGCCAGCAGCTCTCTCTGCAAGACCAGTCCCAGTGTGATCTCAGGGAGCCACCTTACAAGTGCACAGCCAACTGTCTGGCTCCAGGCTCCAGGCTCCAGGCTCCAGGCTCCAGGCTCCAGGCAATAACCAGCAGCAGGCACAGGGCATGTCACTGCATTCATGCAATGTTTACGGTTATTCCAGGAGTAAATAAGAAGCTCTGTCATGTCACCAATCATTTCAAGCAGCTCCCAATGATTTGAGCCATTTTCCCAATAAAGATAAGGACATCATGCAACTCAAGAGCAGAAGTAATGAATGTCTGATGGACCAGAGCAAATCCTGGCCCAAGCTAGTTTTTAAATCAGCCAATTTTTGAAAGGTTATTTGGCAAGGTTGGCTGTGTATTCAGAGACCTGGGCTTTATTCTACTGTGCTGATGAACTCCACTTTTGAACTTTCCGTGCTTTAAGCCACTGCCCATTGCTGTTCATAATGCTACGGATTTTAAAATACTGCCAGGAAATAAACCTGCATTTCAAGGAGGTGACTAGAAAACAGAAAGCAAGAGAGAGGGAAGGTTGTGTAAATGGGAGCTGTGCTCACTGACTAAGCCCTGTTAGGAGCTGGATGAGTATCCTCTTGGTTTGGCACCCCCTTGGCCAACAACCCGCACTGCACAGCAACATCCCGGAGTAGAAGAGCTGAGCCACGAACGCTGATCCAAAATGCTCTGTCTCAGGATTTGGTTCCTGCAGTGCAGGGAGTGGAGACACAAACACAGGAGAGGTGTAAGGACATGTCCTGGGCCACACGTCGGTCAAGAGCTTTTGACCACTCTGCTGTGATGGGCTGCAGCTCAGGAGTGTTCGCCCGGTTTCACGAGGACAAGTTCTGGCTTGCTGCTTAAACCGCTTTCCTTCTCATCACTTCTGCCTTGGTGATACCTGAACCGCTCAGCTTGGGAGGGCAAAAATGTGCAGTGGGGAGCAGAGACTCCACAAGAGTAATTCTTCTTTCACAAATATGCTTTTCCCTCATTTTGTATCGAACTTGGAAACAGTATCTCTATAGCCTTCTGCCTACTTGAATAGGGGTCAATAAATTACTCTGCTTGAAAAACTGTCCATATGTTTCAGACAGTGAGCTTCTGCTTGGAAGTTTCTTTAAAATCTGTTATAACACTGAGAGAATAAAACCAACTGGTTTTCAACTTCCCTCCCCTGCCCCCATGGCAACACCTCTCAGACACTGAATAAAGACCCAAAATGGACCATGGGCCCCAGGTTCACTTTGGGTGAACACCTTGGGGCAGTCAGTGGATGCATTTCCATGTCCAGCAGAAGGACACCAGAGTGCTCCAAGCACCTTATCCCACCCTTGCTGCTCGCTCCTGGTAAGTCCACCCACTTTCTCCTGCTGTGCTCTGGACGTGGTTACAAAGATGAACGTCCCTGGGATGATGGGAAGGAAATGTGTCTTACATTCACTAAAATGAGTTCCACAGTTGAAACAGAAAGTGCTTTAAACTGAGGATAACATCATCATTAAAGTTGATTATGGCAAAAAACTCAAATCCTTCCCTAATTAACTTCTTCTCAGCAGGCACTGCCCACTCACTGAAATCAGTATTTTTAGTAAAACATTTAAATTTTTTGATGCAAAATCAAATACTTGTTATTTTTGGTTTTAGTATTTTAGATGGTTGAAACAGTCTGGATTGCTGGTAGCATCTTGATTTAAAAATAAAGTTTAAAAGCAAAGCAAGAGCTTAAAATCCAAATGGGGCCAATTCTTCTTTCATTTCCTGTTTTCTTCCATTTGAATTTTATCTCTGCCTCAGACTGTTCACATATTTTCATGATTTCATAATCATATTTTCCCTTTAAAAATAAGTTTCTTGTTACTGGAAGAATATCCTCAAAATCACCAGAGAGAAACTTACTGCCAAACACTACTGGAAAAATAATATCCCCACTATGCAAGGCACTGTCAAGCAGAGTCAAGGTGAAACTCCTTCTCATGAAGAGAAACAACAAAAGATTTAGGGAATTCACCTACTAAATAGGATAGAAAACATTATTTTTGCTACTTTTCCTCTGAATCTTTCAGTTATCCCAGCTGTTGGTAGTACCACGCCTTTATAAAATAATGTGAGGCTTCAACAGCACGTTCAACAAAAGTTGTCATTTCTAAAATGAGGAGTCTGTTTTCTCAGTTTCGTCTTTTAAAGGATTGAGGAGTCTTTTAAGAAAATTATATACTGAATCTAATGCACAAAGCCTGTGACTTATGTACTAACCAGCCCAGACCAAACAGGAGATTCTGCTACTAATAAACTGTAAATAAAGGGGAAGTGGCTTTTTCGATTTCCCAATTAAGCAAGATAATACTTCCATCAATTATGTTTTTATGTGACATATTCCCAATATGGATGTAATAAATGGTATCATGCCTCCTGGTTAACAACTCAAAGAAAATCCATTTAATTGTCCCTGCCCTTGCACAAAATAACACCCATCGTCTGTAAACCATTCCCTAACTCGTACACAACTGGTGTATTTCTGGAAGCCCAGCTCAGCTTCACATAACATTACTCACTAATTAGCAGCTTCTGAACACCGATCTGACGCCACTTGTCTGCTCAGAGAGTATTTGTCCCTCCAAAGCAAAGGCAGGATTATTCCAGCCTCGCAGAAGCCCCAGGGAAGGCAGTGCCCTTGCAGTTCCTGTGCCTGGGCCCCAGGATTGCAGACTGAGGTGCACAGGGCTCCTGTGAACAGCAGTCACAGGGCCTTGGCCGGCTTCCTCCTGGGAAAGCTCCAGTGCAAGGCAGAGGCAGCAGAGAGGGTTGGGGAGGTTCCCCCTTTGGGGGCCTTCAATGCTGCTGAAGGGCTGCAGCAGAATGCAGGCAGCTCATGCACAGTAACTGAATCGATGCAGGTGAATGGAAAGGCAAGTAAAAAACCCTGCCCAACTCAGCCACAGAGCTGAGCTGCAGAGGACAAAAACGAAAGGAAGCTTGCCAGCTCCCCTTGAGGGCAAAAGAGGAGAAAGGTCTGTCCACTTGTGGCTACAACCTCCATCCAGGCCTTCTCATCATCCTCCACTCTGTTCCAGGGCATTATAGCAGAAACATATTCTTCATGTATTTTTCCCAGAGCTGTTTGTCTCCGGACACCCATTCTGCTCTGTATAAGCAACATGCTTTATGTACTCAGAGCTTAGCATCTATTTGTAGGAGCTCCCCACATGTCAAAAAACACTTTATCCCTAAATTTCATCCCACATATCCTGATTTTATTTAGGTTGCTGCTTTGCATCAAAGCATACAGTGGCTGCCATCATCCATCTCCCCCACGTGGGCTCTGAGCATGCTGGCTGAATATGCTCACAGGTTTGATGATTACACCTTTATTCCAGTGCAGGATGAAATGACTGAACATCCCAAAGACCCCAAATCATTGAAAAGAATCTCTTGAATTTTTCAGAAGCCAGGTGTTTCTGTATTCTGGCCAGGACACTTTTGGATGCTCCACTGAACAGCTGTACCTCAGGCCAGCAGCAGCAACGCACCCCAGCCCTCAGGTTGAGCCTCTCAAGGGAGCAGATGGTCACTAGCAGTCAGCTTGTAAGCCCGACACAACCTACACTGAAAGGCCATGGATACTGCTTTGGAGGATGCTCAAGCCTGCTTTCAGACCTCATGGTTGTCATCTCCTCAGCTACAAACCCATGAAACATGAAAGGACAACATTTTGGTAGTTTCTCCATTCCTCTCCAATGATGATCTCTAAAGAGCAAACGTGATGGGAGCTGGGACCATGCTGGAGGCTGCACTGTTTGACTGTAGACACTTCTTCAAGAACAACATCACCAGGGCCTGATGCTTGAAGTCCAGTGGGTGACTATTTTCCCCCACATGGAATACTGTGCTGGGCTTATGGAAAACAACCTAACATGTACCTGGTTTTACATTTTAATATCAATTGTGTGGGCAGTGAGAAAACAAAGGTCACCACCAACTTTTATTCCTCAAAGCTTTGTAAAGTGGTAAAAAAGAGAAAAAAAGTCTATTTTTTCTAAGGCAGGTTGCTTCTCCTAATTAGTGAGTCAGCTCTGCTAATAAAGATTACAACAGGGCATGAAAGCAGTGCTGAAGATGGGAGTATTTATGCAGGTCAGTGGGGGTTTTCCTAAACATTTTGATTACAACTTTAACTGCACTAAAACACATGCAAAAACCCTATCATTAAATTTAAACAGCATGATGATATGTGGTACCAGACTAAGAGAACTGCAAATAAATTGCTGTAATCTGCCATACTGTCACTTACTCCTGCTCCTCAGCAGCCGTAATTGACTAATAGGATAATAAAGTGGCAGCTATGAATCTGAAGGCTCAACTCCATTGTTTGAACACCCTTAGGGAGAAAATATTCCAAGTCAAGAAGATGAAGCAGCCTAATCACAATCATCTCCCCCAGTTCAACTTATTTAAATACTCATCTGGACTCCAGGTTTACCCTATGTTAAATGTGATGCCATCCTGATCTTCCAGGGTGACAAGTGTCCAAGCAATGCCCTTGTTCTGGAGAGCCACCAGCAATCCCTGCTGCCCTTTGCCAAGCAAGCCTGTGAAGCTGCAGCAAGAAGCACCCCCTCTGGCCAAAGAGCAAAGTGAGGGACCTCGAGTTTGTGCAGCCTGGCTTTGTCTCAACCAGGGGAAACACTGTTTTACTTCGCAGAGGCCACTTTCACCTGATTCTGTGAGCAGAGCACCAGCAGCTATCCCATTCTGCACAAGAGTTACTACTAGGGAGCCAACCTCCATTTAAGCAAGTACATCTGCCATGTGAAAATGGCTCTGGTGAGCTAGGTCATGCTGTATTGATTCCTGGGACATATTAGGAGGATCCACTCTTCAGTGCTGTTTACAAAAGACTGTTTGAGGGGCTAAGAGCAGACAAGTTCTTTTATAAGCAGACTGGACACCAATCTGGATTAAAGAAATTGCCTTTTTGTTATCACAGCACTTCAACCCATCCTGTAGTCATCCTACAGTTGGAATCAAAGCTCAGACACAGACCTCCCACTATGTGTATGTATACAAATGGGAGAGCTGGATCACGGGAAACATCCTCACCAGCACTCAAAAGCCTTAGATACAAAAGCCTGGGTAAGATAAGCGGATGTGATATGGCCACATGGGTACCAGAGCACCCCTCACACCAACAAAGTCTTTCAAAGAGCTAAACTGCTTCCTGATGTAAATGGAAAGCCAGTGATGAGAAATGAATAAGCAAACTGACCTCCAGGGTAGAGCAGTATCTGTACTTCTGCAGCCAAACATGCTCTTCAACACAGCTTGGTGCAGGACGGAAGGCTGGAATTGGTGCCAGCCCTCCATCTCCCACGGCTTTCCTCCCTGCTGCTCCAGCCTGCATGCCAGACAAGCACTTTATTGCTTTTTCCTCTACCCTTTGCCTTTCTCAGACATCAACAACTCATTTTGTCTCTTCCTTATGGGGAATAAAAAGGACTGTCGGGGCAGCACTGCTGCGCTCTCTGCAGCAGGGCTCCCCACAGCCCGTCAGCCGCTGCCAACGCTGCATTTCACCCTGAACCCCATGTCACTCTGACCAGCATCAGCCTCAGTAAGAAAAACACAATGGAAAGCTCTCCACTCATTTCACAGGATTTGTTTTTAAAATCTGAGGCACTGGTGCCAGTCTTGTGAATCAGTCTCACAGATCCCCATTACCCCCCACTCCTTGCCCTCAGCAGCCAGAGGGTTCCTGCTGGGACTGAGGGCATTATTTATTTCTCCATGGAGAGTATCCATCTTGCTCCAGATCCTTTGGGAAAATCATGTTTTGCAGCACTGCTGGAGAGGAGGAGAGCAGAGCCTTGCTCCATCAGGGCACCTCCAGACTATGAAAGAAAGACAGAGTGTCTGCAAAGGGATGGACCTTCAGAAGAAGGAAAAAAACCTGGCAAGCCTCAAAGAAGAAATGTCGGTCCATGATCAACAGGGAGAGAGACAAACACAGATGACAGAAAAAACAGCCAGAAATAGGATTCCAGAACCTGAGATGAAATTGCTCTGGAAGCACCCAAGGCTAAAAAACGGGATTAGAAACTACTAAAGGTGTTTGGTTTTTTTAACTTTTTCTTTTAAGGGCTTAGTTCCCCTTATTTAAGAATAAAGATTAACTCTTAATTTGAGCCAGAGCCTTTAACCCTACCTAACAACAGAGCTGGAAAGGACTGCTGTTTATCCATGATTCAGTCTGTTTACTGCACGGCATGTTAAAGCAATTAAGGGTCCTTAAAGATAAAATACTTCTGCACAGAACACCATTAGGTCCATTTGAGCATGCAGTGTCAGCAAGCAAAACAGTATCTTTGACTCAGTGCCCTGAGAAAGCTTGAGTCTGGGTAATAACTTTTGTTTAATAATGCAAATTATAGAAAATAATGAGAACATTTGCATGCTCCCTCGACAAAGAGGGGCATTTCAAAGTCTCAGGGACCAGCCTAGGCAATAGGAAATGTTCTTGTTCTCATGTGTCAAACTGCTTTGCTTTTCCTCTTTCCTGCTGACCAAAGGGTTTCACGCTGGAAATGCTAATCACGCTCGCGTTTGCCATAGCTCACCCCCTTGTTCCCCTTGTCTATAGAAACCTGCAATTCAACCAAATCACCATCAACCACAGTATTCACCAGAGCACATCTATATGCCCACACATGCTTTACCCAGGAACTCCTCCACACATCCACATGCATGAATCATTGCAGAATTCAGGGCAATGGGCAAAAGCTGAAACCTCCAAAGTGTTAAGCTAAAGAAGATGAATCCTCTTGTTTTTCTCTCTGCTGCCAAGTTCTTAGCTTTACACTCCCATCCAATCATCAGATTAAAAAGCTTGGTTTCCACAAACTTTGAAATTGAGGTTATTTGAGAGTCACAAGATTAGAAGCCAAGGGTGCCTTCCACTGAGGCACCTGAACAGGCTAAACAGTCATTAAGAAAACCTGACAACAAAGAGGCAACATATTTTTCAAGGACTGGACAGGAATGTAAACAACTGGACCAATAATATGCAAGTAAAGGATTTAGGGACCCTAAACCAAAAACACTGCTCTGAACTAGCACAAGTCACCTGAGAAAGCCCTTTCAACTAACATATGGATATGCTGGTTTTGGCTGGGGTAGAGTTAATTTTCTTCACAGTGGCTGCTATGGGGCTGTGTTTGGGATTTGTGCTGAACACAAAAGTTGATAATATAGAGATGCTTTTGTTATTGCTGAGCAGGGCTTACACAGAGCAAAGGCCTTTTCTGCTTTTTGTCCTGCCATCCTGGCAGGGAAGTTGGGGTGCCTGGGAGGCTGGGAGGAAACACAGCCAGGACAGGTGACCCAAACGGATTAAAGGGATACTCCAGACCATAGGACATCATGCTCAGGATATAAAGCTGGGGGAAGAAGGGAGAAAGGGGGACATTTGCAGTGATGGCATTTGTCTTTCCAAGTCACCATTATGCATGATGGGGCCCTGCTCTCCTGGAGATGGCTGAACACCTGCCAGCCCATGAGAAGCAGTGNGGATTAAAGGGATACTCCAGACCATAGGACATCATGCTCAGGATATAAAGCTGGGGGAAGAAGGGAGAAAGGGGGACATTTGCAGTGATGGCATTTGTCTTTCCAAGTCACCATTATGCATGATGGGGCCCTGCTCTCCTGGAGATGGCTGAACACCTGCCAGCCCATGAGAAGCAGTGAATTAATTCCTTGTTTTCCTTTGTTTGCATGTGTGGTTTTTGCTTTCCCTATTAAACTGTCTTTATCTTAACCCACAAGTTTTCCAGCTTTTACCCTTCCAATTCAGGTCCCAATACCTGGGGCAGTGGGGGTGAGTGAGTGGCTGCCTGGGGCTTGGCTGTTGCCTGGGGTTAAACCGCAGCAATGGGAAAATCAAGGTGGAAGATGCATCCTGATGATAAAGTCTGGCATAAGGTTTCCTACTACCATAACCCACACACAACACCCACATACTACAAAGATGTCATCTAGTACTCATTGAAATTTGCTTAAAAATTTTCTAATAAGCTTTGACTGGTACTAATCCCTCTCCTGCTCTCCTGAGCAGCTCACATGTTCAAATGCAGATGTCTGCTACCTTTTCAGTCTTCCCAGGGTCTTCTCTGCAGCCTCCAGCTGCCACTCCAAAAGGGTGCAGACATCCATTGCATCCTGAACTACACATGCCAGGCCTGGGCAGATGCCTTAGATACATTTTGTCTGCTTGTGGTGCCTGGATCCCACCCCTGGAGTCCACGAGGTGTTAACAAGGAAGCAAGGCTGCACAGGAATCTTCAAACCCAGCTGTGCTTTGGCTGTCCAGAGAGTAAGGGCTCCACTGTGATTGACACACAATACCCTCATTAAAGCAGCACAGGGCTCTGAGAAATCTTCCCTTTCAACTGCATCTGTAGAAACCAGAATGTTGCTGGCATGTTGAATACCTGGAGAAAATATAAATCTGGAATTGTTTTCAAGCCCCAACATCCCACTAATGTCTTGAGATTTACAATCCAGGTAGTTCATTCATACTTATACTATTGTACACAAAAAGATCCCTAAAAAAATTACTGTTTGTTTTTAAACAATCTTGCTGTATTACTCCCCATGACTCTTCTGACAAGGTAGGATGTGAAGGTTTTCAAATATGCTGTAGAAAATTTAAAATTTCATTTGTAAATAGAAAAGAAACAACAACATGTACCAAATAAAGACTCCACTTTTTCCATTGCACCCATGCTATTTATTTACAATAGAAAGCTCTGCATTACCTACTAACTCTGTCTGTATTACAGGGCAGAAAAAATGAATGAATAGCGCTTTCTTGACCTAAAATAATGACAGTGATCAGCTCAGAAGACAGTGTGGGAAATGATTTCTAGGCAAAGTCCTGACTTGCTTTGTTACACAGGGAAAAAACACAGAAAACCTAAAACTCTATTACATTTTCCCTAATCTACACTAAACTTTCTGCTCAATAATAGGGTCTTCGAAATGATCCTGAAACATCTTTTGAATGAGAGGTCACTTGCCTGTGTATAGAGCTATCTGAATGCATTTATGCTGATGTAATATGCACTCTCCCACTACAGAGGAAAGGTTGCATTCAGAGAAAGCACTTATCAAGATTAAATTTACATTTTCTGAAATTGTCAAAAAGTGCTTTTTATGAAGAACAACTGCAGAAGCCGCACATTTAGAAATACTGCAAAAAGCACTTCCTGAAATAGGCTTTACTACTCCTGAAGCTGACAGAGCTGGGAAATCCACAAAGGGGCTGATTTACAGTTTTTAAAGAAACGTGCTGATGTCTTTGAGATTAAAAACAATATAAAAATTAATTTCTAATAGAACTTAAATGAGAGGTTCACAGAATGAACTGCACACTTTGATACACCTCAGACTCAAGACCTTTACATGCATGTATATATGCTCATATATTAGCAAGAATCAAGCATCTTTACTGTTTTTATGTAGGTCTCAATACAGAAAAAATACATGTCATATATGTGAGTTTGCACTTTTACATCAGAAATGTGTGCATGTTATACACTGGAGACAAACCTGTAAGAAATTCCTGAGACTGAAGAAAAAAGGGTTCCCAAGTTGTATGAACTACAGCTTTCTCTTAACACAAAAGACTGAAAAATAAAACAATTTCAGTAAGGCTCAGCAGCCATCTCTCCTGTTTCATGAATTTGCACATTGAACTAGAACCAAATCCTGCCAAGCCTGATAAACCAACAGCCCTAAAGGACTTAAGACATTAACAACTCTCTTCCTCTCTCCTTCAGCACACACATCTGAGATGAGGATTTCATTCTCATTTTGGATACAGGGGAAATTTATACCTACAGCAGCATTCCTCAACGAAAAAAATATACCCTCAAGTTTAGGAGTGAAGTTAGATTTTGCAGATGACATTAGCAATGCCATTTGCCAAATGGGTTGTTGCCACTCAAAATTTCTGACCACATGAAGAGAATTATTGGACAAATTAATCCTTCCTGGTCTGTGCTCTGAAATATCAACAATTTGTCTGAGTTACATTCTGCACTGAACCTTTTCTGGTGTCCTATGAGAAATGAGTCTGGTATGTTTAGTCCAGTTGCCAGAGAGCTAATATTTCTGCACCACAAAAATTATAACCTCAGTTATTGTTCCCCTCGCTGGCAATTCTCAGCAGAGACCTCAAACACTGAATGTGCCTCAAACCAGAAATGACTAAATGGTGGAAACAGCCAATTTTCAATTGCAGGGAGCATTGCTGTTGCCATCAATGGACTGAAGATTTTGCTTCTTTCGAGAGGAGGAACCCCAAGCTCAAGTGGAAAGAAAGGCAGAAGGAGCTTACTGTGCTGCTGCTGTTCCGGGACTCCTTATGCTTCCTAGAAATGTCAATAATTATCTATTATTGAAAAGAAGCTAAAAGACATGGCTTAAAAGCATTCTCATTTTGATTAATTTCTGCCACTTGCAGGCAGTTACTCATTAAACATTTAGACTAGAAATAGGTAATTTTTTGGACATTACTATTACATTTTCAGAGGCCTAGCAAACAAGGTGCTGCTTCATTTTCAACTGTCACACTTTATCACTAGAATTTTTTTTCAAAGTGTAAAAAATTGGTGTGCTAGATCACCAACAATTTGGTTCACTGAGATGGCTTCATTCTTTTCCTCTGATTTCTTAATGCAATAAAGATAATCTCCTGTATTACTTTAAGAAATACATCACTTCAGTGCCAAAGCCAGCAGTAACAAACAAAAAGACTAAGCTGGTGTATTTATTTCTATGCATATTTATATATGTATATGTGTACATATATACACATACATATATACACTTCACTGAAGAATACAGCAAAGCATTCTCATCAGATAGCTCCCCTTAGCTCTAAAAAATTATTCCCCAAATGTTCTCTTGGCCAAATTTTATTTATCTTGATGAACATTCTATAAAAGGTGGTATTTTTTTTCTTTCCTCTCAAGGTAGGAAAAAATCAAAAGAAGGTACAAGAAGAGCCCCCTCCTGACTCACAATAAAAGCTGATCATTTCCTACTTGCAAACAGCATCCTGCCCTTTCCAGCCTGCATGAATGTCTCCCTTCATCTTCAGTAAGGAACCAACACTGACCTCCAGTATTAATTGGTGGACAGTAACCTTTCAACACAATGGAAAAATAAAAAAGCAGGGTAATTCTCAGGGAGAAGATGAAACTTACTGTGCCCAGTGATGGCAGCCCAGGGCTGGAAGCATGACATGTTGGAATACAACCACTGGGACAGCTTTTCCAGCCCTGGGACCATACCTCTACAGCACCACCTTTGAGACAGGCTGCTTCTGAACCTGCAACAGTGCTCTCCTGAGTACTTCTACACTCAGCCACTACCACAGGTAGAAAGTATTTAAGGTTGACTACATTGGTGTACCAGACAGGTATTTAACACATTGTCTTGCAGAAATCTGGCAGGGGTATTCTGTGCAAAGGATGGTAACATCTGCTTCTGTACACGGTAGTCTGACTTCTGAAGATGATAAATTTGAACTCTCTTCTACCCTTCCTTTTCTTGCCTTGAAGAGTCAGCATGCCACAAAAATCAAGGCTGACCACCTCAGGTTTATTCTGCTATTCATCAAATAAAACATTTATCAGTGGCCAAAATGAAAGGAAATTCAGGAAGTGGTATTATCACAAAAGTTGCTCATCTATTGAGCACATTAGAAACAAATTAGTAAAAGCACAGCACCTGTGGGTCAGTATTGTATCCCTCCTCCAGGCTTGCAATTATGCACTGTGAAAGTGATTCTAAATCATAACAAACACTGAGTACCACAGACATGCTCACTGCACAAAAACTGCTTGCACACATGACCTCCTCAAGAGTATAGTCTATCCTGCATTAATATCATCTTGCCTCTGCATAAAATATAAAAAATTAAAGTTCTCTGCATCCTGCACAAGTACTGTTAGTCATTGTAGGAAGAATTAACACTCCACCAACACTCTTAACTGTAGTATTTGTAACTATAGAGCAGAAGACATATGAATATTGAGCCCAACCAATTTAACTGCTCTACAGTCTCCAATGCTGCATGGAGCTGAGAAGTCACACCCTAAACCACTGCCATTAATTCAAAAGAAAAACTCCCTTTCTGTTATAGAAATAATGGTTGATTTACAGTTAGAGAAAATAAAGTTGGCAGGTTTAGTAACTCCTCCGAGGTCGTGGAAAGTCGGCGGCTGGGCAGAACCAGCTGGTGGAACCCAAACCTCTCCTCACGCCCAGTCAACAAGGAAATCACTTACCCTGGTGAGAACACACAAGGCTACAAAGTCTGTTCTCTCAAAGCCATAACATATTTCTTTCCTTCCCCCTGACCTGAGAAAAACAAAAATTACATATTTTGGACAATTTCCTGCTTACGAGCTCACTACAATGACTGCAAAAGAGCAAAAGTAAGGAGAAGAAAATCCATCCCAAAAACAATATTATAGATTAAGGTAATCTTTAACTGTTTAAAGACTGGGAGCAGTTGATGGTGGTTTGGTAAAACAGGACAGAAACCCCTAAATACAGCTGCTGAAGGGCTGTGGTGGGATCCAGGCAGTTAAAAGTTAAATACAGCTCATTACTTGAACATTTAATCCCAGAATGACTTAAAAGCTACATTCATGGACATATGATGCTTTCTAAAAAAACTGTGGAAAAGCTCTTTGCAAAGGTTGATTGCCTTGTCTCTTATTTGTGCCAGTCTAAAAGAATGAGACAGAAAATAATAGCTGCCTCCCTGCAAACAAACACTGCTGGAAGTGCTGGAAACAGCCAGTGACCAGAGGTTAATTTTTTATTAATTAGAGCACAACGTATCCTGGCTTGTCCCTCATTAGGCATCTCCAGGCAGTTTGGCTTGGCTAAGCAGAGAGTCAAGGGAGGCAACAGGCACCCTGTGACAAGGCTGTTGTGGAGACAGCTGATCACTCCTGCTCCAGGAAAGCTTCTTCAACCAGGACATGGCAAATTCGATCAACAGGAGTTTCTCGGGCTGGATAAAGGCAATCCCAGTGCATTGCTCGCTTTGTTGTCTGACAAGGCTCCTGAAATCTGAGCCTGCAGCAACAAACCCCATCCATTTCAGCCAGGCTGGTTTTATTTTAAATAGGTGGGGAGGGAGGGAGCACCAGGGAAGGCAGGCAGGAAAATCACCAGGAAAACAAGCAAAGAGAAGAGAGAGTGAGAGTGGGTACTGCAGATTCATACATTTAAACATAACTGTATTATGTCTGATCCACCAGAGCTCAGTCTCAATTTGAAGATTAGAAAGAGCTAACACTGTGGAAATGAACCTTGTGGGGCAGGTGCACTTTGAAATATATAGCACCAGGAGTGACCAAACCTGATTATTTTTTTCTTTATTGCAAAACAGACTCCCAGCATGGCAAACTTAAACCCCTCTAGATCATCCCCACATCCTGGGAAGTCAGCTGAACGTGTCCAGCTGTGACTGATAAAAGAACCTACAGAGCCTGCATGTACATTGCTGTGCATCCTTTCCCTATGACACACTGCAGGTAAGGAAAGCTGCTTTCCCCAGGACGAGTGGAGGGGAGGTGTGTCCGTCCCCACGTGCACGTTCGCATGCCAGAGTTTCCTCTTTTTTCATTTCTTCTTCTCATTTTTCATTTCTTGTTCTCCTGGGAAGACAGCTCAGACAGTGTCTGGCCTCACCCACAGATAAAGCTCCTTGTTCTTGTCAAAAGCAGTGCTGGAAGAATGGCAGCACAGGCAGCATGGTATTTTAACTCTTCCTCATAAAAACGGATAAAGACTGGCAGCAGAGCATTAGTGCTGGCACAGGTTATGCACAACTCACCAGCATTATCCACATCTTTCCAAATCAGCTGGTATTTTATTTAAGTGTGAGCCAAAACATTCTTATTTGCAATTCTTAATAGGAGACTATCAAATGATACTTGCAGCATGGCAAGACATCATATCAAATCAAGGACAGTTTAAAAATTGAAATTAATCACCAATTTTAAAAGGACTCTTCAGCAAGCTCAGTGTTACTACCTACTGCTGCTTTTGCCAGGTACAGGCAGTTTCGGTCCTCAGCTGTCCTTTTCAATTACTGTGTTTTGGATTCAGCTGCATTGCATCTGTGTGAACATCAAAGCATGCTTTTCAAAAAAATTACAAATCCCTAAATTAAGTAAATAATGCATTAGCTGAGGTTGGAACTATCTAAGAAATATACCCCAGAGTGAAGTTAACCAGCAGCAAAATCAGAAATAAACGGGATTTCTAGATTCAGATTTCTTTTAAATCAGAAGTATTTTCCAAGTTGTGGGGAAGCTGAGCCACTGGGATGCAAAACCAAATACCTAGTTCTTTGAATGACTTTAAAAGGTAACTTTATACATCAGAGACTGTAAGTGTTCAAGTATTTTCAGAAAATTCACTGAAAACTCATCAGTATGCCTTTTATATGCTATACTGTAGCCCAATATGGAGGCAATAGCCATAGGTACTACATTTGCATTTTTATACAGAAATTTACATGAATAAATGAAGTGTTTTGTATGTCTGGATTCTCATTTAGGCACAAATCCCTGTTTCCAAGAGCACATTTTCAGAAGCATGCTGAAAACAGAGCCCTTAAACAATGTCTTGCTGCAGCAGCCTTCCCCCAGCGTGGCAGTGAGCTTGCAATTTTAAACTCATTTTTCCTCTGTATCTCCAGAGCTCTGCAAGACCCTTTGAGGATTTTAAACCCCTACAAGCATGCCTGTTTACCATGGCAATGCTACAGCTGACTGCAAATTCATTCCCTTGCAAATGATCCTCTTGGCACCACACTTTGGAATTTGCTCCGTTATTTCCACAGAAGGTACACTGAGACCTATACAAGCATCTAGGCACGTGCACCTTGCGTATTTTTAGCTCATTGGAAATTCAAGCAATTTAAAAAAATCGAAATGGGGGAGGAGGGGAAAATAGACCGTGGGAAAAAAAAGTGATTAACCAAAATATTCAGACTCCCTGCAGGAAGGCTCACTTCAGTTGCAGCTTCTCCCAGATAGATGGTGAGGAGGAACTGCCAAGGATTTCACACCTTAATCAGTCTCTGGGGAATTCTGCTCCCACAGCGACAGACATAGGCTCTCATCCTGGGTCTGCTCTGAATTTCCTGTGGGATTGGGAGAGTTATTTAAAATTTGTAGTGCTTCAGTGTTTCATTAATTCATCAGTGGGTCAAATCGCAGTTTAACATCAGTTCCAGTTTCTAAAAGGAATCTATTCCATTCAGAAGTCAGTTGTACACACTCTATTCACCATGAGACAAAAGGAAAAAAGAAATCCCCCATGCCATTATTAAAAAAAACCCCAAATACCCACACTGTCCCTTGCTGAAGCACTGCCTTTTGCTAAATCCTGTGAAATGCTATGATGAGCAATTTGTTTCCATCCCCAAAGAATTCCCCTTAAAAACTCTGCAGCTCAGTTGCAAAATCTTTATTTCAAACCTTTGGAAAGCTGGATTTTCTGAAGGACACAACAACCTTCACTCTCCCCGAGCCCTGCAGTCCTCCTGCAGCAAGAAGCATGGCCAGGGGAGCATGGGGCTGGAGTGTGCAAAAGCCAAGCAGAGCTTGGAAAGAACCCCCAAACCCACAATTCCCTTGGTGCACATGTGTTTTTCTCTTCAAGTTGAATCCCCTGCTCGCCGTCTCTGAGGCAAAATTTAAAAAACCCTATAAAGTGTCTAAGTCATTCCTTCTATTTTAAAGGTTCAGACATTAAAGTATTCAGTGAACAACTGCTTTCAGGTGTGAGAACAGCAGATGAATCATTATTTTTCTCAAGTTTTGTACTTAAGGCAAAAGTCCCCTACTGGAAGAGACTGCAGAAAGGCTGGTTTTATAGATACAGCAGCAGAAGGTTACACTACTACTCTGCCATGAAAAGACACCACAGAATACTCAGACCTGCAACTTCAAGTCCCTTTCTCTAACAGCTCCTCCTCTGAAGATGGTGCTCAAGGTGTGCCCACCAAAATGTCCTGCTCTACCACTGGAGCTTCAAGGCCTGGGTTTCCCCCTCATAAAATAACCCAAGGGTGAAGTTTCCAAAACTGTTCAGTGTCTACTGCCTCAATTGTTTTTTCCCCAAGGAAACTGGGGTGCTTCTCTTCCAGCCCAGCCTTCCTGCAGCTCATAATCAGTTGGGTTTTTTTCCACTTGCTCCTGCTGTGCTCTGAGCTGGATGGAGGCAAACTGAAGAAACAGCTGAAATATTGCTTGCATGGTACAACTATTATCAAATTCTCACACTTCCTGTCAGGTATGGCAGAGCACATCCTCAAGCTCACGCTCGGATGGTGCGATGAAGGACACGCAGCCAGTGGTCCTCAACACACTCCAACATTATGACAGCAGCCACAGATGGGAGCAATGTCTCAGCAGTGATGAAGGGGGCATTTCAATTCTTAGTTCAATCATACTAAGCTTAATGGAAATTAAAAATATGCCTTTTGTCCACCAAACAAATCCATCAGACAAGCTGAGGCTGCTGCCCCAGCTCTTTCAGTCATTTTTATTCATGTGTATGTGTGTACAGTAAGTCTGGACTCCTCTCTCTACACCTCCAGTGTCCACACACAGTACCTGAACCAGCTCTCTTTTTCCTGTCATTACAATGGGCGGAGGAGCCTGCCCACACCTCACTGGGCGATGACGCAACTTTGAGTGCTGTTTGCAACATGCAGATGAATTTCTGCAGGAATGCAGCACTTCCATTAAACTGTTCCACAGCTGAAAGCCCCATGACTCGAAAGCTGTTTTCCTACTCGGCTCTTCTGCAGAATGGAAACTTCTCTAACAAAGGTAGAATCATCAACCACACCAGGAGCTACTGTAACACACACTCATGCTATGGCCTTTCAAGTCTAATTGCACTGGTCCATATGTAGGGTGCCAGGACAAAATCTGCATGGCAAGGGAAGAGAACTAGAAGTGAAGAGAGGAGCCTGTGGTCCAGCCCATTTCATGCCTGGTCTACCCAGAAAAGGCTGAGACTTATTTATCTGCAAAGTACCTGGAAGAAACATAAGCGCTGCAGGTCCACCCACCTGGGGCAGCAGGGCTGTGGGCTTTTGTCCAGGGGAGCCCACAGGAGAAACTCAAGCTGTAGCCCAAAGACTATTTCACCTGGCTAGAGTCAGTAAAAGGTCACAGAGCACTACACTGCTAACACAAAACACAAAAAATAGAGATGCTATTGAATGTGCCAATAATGAGTTGAAAACACAGTTGTGCTGAAACACAATTAAGGCTGCTGAAATGTTCCGATGATTTGTAGGTCCTGTAATGCCAAGCCCTTTTAAACCTTTTATTAAAAACAACACCTTCTCCCACACAGTTAAACAGCAAACAGAGCCTTCAGACACTTGGCATTAGCCACCAGGAGGCAGCCAAATCTAAACAAGTTCACGAAGGCGGAGAATTAAACCTGACAGCCATACTGCTCCTCGGCAAGCAAATAATATGACCAAAGGGAAGCAGTGAAATGTCCCTCATTTGTAAAGCTTAATTGTAAGCAAAAACCCTTCTCCAGAAAAGCTTTGAGAACTGATGGAAACCAATGACACAGCCTGTCATTGCAGGAGGAATCGTGTGCTCTGCCTGGTGCCTCTACTTCTGGGGCAGTTTGTGGCTGGTGGCCCTGGGACACTGTGTGACCTTGCTGAGCAAAGCCACACTGGCAAAGGACACACCTGCTCCACTGTCCCAGCCCTGCAAGCAAAGCAGAGGAGGAAGAAGCCAGCCTGCCCCATGTCCTCCAGGACCTCCTGTGGAAGTGGCTTATTGCTAAGGGCTGACCTGCAAGCATGAACACCCAAAGAACCCCTGAAAATGTCTATGTGTAATTAGGAAAATGCCATGAACTATGGTGTGTTAATCACAGGCATCGCTACAGAATGCAAGAAGGCATTCTAAGGTAGCTGAATTATCTTGACACAAAAGAGTTATTTATACATAAATTACAGTAACTTTGTCCATGCTAACAAGGCTGTCATCCCTCCCTGTGATTTACCAGGGTCTTGTAATGCAAAAGCTTCATTTCCCTGGCACCGGAGTGGTAATGGGACTGGTAATTCCTGCACCATGAGTGCTTCCCTCACCAAAGGTGGTGGTGAATGCCAAGTGCATTTGCAGGTCATGGCACTCCTGCTGCCACCCCAAGCCCAGAGAGGCGACCTGACACATCTGCACCAGTCCCTGAGCCACGGGCTGCTGGGGCAGTCACAGCTGAAGGATGCCTGCCCTCATCTAGCAACCGGCTTGGAGGAAGTAGCATCCATACATGAGTGACTAAAATGAGGGAGACCTGTTTTAAAGCTGAAAACTGAGCAGGAAAACTAACTAAAACATACCTGAAGTGAACTGTTTTAATTTGCCCTCTAGATGAATCATGACCCAGAGACTCTCCCCCACCAGATTTGCTCTGCCACCACTGGGCTGGCCATGGGGAGGGGAGGGGAAGGGGAAGGGGA
>VZRX01007524.1:125669-231530 GCA_013398075.1 Notiomystis cincta
GGGAAGGGGAAGGGGAAGGGGAAGGGGAAGGGGAAGGGGAAGGGAAGTTCCCACTGCAGGGCACAGTTTGGCTATGATTTGAAAGTGCAGCCACAGGTCGTGGCCCAAGAGGGGCTCTCCAGTCACACCCGTCCCTTCATCCCTGCAAAAACACTCTGGCTTTCCTTCTCATACTCAGCTGCCATTCGGACTTGAGTCTGCACAAATTCAGGACTTTGGTCCTTTTTTATCTGTTTATGAGGCAGTAAAAAGATATTTATCTCATTTTCAGAGCAGTAGTCATCCTGTGTAAGCCTAAAATTTCCAGCGTGGCAGTGTGCTGGCTCTTGGTGGCAGATACAAACTAAGCCAAAATTACGTGAGTTGGTGTGAAGTCTGCATTTATGCTAAGATGGAAATAGAACTTGTTTAATTAAAATACCTGATGGGGAAGTACTGCAACCAAGTAACAGCAATTAGTCAAAGCACTGAGTTTGCTCCAGCTGGATCTTGACACAGAGCAAAACTGGGCAGAAAAATAACCATAAGTGTGCACTTGAAGTTAAAGACCAGCCTCACACTTGTCCAGCTTGAGTCATCCCTTTGCTGACGCTCTCTCCCTGTAACACCCAGCTAGCACAGAGATACAGAGACTGAAATGACCCCAGATCCTTCCCACAGTGTGGGATCAGCTCCAATGGCAGCAGACCTTTTGGGAGAGGAATCTGTGACATTCATGGCCACCATTCTGCTCAGCCAGCAGCCCCCTCCTAGACAAAGACCACCAATGCAGAAGCAAAACAAGGAAGATAAAACTAAAAGAAGAATTTTGTCTAATCTGTCAAAATAAAGTCCACAGTGCCACCATAACCATCCACATAAACTCTTCAGTTTCAAATCTTTCCATGTATTTAATTAAAGAAGTACTTTGCTGCTACATTGGCAATTTTAAAAGTCCCTTAAATCTCCGTAAAAACCGAAAATACTCCCTCACGCTCAGCGGGGCTGTCCTGCTGAAGAAGATAATCCATTTAGGAACAACTGTAACTGTTCTTGGAAAGAAAACAGAAATCTCCTTGAGAGACTTCCACCTCATTCTCAAAACTTTCAAGTTTTACCAACAAGGCTGTTACTTTTCTTCATTGCAGGACCCAGGAGTCTTGCTTTAACATGAAGAAAAAGGAGAAGGAAATGGCAAAGTGAAAAGAATCCCCATTAGTTCAAAAAGAACTATTAATTTGAATTTTCTGTAAATAACTGTAGAAGAAGACAGACAAATGATTTTATACTTTTTTTATGCCTTCGAACTGTGACCAGGCAGTCTAAATGCTAAAGCCTGCTACTAGCAACAAACATGGACAAGAAAGAGGACTCATTTTCCCTAGGTGGGCTGGCTGCTTTTCTAGTGGTACTTAGAAAGCCACTCTTGACCAGAAGCTCACCAGGGTATTTCTTGGCTGACAAGGCTGCTGCAAATTGAATTGGAATAATGCTAAATGAGGGGGAATCCCTTTGGTTGCACTGCTAACAGAAGCTAAAAGAAAATTATCTATTTACACCTTCATGCAACATCCTCTCAAATCATCTGAGCACAAAGGTAATCAGCATTTACCAGTGATTGCTGCGTTGCATGGCTCATGGCAACCTTACATTGGCCTCATGGGTTATATCATATGCTTCAGAGAAAAAACAATTATCACTGCAAGCCTAAACAAGTCAAATAAATAGAAGATGTGACCAAGCATCTGCACTACTGTCCAGCAGGTTTATGAAAGCAGAGTAATTGTTACTGTCAGACCTTGCAGGCATAGAAACAAAGAGGACAAAAATGCACAGAGGTAATTAGATACGAGATATTTTGTATGCAAAGCAGAGTGATGGTGAGTGATTCAAGGTCCAACCACCTCTAGCCAGTAAACTAGCTGCAAACCACCTGTCTTCCTATTTTGCTGATTTGTACCCTCTGTGAGCTATTGCAACAGGGACTTTTCAAAAGAGCTGACTCTTGAAAGCAAAAATGCTGGTGGGCCAGCTTACACAAATACTGGGACATAACATTTATCTTTCTTGTGCATGTAGTGATGAGAATCCCCATCCTACCACACCACAATGCTTGAAAGACAAGAATTAAGAGGGAAATAATATGAAGAAGTGGGTCAGATAAGAGATAAGCAGAGCACAGCACACATTTCCTGCTGTCAGGGTAGGCAAAGGACAGGGCAGGAGCTCCAGATCACTAGGCTCCTTTCCAGCTCTGCTCATCCACCTTTTGGGGTGGTAAAAAACCTGTCAGGTGCCTCCTCCATGAGTTAGTTTCCATATCCATAAAATGGAAACAGAGGGACCCATGTTTTTTAAAGCTCATTGAGATTTATAGCTCTGTACTCTGCAAGGTTTCTACTTTGCCATGCATATGTGCCACATACATAGTTTACAAAGGATTTTCTGAAATGAACTGTTCCTGTTGTTATTAATACACTTCATGCAGGGTGGGGAGTGACTAATTAGATTACAGCCTTTCAGAAAAGGACCTGATGATTACAGTGAATCACAAATGCAGTGTTAGCCAGGATAACTCCTCCTGTAAGAAAAAAGAAAAAAAAACCAAGAAAAACCAACAAGAAACCCCCAAACCAAAACCAACAGAAAGAAAAACCTTAAATGCTGCCCAGCCTGGAAAGCAGAGACGGGAGCACAGGCTGCAAGACGCATGAAGTCATCTTTCCACTGCTGTCAACAGCTTGCATGGCCCCAGCTGACAGAGCAAAGGTGACGTGCCTCCAGAAATATGTAGGGCAATTGAGTTTCTAGAGAAAGCCCAAGTGAGGCCACACTGTAACATCAGGGGAACAGGAAAAGTCCTTGAACCAGACAGCCCTGCAGTCCCAAACTGCCCAGCTGGCTGCACGTTTTACCACTGAGATGGCCAAGAGGATGCAGCTGGAGTAGCCAGCTCAGTACTGCTGCACAAGTGATGGGGAGGACACTTGGCCACCCTGACAGTGAACAGGTACAGGTGTCATCCCACCCCAGACAGCCTCCATGGCTCTGGCAATAAAGCTGTGTGCCAGGCATGGCACACTCCTGCTGGGCACTGCAACAGCTGCAACGCCAAGAAGGAGCCGTGGAAATCAAAGCCCTGAGCGCTCTCCTATCTCCTGTTTGGCCTTAGCATGGATCCCATTTCCAGCAAGGTAACAGGGCAGCCTTTAAGGCTCTGAAGGTAAAACACTCTGGGCCAAAAACCTTTCCTGTACTTCTATGAGACCTGCTGTACAAAGCAGTGAAGAGAAGATGTGGGTCCCTCTCCTGCTTGGCCCATGCTTTGGTCTCCTCCCTCCTCTGCTCCCGGCAGTATTTCCTTGGGCTCAGCTGGAAGGGTTGTAAATAGAAGCAGGTCGGGATGTGCAAGCTATTCAATATTTGCACCAAAAGAGGTCAGGTGCCTAGGGAACCAAAAAGGGCCATTTTCCTCCTGGAAAAGGAGCATTAGCACTTTCTTAGCAAGACTGTAGCCAGTTAAATTTAGCGACTGGGCACACACATTGCACAAGGTCACGCTGGCTTCTCAGAAGCCTATCTAACTCTGCCATCGCCGCACCTCATTTCTTTTCCCTATATTTGCGATAAACCAATTTGTCATTCATGCCTGAACATCTATCCTCTGAGTCATGTCTAGGCACAAGGGCTTTTTAAGACTGGCGTCTGGGGGCATGAACAAAAAGGCCATTAATGGCAGTGGAGGCTATGGACAGTCAGAGGTTTAACTCACCCAGTTTATGAAAGTAATTTGTTTTCAGGTTATTGGCGATGATGGTGGATATCAGACTCACATCACAAATAAGAAGAAAGAAAAATATCAGAGACTTGAGAACCAGGCTAAAAACAAAGCTGCAAATGAATAACTGTGGAAAACATTACTGAAAATATTGTATATCCTCTTTCCCAGAATGGATAAACCCATGAAAAAGAGGCCAGGTCTGGAGACTGGTTCTCCTAGTCTCTTTTTCTCATTTCCCTATTGTTTCTTAATATTTCATATTCACCAAGTGCTATATTAGATTATGACTGGCATTTCTCTTATGTGGCTTATATTAGAGAGGGGCCCAAGCAAGAGCCAGCTGGAAAGAGAAAGGGAAAATATTTCCCAAAATTTTTCATTAAAAAAGTATCTGCTACAAAATCCACATCTGGATTTTGCTGCTGAGACTTATCTCAATCTTACTTATTTCAATCTCTTTTGTTATTTTTGCATATCTATTATTGAGTTTTCCTTATGCATATACCATTATGTATACTCAGATTCCCAGATAATCCTGCAGCCAATAAAATCCTTTTCCATCTAAAATCAAGTTACTGACTCCAGTCACCTCCTGCCGCACTCTGGGTGTAACACTTACCCAGTCTTCAAGTCATCACTTAAGCTGGATACTGCATTACGCTCCACTTTGGTTTTCTAAGTTAAATGATGCCTTTCTACATGCTGTTGGGTTGATAACCTGTTTCTTAGCAATCATGTCATTTTACTAATGAACAAAAATAAATAAAATACATTTGCATACAAGTTAAATTTTTCCCCTAATTTTAAGGTCCTTTCTGCTGTTATACAACCTAACATTTTGGAATGAAAGGTACTGTACAAACATTTAATCATACATATGAGAATACTATGTACACATATACACTTCTATTTTATTTATATGGTCATATATAACTCAAATTAAATTAATGAGTTTCAGCACTATCACTTAAACAATATCACCAGTCATTTGTGCATTTCTTTCCTCTGAATTTTCCATGGGACTGAGAGTGATTGAAAACAACTGCACCACCAAGGTCTCCTTGTTAATGGATGTGTCAAAATCCCAGAGGTAAAAGTAGTGACTGCAGCTCTGCACATTACACTGCATTTCTCTTCCATTTCACAGCAGAGAGCTGAAGTTATTTTTTAAGCCATATGGTTTTGCTATACTTGCAACCTACAGCCAACAGTACACTTCCAAGTGCATGAGCAGGCATTTACATACATGGCATACAAAACTCCATCTTCCAGTACTCATTTACATGTACATCTTTGCACACACATGTGAGATTTATCTATAATGAATGCACTTAAGAAGCCCCTTCTGATCCTTGAGACACTGGAACCTCCAGTACTATGCTCCATGTTTGAGTGGTGGCAGGTATCTCTCTGTTCCCTGCTCCTTCCACACACCACTGGGAAGGTATAAACTGCTCTACATAAGCATTATGTATTTATAATATATAGTACATTTATACCCAGAGAAGTACTCCCCATGCATCCATTCTGAGCAGCCTGTGCACAGATTGATGCATATATCACTGGTGCAATCTCGTAAATCAGTCACCCCTAAATTGAATCTCCACTGCCACAAGCATCTTGTATGAAGATGTTATAACTCAGCAACAGTACAATAACTGCCTCTCATGACCTGGTAAAAATTGCATGCCCCTATTTGTGACCCAACTGCCTTAAAAGTCTACGGTGCACAAAGTCGTTGTGCTCCTTTGTACATTTGTGCTTGGAGATGAGCAGCCAAGGAGTAACTGTAGCTAACCAAAGCTGCATATACTCAGACACAATCAGCACGGGCACCTCCCTGGGTCATCTTCCACTACATGAGGAAAACTGCAGACACCTGCAGTCAACTCAGCCAGTGAACTTAGCTGGGGACTGCCTCAGTACCCACTGATGCAGCCACTGCCTCCATCCCCACTCCAAGGATTATGTGTGCACATGATAAAGAGGACACAAAGCTTTGAAGCCACTCTGGATACCAGCTGGAGAAAGCCAAGCCAGGCTCCTCGGCCGTTCCATATCACTTACTGCCCAGTGAACTTTTATCGGTTCTATAAGACAAACATAAAGATAGATAAATAATGAGAGCTGTTGAGACACTACCTTTTACTCAGGTTGTTAATTCACATAGATAAAGCACTGCTGCCTCTATGGCTCAGCTGTCCTGATGTACAGCAATACAAGCAACAAGAAAAATTAAGAGGGGGTTGTTCCCAAGATTAAGTGCTACACAGACAGGACACAGGCAACAGATTTGGGTTTGTTTGGGTGTTTGTCTTCAGCAGGCCAGGCAGCAGGGTCACACAGCACCAATGTATAGAGAGAATATATGCTGGTGAAGAGAATTACAAGGCTGTATAACACATCATGGGGTCCAGCCAGCATCACATCAACCAGAAGAATGGAGCACCAAGGGTTTGCAATGCCAGAGGAAAGCTGTGAAGTGCTTACTGACAGGTTCGATGTCACTGTCATTTCCCTTTTGTACAGCTCTGTTATTCAGATGCTGCAACATGGGCTTTTTTACATTTCATGGCTTTTCTGAAAGGGTTATTCCTATTTTTTTTCCTGAACTACATCAACATGAATTTCAGCATTAATTCCCACTGATTACTTGATCTGCAGATGGTTGTGCACATAACTATCTATGTGTGCCAATCATGTAGTTTCAAGGGAACCATTCAAACATATAAAGAAGAGCAGAAAGGTAACACCAAACATGAAAATAAAAAAAAAGAAAGTAACAAAAGATTCATCCCCTTCAGTATTCTTTAAAAACAGGTTAAAAGATACAGTGGTAGAAACATTCTTGAGATTATTAATGAAGTATGATGCTGCATGGTTTTTTATATTTTATTTCTTACTGTTACCTTAATTAAGGGAGTAAGTTAGGTAAATAAATGAGTGGCACACAAAAGAAAACTTAAAAAACCTGAGGTATTGGTGTTCATATTTGTCTCCAATGTCATCCACAAGGCTACTGCCCTGTAAGTCCTCCTCAAACACCTTGAGACTAATTTGCCTATAAAGCTGAGGAGACTTATTTTCCCCAGGAGAAAGAGCAATTTCATTCTGGAAGCAATGTGCTACAGAAGCAAACCCAGAGCCATGGAGAGGCTGCCTGTGTACGCCTGGTGGGGGCACAGCTGCTGCAGAGGCTGATGAGATAGAGGGGGGCACTGCTCCCCTCCCAACGCCTGGTCCCCAGCAAGACACACCCAGAGACCCCATCAGCAGACAACCCACATCGCCTGGCAGATGTGCCAGCACTTCTAACAATTGAAATTCCCCCATGCAGAGACCCCAGCAACAGAATCTGGGCCAGAACACATATTTATTGTGCTTTTAAAACATGAATGGATGCGAGGAGACACTGTGAAGAGAGACGGAGGAGAGGTTTTCTTTCTTCCACCCATCATTCCCAAAATAATGTGAAGAGATGAAATACTACAAAAATGAGTGGGGAGGAAGAGGTGCTGCCAAGAAGCCCTGCTGGCAAGGCCCAGGCAGCACTGCAAGGGCAGCATGGGGCAGCTGCTGGCCTCAGCTGAACACGGCTCTGTGCAGCCTGGGCCACACTGGCCTGCAGCAGCTGGGAAGGGTGAGTGTGTAAATCCTGTTTAGGGAAGCAAGCTTTTCCAAGACTAGCATGAGGTTCAGAAATTAGACCCCTTTGTTTTTGGAAAGAAGTAATTCTAACTGACTCCATGCCTGTTACAAATGAAAGGCTGAGGAAAAAGGGAAAAGGCTTAACATGTATATTAAATTTAAATACAGACATTTGTAAAAAATTAATCTCCAGTATTTAACTGCAGAGCTGTACAAATTGGTGCTTTCTGTTTACATAGGAGGCTTATGCAGTCAATTCTCATAGTTCAGTGGAAATTGCATTTTTGCTTTTAACTCTATTAAGCTTATTTTTCTGTGACAGAGAGGAAGCGTCCAGGGAGCACAGTGTAGATTATACTCAGAACAGATATTCTACAAACACGTCTGGAATGGTTTAACAAACTCCTAATTGACAGCAGCCAGAATGCAATAGCTTTCATAGAGAAAGGGCTGGGAGGAAAAAAACAAAACAAAAAAAGGTCATTGTAAGAACATTTTTGTGCCTCCCAGATGACAAGCTGCTGCAGAGCTGTCAGCTAATCTGGGGATGCTTCACAAGCAAATGAGAGCTGCACATCCTCTTGTCCCACTGTCCCAGCCACCAATCCCACACCAGCAAGACTCCAGAGGCAGCTGTGCACCCCCAGCACACGGTCCTGCCCCAGCCACCGCCCTGGGCTGGCCCTGCTGCAGCCTGGCCCAGCCCTGCTGGCAGGAGCGAGCAGCTGCAGTACCTGCTTCAGATTTCAGAAAAACCCAAAACACCGAGCGAAAAAAGGGGTAGACCTCAACAAACAAGAAACAAATCCCAATTCTGCCTTCCTTGCTCGGTAACCAAAGTCAGATTTTCTATATGCTAGCAGAAATAGAACTGCATCTCCCCAACAGCAGCACAGGGTGCCATTTATCACTGGTCCTGGGCCATGATCAATCTAGCACTATTTCAGCTGCTCATAAGTTTCTCTCTCTAGATAACATACCAGGTAAGGGAGGGAGGGAGGGACTGAGAGTGGGAAGGAGAGAAAGCAAGGCACACTTCCACTTATCTCCGTGGTAATCTTAACAGTATTGAGCAATCAGATAGAAATTGGATTTTAAGATCTCAAGAAACTTCTAACAATATTTGAGACGGCAACATAAGAGTATTAATATGTCAAAGAATTATGTCCTTCTTATTTTTCTTGACGTAAATACAAATTGGAAAACTTACACCTAAAAACCCCAATCTTGCCTGTGAAACACTTGTTTCCAGGAGGTGCTCTGCAAAGGCCTGCAAACAACCAGGCTTGCACAGAACTGATGTCGTGCTGTCAGATGCACAAATCTCCACCATCAGTCAGGCTGATTACTATTTGAAAAAAGCCCCTATCTCTACATACACAGGAAAATATGTGCAAATGAGATACAGCAATGTAAGGGAGATTAAGAATCCAGTACAACATGAGATTAAAGATACTGCTTCTGCCTGGGTCTGAGGTCAACATAATTTGCTCTTCCTGAGATGCAAAAGTGTCTCTCTCAACTCAGAGTACTCTAAGAGCCCTCCAAGGCTTTTTGGTTGACTTAAGTTGCAGGAGATAACACCCATTTGTCTTTTGGTCTGGTGGTGGGTTGTTTGGATTACTTTTGGCTTGGATACAATACAAGCCAAGTATTAGACAGAGATGAGATGCTCTTAGTGCCCTCTGATGCAAGGTCTGGAGGAGGATTCCGAGGAGCATGGCGTGCTCATGCCAGCACCTGTGTGGGGGGACTGCACCAGTCAGTGGTGCTCAAGGGATGGCAGGACACACTTGTCAGGCCCAGCACCTCCATCATGTGGCTTCTGGGTCTTAATGTTGATGGAGCTCTTGTCTGTAGAAGCACATGTGGTGTCTGGCCATGGCTGTCTGTGCAACACTGAGAGGCTGCCACCAGATTTGCCAGCCCCATTGGCAGCAATGGAGAAGACAGCCCTGAATGGCCTGGAGCCATCCAGCAGGCAACAGCTGGCAGCAGCTCTGGGTCACTGTCAAGGCCCGAGTTTGCCAGGGGAGTGCTGTTGACTGACCTTTCTAATCCTGCTGCACTCGTACGCAGCACAGCGGTTCGAGCCAAAGTGCTAAAGTTAGGCTGGGGAGTGCCATTCCTCGAAAGCCTTATCCCTCTGACACAGCTCATCATCTGAAACAGAGATTTTCTCAGTCAACTGGATCTGCTCTGAGTGCCTCTCTCTGAAAGAGGGCCAAGAGCTGGGATTCAGTGGAGATGAGGCCAAATACCCTGCCCTTCCTGCCAAAAACATCAGCCACTGGTATCAGGTGCCTTTGCCAGCCATTCACAGGACAAAAGCTGAAGCCCATCAGCCCAGATGAGTGGATCTGGATGTTCAGCTACAGCAGTGAGGAGCAGTTTGGTGGCACAAGACTACACAAGGGCAACCTGGCAGGGCCAGGCACGCCTGTGGTGGGCAGCATGGCTGGGGCTGGGGCACAGCACAGGGGGGCAGCAGTGGAGTGGCAGCAGCTGCTTCCCTTTCCCTCCCTGACTGTCCAGGCAAAGTGCTGGAATGCCTGTTTGTAACAGAAAAGGTCTTAAAACAACAAAAAAGGCCCAGACAGCTCTGCTTTTCTGCCCCTTTGTTAATGACATGATGGCCTCCAGTCCATACAATAAGATCCAAAGAAGGATACAAAGGTCATGTTAGAGGAACACAGCTCCCCTGACTTCAAAGAGAAATGCAAAAACACTGGCAGATTATGGCTTAAGATTGCCTGTAGGTTTCCTGGTGACACATACCACTCACATCTCTGTATGGACCTGGCCCCTGCACACGGGTCAGCACTGCTGCTCTGCTTGCAGCTCCCAACATTCCATAAAGGTGCTTTTTTTTAATTATTCTGCCGGGGCTTTTTTATTTTTTAAAATTCAGTTGCTTTCATTTATCAGCATGTCATGCTGGACATCTGACATCCAAGAACTTTCCAGACCAAGACATGAACAAGCTCATGGAAGTGTTCAGGGTCAGACTGGATACAACTCTGAGCAACCTGATCAAGTTGAAGATGTCTCTGCTCATTTGCAGGGAGGCTGGAACTAGATGACCTTTAAAGGTCCCTTCCAACTCAAACCATTCTGATTCTGGGATCTCAGTCAAAATATGCACTTGAGGTGGGGCATCCTGTGCTAAAAGGCTGAGCCACAGAAATCACTTCCTCTCTGAAAAAAGGAAGCAAAGATTAAAACCATGCTGATATCAAACTGTCTGACAAGGACCCTGTTTATTTCAACATATGAACAATCAGACACATACATCCATGTATACCACAGCTGCACTCTGTGTTACAGCCATGTTTGGTAAAAAAAGAGCAATCAAACCCAGGTCACTATATGCACTGATTAACAGCTGCATATAGCTAATCACAGAGAAAAAGTAAATTTTCAATTATTTTCTATGTAAATTATTTATCACACTCAATTTCAGAGCCTTTTCTTTCATGCAACTCTGAAGAGTAATAGATGCAAAGCAAAAGTTTGAAAGTACTGGAGTACCTAAATCCTACTGACTTCAATAACACCTAAGTCAATACTGTCATATTTAAATACACCTAAAATACCTTTTACATAGTCCTAAAACTGTATTTAGCGTGAAAGCACAGTCCCGTGGTCTGAACACAGGCTGCCAGTCCTGAACTGGAGCTCATGGCAACTCTGCAGAAGGGCTTTAGCAATTCACTTCCCTGCCTGCAAGTCTTGCCTATATGCAGAAGATAATAATAACAGGGTTTTATTGAGTATAAAGGGGTTCTGTTGGGATTACCATTTAAGAAGCACAGTGCAATCTAAGTGTTACATTTGATTAGCAGCAAACTCTGACACAGACAATATCTAAGAAAAAGAGTTTGTATAAAAATCACCATATGAAAAACAGCTCTCTAACACAAGAAAGGTTCTACCCAGCACTGCAAGACCATCCCATGTGGAAACCTTCGAGCTACGATTTGGCATTTCTACATAAGATTTTCTCCTCCTCTCTATCTCTCTTTTTACCCCCCATGTGATTAACAGCTTTATTAATTTAACAGCTCCTTACTTAAGAGGATTCCAGCAGCTTACTGGTAGGATCCTGGATAGACACGCAGACTGTACTGTATACAGAAAGGCAATCTAAGCTCATCCTGATGTAACAACTTCACACAGTACTTAACATAATCGAAGACACACAATAGAAGTATTCTTCCTAAACTAATCAAACCATTAAAACGTCAGCCTCAGCCCAGATCCATGATGTATTGCACTCAGCTGGCAGGGAGTCAATTCAAACAGCATCTCCCTAAACCTCCCTGATTCAGGGAGTCTGACCCATACTTCCCCCTGCCTCCCTCCTTGGTTCTCAGTGCTGCCTGCTCATGTAAAGCCTGAGCAAGCAGATATGATGGCACCAAAGCACAAAGCAGAGCCTTCTCAACCCCCTCCCCTGCAGGGCTCTCACCAACACTAGCAATAATTGCAAAAGAAAAATTAATAAAAGCCACCCTGGGATGCAACATGCTTTGGTGTGCTTGGCTCAAGTCAACTGCTCAACAAATCAACCCATAAATAAACACAAGAAATAAACAAAATAAAAAAACCTGGATAAAACACATGGCAAAGCGGGAATGGGCTGGGTGTGCTAGCAAAGCAGCACATACCACAAGTCAGACTGATTACTCAGCAAGCAGGAAGCTGGTGTCATGATCTGACTCACATTTCTGAAGTCACTCTGTGATGACTACAGTATCCACAGCCAGAGATGGCTCAGATTGCTCCTAAAGAGGTAATGCCAAAACTATGAACAGCTAGTTTACAAGTTCATGGGAATTGCGTGACTTTTTTTACTTGAAAAATATTCAGTGTGTCAGAGAGCAACCTTCTTATGCCCTCTGAAAAATGTTCGTCTCTCCCAGAGGCAGCTCCAAGGACACTGCACCCAGCACGATGCAGGCGTTAATCACTCCAAGCCCTGTGAATGCTCTCCTTGGTGACTCCCTTCACAAGATACAGAGATTTCTTTTTATTTTCTTTGAAGTAAAGTTTTATGAAACTTTTTTTAGGTATTAATGATACTTTTATTAACTGTTCCTCTCCCCTCTAGTCTCATATTTCTGAAAGGCTATACTACCTTTTAGCACAAGCAGTAAACCTGGCACCAGACAAGCCATGCAACAGCCCAGCTCCTGTCCCTGCTACAGCCCCTGGGTCCCTCCACAGATCCTTCCCGATGTTTAGGCAGGGCTTGCCCAGGGAGGCTGCATGTGCTGGCAGGGCTGCTCTCACCTCCTGCCTGTAACAGCCCATTTTACCCATCCTCCCCTAACACACGATTAATTCACAGCTCTTCTCCAGCCTACTTTCAACAATAGAGACACAGGGAGTACAATTACTGCACTTGCAACAGCCTTGTCCTCACTTTTTAGCAGAAGGAGCAAAGCTCAGGGGTAGGCTTGTCTGGTGACTCAGCTTTGCACTCCTCATTCCCAAGAACTTGGCTCCCCACTCTGCTTTCCCTTGGGCCAGAAGTTCATGTGCAGTATTGCATCTGGATGGATGTGCAGAGCCGCTCACACGGTCCAGGGAGGTTCCTTCTGGACCACAAAGGATGTTAGTTATCACACCAAGAAGAAAACTCCCAAACTTCCCATTCCCCAGAGAAGCTGTGGGGAGGAAAAGGCATGCATTCTTTGACATAGAAAAGGAAGAAACAGGGCAGAGTAACATTTCAGTGCATACCAGAGACAGCAGCTCATACCAGCAGTATCCCATGCACAACTCTGTTTCACCCCTTTTGGGGGGTTTGGTCTACAGGGCATTACCTTCCCCATCAGTTTTTGTCTGTACTTTGAGTCTCAGCACCACTGTACTCCCTTCCCTCCAGGGTGTATGTCCCCACCTCTTTCCCTCTCCAGGTATCTCGACTGGTGAAACATCTTGGACTTGTTCACTATTCACCTACAGAAACTTTTTATCTCCCTGTTCCAAAAGATTTCCATGAAAATGTTCTTGCAACCAGAGCTTCCATCCTCAGAGAAACATGTATTTATTCTGGTGACAGTGATCCTTCCTGCACTCACCAGCGCCTGAAGACCCAGTCTCCTGTAGGAAGCCCTGAAACAGGCTCTAGGATACAGCACTCACATCTGATTCTCCTCCAAATTATTGTTTCTTTTTTGGGATAGCACTGGCCCTTAATGATCTTTTCTTTGTCCTTCCCACTCTTCTAGCATTACTCATACACAAGCTGAAGGACACCTACAACCTCCACCACATGAACATCCTGCAGTCTTTGCAACAGTTTCTATCAATTTTAATCACAATGATTTCTTACTCATGAGAAAGTGTGAATTCATAAAAAACATACCAGAATGCCTCTCTGGGGTATAATTTTCCTTATTAATTAGTTTAGGATTAGAAATAGCATCAATGAGGTTCAACTGAAACATCCCTCTGTTCTGTAACGATAAATCCTCCCTGGCTGATGGCTGAAGCTATTGCTGAAGTCAGATAAGATGGTATCACTCTCTTCTGGTCCTCTTGGTAGGAACTGACATAAAGATGTCAGCCAAGGGAGTCTTTTCCCATGTGCAGCAGCTCAAATACTCTACCTACTCTGAAGATGTTCAGTGAAGGTGCTTATGGGCTAAACTCTTAGTATACTTGCTAGCAGAAAGGACTTTCTGCTAGCCCTTCATTCCTCCAGGAAAAACCCTTCCTTCTCCACCCTCATCCTTATTTGAAAAGATACACAGTGTGTAAGCTGCCAGATGGAAAACACAAGGAGAACACAAGGCATAAAACAGGATATCACATAAGACTAACAAATGGGAGAAAGAAAACACTTTTTTTTCATGGTGTGGTGTGATCTTGGTCAAATAATCTTAGCAGGATTTGTGCAGGTTCATAACCTGCTTCAATAAACAACAGACTTTGCTCTAGAAGAGAAAATGTCCCTAATAATTAACTTTCAAGTTGCTCTGTGGGATTTTCTGATGATCCCGTGCTGCCATTTGGCATCTCTGCATGGGACTTTCTGAGCCTGACTCACATCTCATTATAGAGTTTCCTTGCGCCACTATAATGTAATCAACTCCAATAAACTTACTCATGATTTACACCACCCCCAGCAAGAAAGGAGTTGAGCCCTCCATCAGTTCCTCATTCTTAAGCAAAACTTATTTTTTAATTTGGCGAAATTGCATTCAGCACAGCTTCTCTGTTAGAAATGTAGACATATGGAAAGCTAATGCAAAGATTTTATTATTACAGGGAAAGAAACAGATTGATTAAAGTCATTTATAGGATGTTCTCCTCAATATGAACGCTACCAACTCTGCACAAGAAAGACACACACAAATCCATATGAAAATTATCTACATACATGAACAAACCCCTTCGTTTCCACACTGATAGAACCATCGCAATTTCAAACTCTTCCGTGCTTTTTATGAATCCTTAAATATCCCATTCCCCTTTATTTTTAACCCAGGCTTCACATAAATACGCTTTTCTCCTTTTCACATTTAGCAGTCTTAAAAAAAAACCCAATTAGAAAGAAGACACTTTAGAAGAAAGCATCGACCTTTCTGCAGCGTCAGGGAGAACTGCAGGAATGCTGCAGCAACACTGGCAGGCAGAGATTTCTGTCTAACCCTGGACATCTCTGCTAATGTCCCCCCCAGGCAGCAGGACCCTCCCCTCAGTGCTATTCCCCATCCCAGACTTCCATGGGAAGGGGAGTGCTGAGGGCACAGCAAGCTGGGGCCCCACCAGTGGCGCGCTCTGCCACCCCAGCAGCCTGACCTGTGTCTGAAGCTGGCCCTGCCGGGACTCTGTGCCTCAGGAGCACAGCTCCTCCTACCTGGTGATGATTAAAATACTGAAGGCTGTCAAGTATTCAGAAAAATGTGCATTCCATCTCCAGAAGACTGAGTGTTCATTTCTCCTATGAATTTGACCCGGCCTCTGAGAAGACAGATACTGAGTGGGGCTGATGGCCCTCAACTCTGGCTTTATGTGAAGGGCAGGTGCCTGGCATGAATTAAACTTGCTTTGTTTTACAGCAATCAGATTTGCACTTAGACCAACAGAGTAGGAACAAGCTTCCTGTTTTTCTCCCTGGCTCAGTTGTGTATGCATTTTCTGCCTCGTGTCTCCAAAAAGAGGAACCAGCTTCAAGTGCACTTGCACAGGCATTCTGAATAGGAATAACGCCTTAAGCAGCTGCTAGTCATTCAATTCTTCGAGGATTATGAGACTCGCTCCAGTGATCTCTGCTTTAACCTACCCAGAAACCAGCTGTGCATTAGCCCTCCCCATTTATGGTCACTGACACTTCTGGGGTAGTGTTTAGATCTAAACCCAGGTTGTATAAACAGCACAAGGCTGGCTGCATTGTCATTTCTTTCATACACACAAGCCTCAGCTTCTTTCTTTTCATAATTTAAAAAAAGGCTCTCCATTATTTCATCCTTATTTGCTTTTCAATTAAGAAGCCAAGGCACTTGTAGCACGGAAGGAGATCTGCACTGGGAAAGATTAAGAGGGATAATAAGCACAAAGGCCACTTATGCACCCATGACCCATGGTGAGGGGACCGAAGCAGGAGAGGGGGGAAACAGGAAATTTCAGAAGCTAAACATTGTGCCTTACAGCTGATGCTCTGGTCCTGTATCCCTCCAGCTTGGCTTGTGTTCTCCCTCATTACATCTGCTGAAACAGCACTTGGGAGCTGCTGTCTGATGCAAGTACTGCAGCCTGTGGTTCAAACCAATGGTTAAAGCCAACAGGTGCCATTGTCCTCTGTCCTCAGAGCCCGAGCCACTGCCAGGGACCTCCCAGAGATTCCTCTTCAGCTTGAGAAATAGAAACCAGTAGTCTGCAGCTGAAAATGTTGGACTCTCTAGATATTTTGGTAATGACCTTCCCAACAGTGTATCCTCTAGTCTATTTTGAAGCTTGACACATAATCTAGAAGTCTCAGCTAAACAAAAGTTTAAGAGCATGACATCCTTCCATACTGGAATGGTGAAGACTGCCATTTATTTTAGTGTCCTTGATTTTGGACTAAGATTCCTTTTTTCCTGCCCTATTAGTTTATGGTGTTCCAGCCCAGAAATGTCTCTTTTTCAGGAAGGTTGGATGTGAAGTGCTTTAAAGTCTCCTGTATTATAGTTTGGCATGCAATCATTAAACAAAGACTAAAAAAAAGGTAAAAAATATCCCCAAACAGAACACAACTCTGGAACACACAAAAAGTTCTATGAAAAGAACAAACACTTAAACCCCACAATCTGAAAAATGGAAAGGTATGTGGAGCTGCAGGAAGATGAAACCACAAGCCTTACAAAGTGACTCCCAGGTTCTCACAGTTCACTGCAGGCAGGAATTCACGTCCTGCTTTGCTTAGCCAGAGCAATCTAACACTAATTTTATACCAAAGAATGCAGCCTCATCTTACACTGCACAGTAAAAAAAACACAAAACCACCAACAAACCAAAACAAAACAGAACATGCCTAAAATGCTTCTGGTCCTGTCTAGACTTAGGCAGCCAAAGGAATTAATTTTCCTTTCTGCCCAAGCTGTGAACTATCCTGGGCAATCCAGTGATGTTGATGGTGGAGGGGGATGCAGAGCCCGTAGCAGTGTGGTCCCTTCAGAGGCAAGAGCCCTGTTTAGAACAGGGAGTGGTGCTCTGGAGCTCCATGTTTGCTCTCAGGACACCCATCAGGCCATCTTTCACAACTACTGTAACTCTTTCCTTGGGGTGAAGCTATAATAGTGCTGCTTTGGTACAGAAAATGTCCAGACTGGCATGAAGAAAAGCAAGCTGGCCATCCTTCCTGGCAGAATCCATATCCCTCACTTGATCAGGGCTCATAATTTTCAAAGCTGTTGGCTTCTTCTCCAGGTTAAGTGGCTGCCCTACCCACAGGGGACGTTCAGAGAGGGGCAAGGGATGCAGTTGCCAAGTCTACCCTAACCCCATGAGGACTCCCACTTAAGGCAAAGTATCTGAGTGGTTTAACATGTAACACGCTTAAGCATTTACATTGGAACGTGTTTCGTTATAATTGCAAACTGCTCTCAGCAAGATAAGGCTATTGGGATTAGACTGCCCAAGTGATCTTATCCATTTAACCAGCTATTAGCAATAGCTTTACTAAAGGCAGGGCCAGAAAGCAGTCAGGCCAGCCAGGGCAGAGCAGCCTCTCCATCAGACCTCACCACCCAGCATGGCAGATGTCAGAGTTCCTTGGGACAGAGAGGCAAAGCACACATGTAAAGAAAAGCCCTTGCTTTAAAATTATACCAGTAACTATTTCAATGGATATCAGGAGCTCTCAAGCTTCTTTTAAGATCAGGGAAGCAGTGAGGTAGGAGGAGGGTTGAGGAAGCTTGGCAGCACATTACAAAGCAACTATATTAAAGCCTCTTGGAGAGGCGACTGGGGATTTCTTACGATTTTAGAAAAATCCCTTGTAAACAGGAAAACTCAGAATGAATCAGAGATATTTGACTTAAAGAACTACATTAGCTTCAGCCCATAGTGGAAATTTCTGTTCAGAGAAACATCTGTGTTGATTTAAGTATCAGTGAAATCTAATATGTTCTCTAAAGTAGCAGCACTTCAGCAACAACAAAAAAAAAAACAAAAAAAGGGCAAAATTAGTTCCTATCACCTTGTACCTTATCTGGATCTCAGTTGCACAGATGCAAATGTAGAGGAAACACTGCTGACTTTAAAGGGAACACCACTCCAGACTTACACTGGACTCAGAGATTAGCACCTGCCCTTCTGGCCCCAGCCCAGTGTGCAAGCAAACACAAGAAGTGGCGAAACTCCGGTGCCGAGGGCACCGAGTCACAAACCACTGGTGTGGCTGTAGCAGACGGGACAGAACAGCCCTGCCAGCACAGAGCCAGGCACGCTGTGGAAACGGCTGAGCCTCTGCTTCCCAACACCACCTTGTGTCCTGATGCCAGCCCTCTGTCACACCTGAATTATCAGCTCCCATACACGACACATTGCAAGCATGGCACACCACAGCACAGCATGGCAAACATTTGAGATCCACTCCAACCTTCCCAGTCAGTAAATGTCCAGCATAAAACTACACACTGAATTAATTAAATAATCTGAAGGAAGTTTCTAAGATACTGTGATGCATATTCAATCAGAGCAGCAGAGGATCTTGAAAGGTTAATATTCCTGACTGTCTGATGCTTAGGTTAACATTCCTGAACTTTCCTCTCATTAAAAATTGGATGTTGCCAACCAAAAAACCTTACAGAGATAGATACAATTCCAATGCCATAAATGCCAGGCATTAAAGAGTACAATAGCAAGTTTTAGGAATATCAGCTGTTGAATCAAAACTAATTTTTATATCAAGCATATCAAAAAGGATAGTATCTGCCCCTTAGCAGCATTAATGGGGAGGAAAACAAGGAAGGACTTCTAAAGAAAAGGGATGTGGGTCCCCACTGGGCTCAGCAGAACCTATCTCCAAGTTCACGTGCTGAGAAACCAACCTCAGCATGGCTAAAACTGTGACTTGAATGTGAAATGAAAAAAATTTAATTAAAATGGTCTCTCTGAGCTGACAGCTGTAGACAGCCATCTTCCTGACAACCTCTGTGACAACCTCTGTGACAGCAACAGTCCACAAGCCAAGAGTAAGAAGAAGGAAAGAAGTATATAAAAGTAATAGTAATTATACAATGCTCTCTGTGTTAGAAAAAAGCTTTTTGTAATCAATAATTAATCCTGGAAGAGAAGGGAGGGTGGTTGTATCTGTGTGCTCAACAAAGGGGCCAGACAGACATCTGACTCTGATCTCAGCTTCACTAAGGTAAATGAAGATCATTTCTGGAGATTTCGGTCAAGTCCCATACTGCTCATAGTAGATATGTGGTAACACACACAGAAGTCTGCACAAGGATCCTGAAATGGGAGTTTCTGGCCCAAATGTTTAGTACATCAGATCACACTGTACTGCTGGGTCACAGAGCAGCACAGTTATTTTATGCTTTGGATGGAATGTCTCACTGGGTACCTGGAGCTTAATCAGTCTGTGGTTGGAAATATTTACAACTGCCCCCCAAGAAGGATGCCGGGATCCTGACTGGTGAGCCCCGAGTGCCCACACGTCCCCAGACCAGGCAGCAGTGGCATGACAGACTGAAGCCTTCCATGCTGAGCTGCACACTCTCCCAAGGGCCCAGGCAATCAAACACAGAGGACATCTGCTGTGTTGTAAGACCTCCAGGTTGTGAACAAGCTCAATCCTTTGCCCTCTTCCCCTTCTCCTCCTCACTGAGCAGTCCGTTACCAGGCATTTTCAACATGCTGCTTTCATCACTTCACCTATCATAGGGAGCTTTTCCCATGAAATGCAGTTTACAACAGCAGCCAAAGTGACTTTGGACTATTTGCATACTAATTTATAATTAAAAACAGGAAAAAAAAATCCCAACAGTGTAGTTTTAAATTCCAGCAATCTTTTTTCCATGGTAAAGTTAACAGGTAATGCTATAAATCCTCATTTCCTTTTACACTGATAAACAACACCAGAGCCTTGCTCTATGGAACAGGAGTGCCTGGAAAACAACTGATTTTCTGTCCATGTCTGCCCAAAATAAGCATGGGGGCTGGCAGTGGGAGTGCAATGCCTCTCTTCTGCACCAGCAGCCCAGCAAAAAGCTTCCCTGAGCCTGGCAGCCACCAGAACACAATGAAGAGCCAGAGGAACTATGGATGATGTCTGGCTGGTTGGAGACTGAGAGCCAGGCTGACACTTTTACAGCTGGGTCAGCCCAGGAGGCAAAAGGGCAGAGGGAACATGTTCAAAGGGAGCCCCCAGTGAGCCTTAGACTCCTTCCACCAGATGCAAAGTTGCCTGCCCAAGATGTAAACAGAAGGAATTGCTATCCTGTCTGGCTTGGCTGGTGATTTAGACACATTATTTGACTTCAGAGCATTTCAGCAGCATTGTCTGGCAACAGGTAAATCTTACCCACCATGGGAAAGCCCGAAAACTGAAAAGGACAGCAGGACAGGGGGTTAATGTCTGTTGGCACTGTTAGTAACACAAAGGTGCTTTAAAGTTCCCGACTTAACTGCTCTCTTCTTGTGTTTGCATCAGAATCTCTGCAAAGACAGACACTAATTAGCTTTGACTAATTAATGAAGAAAAAAATCTCATTAGCAACCCTCCAAACTTTGGATGACCTCTCTTCCCAGTGCTTGATGCTGCACCCGAGCACCCATAAATTGATTCCTTGGTGTGAAGGGAAAGACGAAAGGTAACAAAAGGGTGAGTGGCAATAGCAGCCATGGGTCAAAATGCAAGATTCATTTGGTAGCCTCCACCACCAGCAAGAAAAAGGAAAGACTGGTTGGAGATAACAGGAACTAAGGTACCCAACATTGGCTCCTGCCCCACCCACTCTGTTCTGAGGCCAGACAGTTCCACTTTTTGCACCACAGACCATCTCCAGCAGAGCCCACGGAGGACTCCACCATCCACCAGCAGCTGTGTGTCATTCTCTTACATATTCCTGATCCTTGGGCTCATCCCACTGCCTCAGAAGACAGAAAAAAAGGACTCAAGACACAGGAAAGTGACAGCCCAAACTCAAGGTCTCTTGCCCTGGCAGGAGGAGATACCAGGTGCATTCCACTCTGCAAAGAGGGATCCTTCCTGCTGGGACTCAGCAAAGTGAACACTCCCAAAACACAAGTGCTGCACCTCGCCTGATGGCCATGTGAGACTTGTATTTTGCAAGGAGGGTTCAGTGGTTTGAGAGCAGCAGCGACAAGCAGCACAAATTTGAGATTAAAGTGAAGCATTTGCTTAGGCATGAAAGTCTGAGCTATTCTCCCCTAAAATTTCCTCAGTAAAAGGTCTTTATTTACAGTACACGACATTTTAAGAGCTTATATTGGCCAATAACATTGACAGTATGGCATCAGATGGTGCAAACTGAGGGCTCATCATCCATTTGGTGAATTTCAAAACATTTTTACTGGAAAAAGCTCATTCTACCCCATTTTCTCCCTTCCCAGCAAAACGGTATTAGCAATCCACTTTAAATCCCCATTTCCTGGCTGAATTAAAAGTCAAAATTACTGAGAAATACGTATGTTTGGAAGAGTTCAGCTTCATAACTCCCAGCTAAAATAAATTTGAAGACATGATGAACATTGAATGCATTGATCTACCTATTTATCCAGTAAGATGATGTTTTAATATACCCAGGACAAACAGTAATTCGTGTGCAAACATATTTGAATTGAAAAATGAAAGTAAACCATGAATTATTCCACTATCCATCATATTTACAAAAGCTGCTATGGCCATTTCTAGCTGGCTAAATCATAACATCATCCCTGGAAGTACTAAGCAATATATCTAATAGTTCCTTCCATTTTGTTGTGGCACATTTTTTACTTTCTTCTTTTTTTTTTAGAATTTGCTCTCTCAATTTACCCTTCATTTCATTAAAATTTCATGTTAGATATCTGTTTCCCCTACTGGTCGTAAGAATGCAGTTAAAATTACCACAGCTAAGAAAGAAAAATATTTTCCTCTCTTTTTTTTCACTCTGTTTATTTTGTATATTCTAAGCGTGTCCCTTTCTTCTGAATATCTGGCAGTTTCTTTGTTTTCTGTGTGTGTTGTCTTTCACATAGCAACAGAAGAAAGAGCAGGGATAAAGAGGAAAAAACCTCTCCACATGGGAAAATATGAGCTACTCTCGAATCCAAAGAACTTAGTACACTCAGAAGAGCTAATTAACAAACTAAATAATACACTCTGGAAGCAAACACTGATGCACAAATACCAGAACAAGAAATGAGAAGTTGAGGGTCATGGCAAATCACAATACAAACATGAGTCAACAAAGTTATGCTGCTACAAACAAACCCAAAATCTTGAGTTTTAGGAACAGAAATGGCATACGTAAGGCATGGGAGATAATTGCTCTGTTTATTCAGCCTTTGTGAGACCTCAGTCACATTCCTGTGTCCAGGCTCAGACAATGCATTAAGACAGATACAGCAGCAGACAAATTTAAAACAGCCCAGACCCTGAGCAGTGGAGGAAAAGTCAGAAGATATTTAAGAAATTTAACCAATGACTAAAGGATAATATCATTAGTTATACAAAGTAAAAAATAAAAGACGGTTACGAAGTAAAACCATAAAAACTTAAGCTGAAAAAAATTTAACATAAATAAAAGAAGTTGAAGATTACTAGGACCAATGGTGAACAGACAAAATATCTCCAGTAGTAACAAAATGCATTTCAGTTGGGTATCATGTGAAAAAACATCAGTGTCCAAGACAGGAACAAGGACTAACTTCATGGAATGTTAAAACAGCAGCTTAGACAGATGAGATCAAGGCAAGACCTTTTTCTTGTCCCAGTGGCAGAAACTAGGTAATTTCTTGCAAATGTGTATCATTGTTTAGGATTCTTAGGGAATCCTGCTCCATGCTTGAAGCTGAGGACGGAACAGCAATACAGGCAGCAATAACCTGGGACAGAACCAACAAACAAGCAAACAGAAATTAATCATTCCCATCCAGCACCTCCTTAGATTATGGGGAGGATAACAGATTGACAAGAGACATTCATTGCCTCTGCATTTCACTGACATTACCCTGTGCCAAGATCCTTGATGTTCATCTTCACACTGCAAAAAATTTATTCCTATATTTAGCTAAACATCCAACCCTGACAAATAAATGTTTCATCAGCAGTCTTGATTAGCAAGGATGGAAGAGCACAGATCTCTGCCGCAGTTATACTTCTGCTCCCAAAAATATTCCCCAACCACACTGCAGGGAGGTTGTGTGACAGGCCCATGTTTGCACTGCAGAAAGTCAGAGATGCCCCCACTGTGGCTGGATGGTGCTGCCAGGCAGCTGCCCTGTGCCCTGTGCCAGCACAGGCTCGGAGCTTCGCTTCAGCGCTGCCCAGTATCAGTCCTTGCCACACCTGATTCCTTCCTGGAGCCCGTATAAAATACCCAATTCATTATGTCCACTCCATTCCCGGAGGTGACTGAAATAAAAAGCTGTTCTGGCAGAAAAGCTTAGGAAATGAAACACGAGAGAGATGGGGAAAGAGAAGGAGAAAAATAGAAATCAAGAATAGAAAAAAGCACTCAACCAGGTGGATGGAATGAGTCCAGAATTACTTACAGCTCTGGAGCTGAAAGAAAAAAGAAGAAAATGAACACCTGGGCATATTGTGAGATTAGAAGTGTATTTACTATGTGTGTCCCAAAAAGGGCAAGTCATAGATCTGAACCATGGGCTGAGAAAAGAAACTCTCTTTCCCACAAAGAAGGAATCTCAGCATTTAAGTTCTGGAAAGAGTAAGTATTTATTCATAAAGATAGCTTTCTCTTTTCCTGCCAAAAGTAATGAAGATCATACTCAAAATCTACCACCTGCACTCGATTACCAGTTATTTAACCACAATCAAAATATTTTAAAAATGTAAATTAAGTACACTGGTGGACAGAAATGCCAGTTCCCCATGAAATTCCTTCCGTAAAGCCGGGATTGCCACAGGCTATAATTAAAAAATTGTCAGTGTCTGAGGTCCCAAGTATTTTCCCACAGAAAGATCCAAGATTTGTATGCTCTGTGGCAAATGTTAACACAGGCACCAGGCACTGGGAAGGTACAACTCGGGAACAGCTAAGTGGAGGCTGATTTACTGGTACTTTTGTATACTTCAGGAGTATTTCAGCACCTCTTCTTCTCACTCTGTTTCTCCTTTTTGCTCTGTTTTTTACAAAACAGAAGTGTTCAGAAATACTGATCCTACATGGTTAACTCAAACAAGAAATTGCCAAACTACATTTAAACTGAATCTGCTAAATTGAATCAAGTCACTTCCTTTCTTTGTCTACTGGGAGACCTTCTGGTGCAACTCATGTTGCCTTACTGTAACACTTTGTCCTTACCAAATGCCTTCCAGTTCTCAAAGGGGGAAAAAATGCACAAGGAGTTCATTCTGGTACTCTAGACAAGTAGGTAGAGAAGGCTAGCAAGGCCAAACATCAGGGCACTGCCTCCCAAGATCTCCAACCCAAAAGCTTTTTCCCGTGGCTGAGCTCCAGCTCTGCTGCAAGCACCCAACGGGCGGGTCCTCGGGTCCCTGGGCTGTGAGCAACAGCTCTGTGCAACCTGACACGGACACAGGGCACCATCCCAGGAGGAGCAGCATGGATGCTCCTCTGAACAGCCTTTCACCCAGGAGGGATTTTCTGCCCGTTTCTGGCAGTTCTGTTATAAAAGGAGTTTCAAGTGATTTGGTTTTGACAGTTGGATATGGGCGGTTGCAGAGGTAAGTGGGCCACGCCCTCGTCTAAGTCAGGAACTTGAAAACACCCCTAAAAAGAGTATAATCTGTTATTAATAAATATTCAAAGGCTGCTGACATGCCCAAACACACAGAAAATGAAGTTTTGCAAATGACAGTGTTAAAGGCTAGTGCCTGCTTACCATCCAGTCATGAACCAATACAGAGAGCAACAGAGGGTGGCTCTTACACAAAATACAGACACTGGAAACCCTAAAACCTGATTTGTGTCCCATGCCCATTAGCAATCCTACTTCTTTTTTCTTCTGTTTTAACAGCACATTTTCCTATTTTTACAAACCTGCTTCCTGTAGCTATAGGAAAGAGCCATGCAAACAACAAGGGGAAGCTGATGACACAGGGGAAAGAGTGAAGCTGCCTAACAAAGTTGAAATAAATCATCTGGAAAACAGTGATTTCTTTCCCCTAAATTCACATTGTTGCAACAAACTTCTGTAAAGAGAATGGAGAAAAAAAAGAGCTAACATAAAATAACACATGGATTCTTTATTTTTCCGTGCTGTTGTTGGGTTGGCACTGGTCCTCTAAAAATACATCCCCTCCTTGATAAGTGGGCCTCAATCTCAGCCTTCAGAAAGGGTGCTGCTAAAGTTAGAACATGCTCAATTCAAAACCAAAGCAAAATTCTTTTTCTAGCTTGCACATATTACAACGCTGAGGTAAGGGATTTGCAATATTATTAATTAACTAGTGCATTTAAGGTCTTTTAATCCCAAAGGCTACTTGCATGTAAGCTTGGCAACAGTCCTCAAGGGACAACTCACCAAGGTAGTTTATTCCAAGCAGATACTCCTCGGCATATCCTTTATGCTGACTAATATGAAACACACTTCTACCACAGCCTGAGCCTATCACCAACCAGTGAGGGTCCTTCTGGGGAGAAATGGCTTGGGCTGCACATGCTGGGATGTTGGGGCTGCTCTTCTGGAGAGGTTGCCCACCACCAGGACAAACCACCAGTGAAGTACAGGGCAAAGCAGCTGAGGGAGTTACAGTTCAACAGGAACTGGCCTGTGTGCTGGGCCCAGCACTGCAAAGCCTGCTGTCATCATAAAAATGATGGAAAATCCAGTTGGTCCATTCACCATGGGTGGGCCAGGGCAGGAGCTGGGTTATGGGCAAGGGAATCTATAGGTACAATGTCACTGTTGGTAGAAAGTTTTAGGCACAATGACGCCGTTTATCAAATTTCCTTCTTTCTCCCAGATCTCTCAGCAGGGTTCATGGGAAGATTATTTATAAAGCCCTCCTTGGTGCACCGTGATTTAATCAGGTATAGTTTGAATATTACAAGACGTATTAATTACCATTGCTGTACAAGAGCAACTGAAGAAGGAAAATGTTTTTCATTTGCATGGACTGAGAGTATTTGTTTAAAATGTTCTCAGTATCATTAGGATCTAATCAAAACAGAGTGCATGATAGTTATGCAGGAAATACAAAAAAAATTACCTGCTGCTTAAGTATCCAGTTTTCTAATAATATTGCAATAATGTCTTGACAGATAATTGGCTTCCCAGTTATAATGGAATTCCTTATCTATGTTACTAAAATTACTTATTGGTATTTTCAAAAGACAAGGAAAGGTTGGGAAAGAAATGATAATTGTGTCCAGTATGGAGAGATTTAATCAGGAAGATATGTAAAGATATATCACCTGACTTCTTTTGAAAAATAAAAATAAAAATTATTGAAATAAGTTTTATAAAAGCTTCAACTCTTTTGGAAAATTATACAAATGCCATTTTAAATTAAAATTTAGAATAAATTGATTCATAACTGCTGGGTTGTTTTTAATTACCTGTTTGAAGGCCCCTGTAGGTAGAATACCTGATCTGAATTTTACAAATAAAGTAGGAAAAGTACAAAATATATAAATGGTTTTACTTGAAACTGTTACCAATTGTGATCTCTCCTTTCCTGTCTATCATAAACAATGAATTAAGGAATAAATTGTCACATACCAGTCATGACTGCCTTCTTTGAATTTTTAGTTGTCCAAATCCCAGGAAACTACAAAGTGACTCAGTTTCCCAGATCCTGTGCATACAGCCTTGGAAAAGCAAAGTCTTTTAGAACTTTCCTAAGTGTTCTTCCATGAACCATAACATTGCTTTTGAATTTAAGCAAAGGATTTTACGAAGTATCAAATGTTCCTACACTGTGAACAACACACAAAGCTGAATGTGTTCCTTCATGCAACCTGTGCTGCTGTGGCCATCCTCACACTCCCCACATTTGCAGTCTCTGCAGCTTCAGCTCAGCAGCCACTTCTGCAGCCTTTGATTTCAGCTGGTCAATTCAAATACAGAAATGCATGATCAAAGTCACAAGCTGGACTTCAACTGATTTTCAAGAAGATCTTGGTCTTCTCAGCATCCTGTAATTTACAATTGCCTGGGAATATAGCTAAAAGACATTGTCCCCAGATAAGTTACCACCTGAGAGAGATATAAGACTTTCCAGGGTTTTAAAAAAAGTTTTTTCAAAAGTTTGTGGTTTTAATAAATCAATAATTTGTTGTTGGTGTTCTTTAGGCACAGCACTTCTTTAAATGATAGCTCTTTTAATACTATGGTATTAATACTTTAATAACAAAGCTAATGCCATGACTTTAACACCTACCATTAAAAGCACATCAAATGTTGCCTGCTTTTTTCCAGAAATATTCAGGCATTCCTCTAATCTTTTCTTAAATTTTGTATTTTACCTCACCTGGGACATAACATTTCAAAAACATGATTATCTCTTGACAAAATGCTTTTCTGAGGAGGCACCCCAAAGTGAGATCTTCACTTTTATAAACAGTTAGCAAAGTGTGAGCAAGTATAGAGCAGACACTTTAATGTGACCATAAGAGGGGCTGGAGATGTGGGGTGGGGAGAAGACAAGCCTACAGTGTTAGAACTTCTAGGTAATTCTCTCTGTACTACAAAAAAAGCATATGGATCAGCTAAAACTACCTACTTACACAGTTTAAATGGTATCAACAGTAAGTACAATTTACTAGTTGTGAGAGCTGTGCCCTTTTGAGGAAATGAAACTAATAGACACGTGCAGAGATGGTAATTTCTAAGTAATGGAATTTGTTTAATGCTATTTTAGTTACCATGCTTTGGTAGAAACAGGGTCTAGCCACAAAATCTCACTTCCTATCTGAGCTCTGGTGTCAGGCTCCAGAGCAAGGTTTTAGTCACTATGTAGCTAACAACTACATCCAAAACTTCACTTTAGATCTGACTAGAGATACCAGGTGCTCTCTGTCCCTCAAGTACACAGAGAGTTTGAATCCAAATGCCTTGTTCAGAACTACCCTCCCACAAGGAGAATAAGCCAAATGAGTCCCAGTAGAGTATGTATTTGCAAGTGGCCTAAGAAAAAAACACTTGCAACTGAGTGCTGTACAAACATATACAACTCAGCATTTGTTCTTCTGGAGAACTTCCTATTTAATGGTTTCTGTTTATTTTATTAACACTCGAGTTTCAGGACACGTATGAAGCATTATCTTCATTTTACAGATAGGAAACAGAGATATTTATTCAGATAAGGCACAGAGAGGTAAAGTGACTTGCCTGAGGTCACATTAAGGTTTCTGGCAGAGGCACAATCTTTCCTAATCTTCTGAACTCCAGGCCTCTGTTTTAAATTACACGACTCCATCAGGTTTATAGCATCTCACCCTGCCCTCCTGCCAATCGTCTGCAGGGCCGAATTTGCTCCAAGCAAACGCATTCGTTGATGAACTCTATTACTTGTTCCTAAACATTACTTATGGACTGCTACTTCAAATGAAATTCTCTGCACTGCAGTCATATTTTACCTACATGGTTATTCTAATTGAGTATTGAGCAAAGTGGCTAATTAGGAGTCTTCAAGGGACTGTTTGTTTAATTTTGTTTTGGAATGTGTGCTTGCATAAATGCCATACAAGAAAAAGTCTGGAGGCCACAATCATCTGCAATGTAAAAATATTTCAGTTTCTGTGAAGTTTTCCCTCCCCTGAGGGTTCTAATTCATCTCTCCTAGTTGATAAATCAAGTCAAAAACACCCTCCCCCCCTTGCTTTGGTGTCTAGCAGAAATATGACCCTTTTCTTGTCCAGGCATGCAGACAAGTGATGAATCAGACTTTCCCTGAGAAACTGCTGCAGCTCTTTTCCTAAGGCACATTACTGCCTGGATAACTCAGGTTTTCCTTAGCAGTGGGCCTGCTTTAGCAGCCTCTATTTACATGAAGAGAACACAAGAGGTATGGTCTGAGTCTGATCTGTAGAAGGTTATCAAGTGCCATCCAGATAACCCCTCCAGAACACCAAGAGGTCTTACACAGCACTTTGGAACCATCCTGTCTGACTCCTGAGACAGTGCCAGAGATTTCAGTTGCTTTCAGCAATCCCAGCCTATTCTCTGCCATTCACAGAGGAGCATTTAGGCACTCTGGGCACACCAAAAATATCTGTGATGACTGTCAAACATGACTTACCACTACCAGTAACACACATGAATACTCCTATCTCTTTAAAGTGTTAAAAGACGTTTTAACTTGAAACATTAGCATAACTCATTATGATCTAAATCACAAGTATTTCAAAATATTTCCAACTCATTAGAGCCCTAGAGCAAGTGGATTTCCCCACAAAACTGCTTCTTCCCCTTCAAAATGGAACAGGGCCAACTTCTTTTCTGCCCTATAGGAACAAGGCAGAACTGATCCAAAGAACAGAAGAGATGCAGGCTATTTGGAAATGTGAAGCGAAATCTGCTATAGCTTTAAATATGTAACTGCTCCCCTGATTATCCAGGCTTTTTATGTATCAATGGTTAAAGCCATGCTCCTCCTTAGCATGACATTCAACACTGTGGTTACTAAAACTTGCTCACACTGTTAGGCACAAACATGACTGAATCAAGAAAATACAAGTTTGGTCAATGTTCAGGCAATAATGAATTAATTTGTTCTCATAGTACTCATGCAACATTTATGAACACTCCCATTCTACAGAAGAAATTACTTCTGTAGAAAGACAAGGTGTACAGGCTCATTTCCTACAGGTTGTCACCTAATCATGTAAGAAATCTGGAGTCTGGTCATTTTTATTTCTTGTACCCCGAGGCTTGCAACAACAAAGTGCAATGATTTGGGTTTCCCTACCCATTTCATTTTCTGCCATCTTCAACTCCAGGTACAAACATGGCTCCACTGAACTGACAAGCAAGCAACTTTCACACTAGTATTTAATCAAGCCAGGATCTCACTTTCTCTTATTTGATAAGGCACTGGTAACATAGAAAAAGAAACACTTGCTCCCAACAAACCGTGTATGGCACGGCAAGGACTCAGCCCAGCTAGGGCAGGACGTGAAAATGACATGCAGCTGAACCAGTGTATTCCTCTCACTAGCTCTAAAAGTAAACAGAAGGCTGTGGGTGATCTTTTATCTTCCAACTACTGTTAGGTGGAGGCAGGGGTTGGGTTTTTTTTTTTCATTTTCTTTTAAATAAGAATAAGTTAAAAACTGACAAATATGCCAACTACTTGAAGAGGGGAAAAAGAAAGCAAAAAAAGAAAAGCACAGAGAACCCATTCCTGTCCCTACTGTCTTGTAGCTTGGCAGGGTACTCTGGACTTTGCCTGCAGCATATGGTTTACTCCAGTATATGCTCCATGGGGAAACAGTAGGGCAAGAGTAAATAAAGGTCCTCCTAAAGCAATAACCTTGTGTATATTGGACTTTCCTATACAGTGCTTCCAGTTGTTCCCAAATCTCTTCTTACTTGATCATGTGTACTTGGCTTTGTATGTTTTCCCAAACTGCTTTAAAATACTTAAAGAATGGGATTAAGAAGCAAAAGCTATGTGCACTGGAAATAAAACACAGTGCACCCCATGGCTTTACAGATGTTAACTGCTAATCAGTCGTGTAGGGCACCAATATTTAAGAAATTTGGTGTATCAAATATGGCAAGCTCTGTAACATAAACCAGACTACCAGTCTTGAAACGTTTTTCTACAGCCCTGCTCCCATTTCTTCCTTCTGAGTAGACACTAAACAGACTTTTTTCATCTCCCAAGAGCTGTGTAATAGAGTGCTGCAGAATGTACGCATCCAAATGATTGTTTATTTGGACCACTATAATCCAGACCAATTTACACAAGAAGGGTCCCCACGTACGTGGGCTTGTTTCAGTTCATTCCTACTTCACACTTACACCAGGACTCCCCAAGCTCCCTGAGTTAACACAGATGTTTGAGAGATGAATCAGTAACTGAAACCTAATATAAAGTTTGCAGACACCAAGCAAAAAGCAGCACAGCTGTAATGCACAGACCCCCACTGTGCAAATGACTCCAGCTTCCTCTCTAAAATAGCTTCAAGCATTTTATTAATTCAGAGAAGGTCAGACTTACCTATCAACATCCACTGGTTTCAAGAGTCTGTGCTGCATGTTGTGAGATCACTGGGCACGGTAACCAGCTAGCCAGGTATGTCTGAGGAATGAATACCCTCCACAAGGCTGAGACTCAAATACAAAGCCTCGAGAAGTAAACAGAGCCTCTGCAGCACAGTAACTGAAAGCTTTTGGGAAAGGCAGTGAGCTGACATTGAGGATAATAACTGGGAGAAATCAGCTGGGGTGTCTGTGTAAAGCAGAGCACTCTCTTGTCTCGATGAGGCTTCTGTTATTCACCTCTGCTCTCAAACTGCTACTCCACATCCTTGGCAATCACAAACTCCACACAATTTCTAGGAAATTGCTGAACTTGCACACTCACAGTGCCACTCTGAATATGACACAGGCAGCATGGTCAAAGTTGCAGCTCACCATTCTACAAACCCCTCCACCATTACCACATTGTAAAAACTCTACAACACATGTGGATCTGGGCATTCAGGCTGCTTTCAAGGGCTGCACCCCACACCTGACAGGGCTGCTCCTCACAGCTCAGGGAGTCACACTGTACCCAACTGTACAGGGTGACTACAGATGACTGCAAAGATGAAAATTCCAGATGCTTATTAAAGAGGCTGAGTTAATGAAATAACACTGATCACTGATTGTGCTGAGGTTTGCCCTCCCTCCACTAGCTGAGCCAGGCTGACAGAGGAGGTCTAGGGGGATGTTAAACTTCCTACCTACTTAATATCAACTAACTTGAAAAATTAATCAAGGAAATTCACATTAATACAACTGACAGGCAAATGTAATTACACTGTGCATAACATTTAATTCAATATGGTTACTGAGCCTAAAAAGCACATTACTTTCTTTATGAGATTGCTTTGCTATTTATTAGGGAAAAGGTCTTTGTAAAATGACTCTTTATTCAGCTGCTCAGAAGAAAGAGAGATCTGGGAGCTACTCCCATGGCATGGAAATTGCTTTTTTCCCTTCAGCTAGATTTGCTGTTTAAAAATGAGATGTAAATCAAGGCCAGAATTGCACTACTGGTCTTCCACTTTTTTGGAGTAACTTCAGGGTGACTACTGTGGAAACCCAGTTTGAGCTGCTGCCTTCCTATTCCTCCAACCCTTCACACAGCTCCCACATGCATTTCAAATTGCTGTTTATCTTGTTGTTTTAACAATACCTTTTTTTTTTCCTTGCCCAATAAATGTCCTGTTCAACTCCAGGTTTCAAAACTGTATCAGATAGCAGAGTTTAGTTTTCTTGCTTCTTGGGAAAGGAATGAGCAGCAGTGGTGACAGAAGACTCACCTACTTGTAGACCTCAGCAGAACTCACTAATGCGTTTTAAATTAATTTGAAAGGCTGTCTTGGCACAGAAAGGTCAGACCTTCCTCTTTTAATTAAAACTAAAAAAAAAAAAAAAAAAAAAAGCAGGGTGAATTTATACCTTAATCTCCTTCTCTGGTCAAACCACGTAGCTTTACTCACAGCTAGCAAGTGGACTTTTTTTAAAGCTCTGCCCTTCACTCATAAACAAAACCAGCCAGAGCTCTGTCTCATTATAGCCTGCACAGACACATGGTCCTGCTGTGAGGGCAGCCCCATGCAGAGAGGTGCACAACAGCAGAAGGAGCAGTTGTCTGCTAGTTTCTTATTTTAACAGAGCCCCCGTTCATACAGTGCTGGAGCTGCTTAGAAATTCCAGTTTTAAGCCCTGTTCCAATGGTCTGTAAACCTGGACGGGAAAATTTGTTACTGATTGAATCACCACACGCCAATATGTGGTTCCCCACCAATGGACACTTCTGGACCCAGGGCTCCCAAAACCCATCCCCTCCAACCTGTCACCTCTGCTCTCAAGCAAACTGACTTTGGTTTTGGTTGCCAGTTGCAACAGCAAACCAAAGCATTCTTATCTCTCTGCCACAAGAAACATGGCATAAGGAAACATTGGAAGTGCAGATTATCTCATTTGCTCTTGGGTTTCAAATTTGGGCAAAATATGGCAAATTTAGCAAATACTGTGAACAGAAACAGACATAGGGGTTAACAGATCTTCCTTCCACTGGCCCACGTGGTGCTAGCCTTAGCTACACTCTTACAGCTATCTTAATGAAGTTACAACTGTCTCAATACAATCCAAAAAAGAAGCAGTTTTGAACCCTGAAGTAACAATTATAAAATTAATGGAGACTTGACAGATACGCCAAAATATGCACCAGAACAAGCACCCTTTCTTGATCTGCAGATCAAATGCTACAGCAGGCCTGTCAGTCAGCTGCTGATGAGTGTGTCAGCCCTGAAGTTCATGCGGCAGTGAAAACAGATTAATAACTGGAATACAAGTGTGGACTGCCCATAGCTAAGACAAGGGAGGCGTTTGGCACAGCTGCTGGTTTGGCTGGTGGCCCCTGCACTCCCCTGGCTGGGCTGTAAGCGGGGAGCTGGTGAGGACGTGGGCAGGTTAACACGGTGGGTGGTGGCAGCACCCACAGCCTCTCAAATGGCAATGGCCGGCACAGGGAACCATCTGCCTGCAGCTGCTCTGCACAGCACCTGGTGAGCACCTTAACAGCAACCCTCCAGAGCGTCCAACCTGACCCACTGACTGCTCCTCCCAGCTGATGGCTGGGAAAGAAACATGGGCTTCCTTTCTGTGTCTTCCATGAGATGCGCACACACCCTCTGACACTCTCTCACACACACATACACTCTCACACACACTCACACATTCACATACACACTCACACACTCACACATACACTCTCACACACATACACTCTTTACACACACACACTCACACACACACATACACTCTCACACACACATACACTCTCACACACACTCACACATTCACATACACACTCACACACTCACACATACACTCTCACACACATACACTCTTTACACACACACACTCACACACACACATACACTCTCACACACACATACACTCTCACACACACTCACACATTCACATACACACTCACACACTCACACATACACTCTCACACACATACACTCTTTNCCTCACACCCTCACACTGCCACGCCTGCTCCTCCCCAGCTCGGCCGGGGGCCCGCCGGCTGTGTCCCGGGTGCAGGGCCAGCCTGGCAGCCAGCTGCTCACCCTGACACGGCCAGGATCTCCACCTGGGCAATGGCGGACTCCAGCGGCCCTCGGTGACCAACCTGTGCGATCAATTACACGAAGCTGTACAAAACCAGAGCCAGGCAAAGGACGTGCGAGTCCCCCCCGGTTTCGGGCTCCCCAGCTCCCGGGCTGGCTCAGCGCCCAGCCCAGGGGTGCCGCGGGCACCGCCGGAGCGCAGCGAGGGGGAGCTGCCTGGCCTGCCCCTGCCCCTGCCCCTCGCACGCCTGGGGCCCCGGGCCCGCACTCATGTCAGGCGCTCCATTGTAGCGCCAGCCTGCTCTTCAAACGGCCTTTGTCAGGCTGGGCGGCCCAGGAACAATCCGAGCAGCGGGCAGCGGCCGCCCCGAGCTGCAAAAGCTGCTCCTGGGTGCTCTGGGGCTCTGCGAGGGAAGGGCGCCGTCAATGCAATGCCCGCCCTGTTGCTTGGGAACTTCCCAAACATGAGCAAGAGCCGGAGGCTGCACTGTGCAACAGGATACACATACACTGCTACTGGGGAGCCTGCAAATGTAACCAGGAGAGCTTGCATTTGGGAAGTATGAAGTGACCCAACGTGAAAAAAAAATTTAAAAATCCCTAAAAATCTACTTCAAGTACAAGCCTTTCAGTTCCATACTCAGGGCCATTTTTCAGCTAGCTGCCACTTTTCACTTCAAAGGTTATTCCTTAAAGCTAAATAAAATATTTATGTTGTTCAGTTCAAGGCATGAAAAATTTCTGGTTTCTCCATTTCTGCACATGGATTTGAAACCTGCCTGTAATTTCCCTTCTGTTGTTTGCAGGCTTAGCTGCGAATATTAAGTGTTCATTATTACTAAAACTGAAAAACCAACAACCAATCCCAAGGTCAAACCCGGATATTAAGTGCAGGGTCATTTCCTGCCTCGGTGACATATCTTCCCCAAAATGCTTGCCATCACATCAAATCAATTAGATTCTTTTTCTTTCTCTATCAGGGTATCAAGAGCTTATTCACTGGTGATCATGAGGTGGGTTCCTACCCCGCAGGGAACCCTGCACAGGTTGCAAACTGCCAGACCCCTATGACACACGCAGATACAGACACACACATATACACAGAGTAAATGCAAATATCAGTGTTCAACTTAGGAAACAGATTCTGTTTTATTTATTTATAGCAATATATCACACATACCCAATTTTATTTTCTTCAACCAACTCAATTAACTGCTCACTGCATATACTGTGTAAATAAATCTCAGAATACTGCCATTCCACTTTTGTTTGTTTAAACCCCCAGCTTTAGCAGTTCACAAATTAGAAATGAAAAGGCAGGTTTACTCATCCCTGAGCAAATTTAACTCCTGCTAAATTCAGTGTTATTTTCCTTTTAATTTCATTTAGGTGAAGTGAAAATCTAAGGCTTTCTTATTCCCAAGTTAAACAATAAACATACAGTTTTCACCAAACTGAAAGGAAAAAGCTCCATAAAAACACTATCATTATGCATCTACTCCCTGTGCGTTTGCTAGCAAAAACTAACCTTTGTAAAGGCCAACTTTTCCTTTTACTTTTGCATGAGTAAATTTAATGCTGTTCTACTGACCTCACTCCTATTTTTCTATTTTAACTTGGCTTAGGCAATTTTGAGAATGAATGAGACCATGGTATCTTGTGAGACACAGGATATAGTTTTTGCAAATATTGGCTTTATCAGAGTAGGTGCTGGTATCCAGCGTGTAAGAGATATCATTGAGGTATTATAAATATTTTTTTTAAAGATTACTAAAGCATTTTATTACCTTCAGTATAAAGAGCCATAACATACTTTCAACTTGTATCAGATGAGAGGGAAACTCCCTGCACATCTGAACTATCATCCCTGCCAAAGCAAGCATGGAACTAAGAGATACTTAATGAACCAAAAACTCAATCTAAGCCACAAAGGAAAAGGAATCCTTCATTTTGAGGGAGTGTAACCAAACATTCTTCAAATGCAACACACAACATTAGCAGGCCAACTTTAAGGACAAAGGCTGCATTCACACATGAGCTATGGCAGCAAGGTGCCCACCTGTTCTCAGACCCTGAGGACACAAATGACTTTTACCCCGGGCACAGAGATCCATCCAAACACATCTGGAGGCATCATCCAACATGTCAAAATGTACACCACCACCTTAAAAACAACCCACTTGGTGTGATAATATATGTGTAGGGTCATCACTGCTTAACACTCAACAGGCAGAATAGCCCCACCTAAAATCTTAGAAAGAAGGCCGGATTTAAAGTTGTCCTCATCTTGACAGTGTAGGAAACACAAATTAAGCTTAAACCAGTAAGTAAACTGTTACCACTTGGGGATTCAAGTTCTAAGAAGAAGCTACTTAAAGCCAATGGGGAGATCAATTAAATAATAATGTATTAGAACTAATAAATTAAAGATGACACATGCTTTACAATTAAGAGTCAGAACTACCACTGGCTTTAATCTGAAAAAGGCAAGGTAACTAAGAACAACTGAGGCAGCATTAGTCTCTGAATTCAGTGCTGTGACAGGAAAAAATAAAACAGAAGGACTCCAATCTCACATGAGGTTTTACCTTGCACTGTTTTGATGTAGCAAACTTACTTTGAAGTGAGCTTGTTTTTGTTGGCATTTACCAGAGAATCATGACAAAGGCCAAGGTCCTCCATTCAGCCAAAGCTTCCCAGTATCCACCAGTCCCTGCTGTCCTTGCTCCTCTGATGATGCAACACCCAGTGTTCAACCTTTGCTGGCTGCACCTCCATATTAGAAGATAAGCACGCTTGCAATCTGTTCCACTTCATGCTAATTACAGACAAATCCTGTTTAGTCTACCCATGAAAGTAAATTGATTTGCATGGGATTATTTACAGGGGTAAACGGGATCTAGGCTGGCCCTAAGGATTTGGGGCTTTTGGGTGAGATATCGATGAATTCCCCAGCTGGGTGAATTTCTAAGTGTCGCTCCCACTACATTAATACAGGTCACCAAATGTGATAGAGAGATATCCTCCCTCCACCAGCCTTCCACAATACAACTTTTTTTTCTTTTTTTGGAAAATAGCAGTGTTAGTTTACAAATGTAAATTGTGAGCTTTGCTTTCAATAGCCAAGGGATCTGGTAATAGTAGATAACTGTAAATGTATTTATTTATTTGAAGGTACTCCCAAAGGGACTACCTTCTTTAAACCTGTTTTTATTTTTGAAGGAAACAGATAAAGCAATACTACAACTTGGCCCAAACCTTTCCTTGCCCCATTTACTATGCTCCTTGGGGACCCATACATCTGTTTTAAACGAGGCATAGCTTATACACCTCATACATTATTAGCACAGCATTTTTCCCCAGGCTTTCCAAGCTTTCAGCTCCCTGCAGAGTTGCTGTTGACAACTTACATGCACATACTTTGTAGACCCTTTGTCTTACCACGAGACAATAAGCACGAGGCAGGTGACTTCCTCCCACGTAGTGGCCAGGGTGGCTCCAGCACGGGGCAGTCTTCTTTTACAGCAACCAGGCAGAGATGACATGTGGAGAGACAGCTGCAGACCTCCAACCTCTGAATTTCAACTTCTGGGAATTCTCCCATTACATGAAGTGCTGGTGCTGGCAGAAAGGGACCACCTCTCCAGTCATGCTGTGAAGCTCAAAAGTCTCACAGGTCCAGCACAGCTCCACGGCTCTTCCATCTCAAAACAAGTGCCATGGATTAAACTGTTCCCTCAAAGACAGTGTTCTACACTGACTGTACTAGATTCAAGGGTATTAACACAGATGTTTTTCTCTTGAATATCTAAATTCAGGCAAGAGTAGCCCAGCCTTGCTGTGACCCCTTCTCTCACTCAGGCCAGGCCAGGAGTTCAGCACTTTCTCACTTTATTCACTCTCAGACACCACTCAGGTCAACTTACTGCACCCAACAGAATAGGTGGGACTTTTTTAAACCACTTCCAGGCTGACAGTATTTTTAAATATCCTAAATGTTGCACCAGTTTAAAAAAAAATTCCTTTGCTCCAGCTCTCATAGCTGGGTGGCTCTGTGAGTACTTCTGGGGTTTTTTCAGAGGCTGATAACCTTCCCCTTTAAAGCTCAGCAAATGTCAGGTATTTACAGTGTCATTGCTTTTCTAAGGCCTCTCTGATACAGATACTCAACCATAACCAGGGCTCTTACACAAACAGCTGCTTTTTTTTCTCTTTTTTTTTTTTTTCAATTTGCCTGCCCTAACAGCACTTAAAAGCTTTTCAAGCAGTAAATTCCAAGTCAGCTAGAGGACAAGAGACAGAAATGCCTTAACCCAGCTCTTCTGCTCTCCCTGTGATCCTTGCTTACTCCATCCATCAGTGATCTCATGTTAACATGGCAATTTTCCTGGTTTATTTCTTGTATCCACCACAGCCACTCATCTGCTGCTTAGGACAGGCAGCATCTCTTCAGTAAGCAATTGCAGGGACACAGAAAGGCAAACCCCAGCTCCAGTTGAGGCTCCAAAACTGCTAATGCACAACAGCAGCAGCTGCAGGACAACACCCTACAGTCCAGATACGTGCACAGTTCCCACTTCTGGGAATGAATGAGCACAATGAAGAATTATGTATGACCCTAAAATACAATCCAGTAAGCACTTCAGCCACAAGCAGTTCAGAGCTAAGAGACAGCCATGGATCTCCTGTCTGTCAGTACCTGTGGGCAGTTTACCTACCAACTAGCAAGCCTTCATGTGATGAGCTATCCTTTTGCCAAAGTCTCAGAAACACTGATTCATTGAATGGTTGGGGTTGGAAGGGACCTTAAAGATCATCTGGTTCCAACCCCTGCCATGGGCAGGGACATCTTCCATTAGACCAGGCTGCTCAGTGCCCCATCCAACCTGGCCTTGATGTGTTGAGTCATGTGATGTGGTGAGCCATGCATTGTGTTCCTGACTCCAGAGTGTCTCAGTCAATGACAGATTGGGATTTGGCCCAGGAAACACACTCATCCAAGATGCCCCCTTCCAGAGAAACTTGTCTTCACTGGTTCAGTCTGGCTAAGAAATGCCACAAGGCATTTGGCTTTGCTTAGTGGTGGGTGTATCTAGAACCGGTATCACAGTCAGGAATGACAATAGAAGGCTGCAACCCCCAAACTTAACTAGTTAGAAGAATTAGATTAATTCAGCTAGATCAGGAGATCTCCTCTGCTAACTCAGTTTATTGTCTGTATTGACCAGCACAATCTGGCCAAATCCCCAGTGCAAACAAGCAGCTTCTGCCAATATCATCACAAAGCCAAAAAGTCTTAATTTGCTACAGGAAATGCTCATTTTACTGTATCTTGTACATCTGGCAACAGCTAAAATGCATCTAACTTAGTCAACAGTCAGATGTGATGAAACACAGCCAGCATTTTTCCACTGGCGTAACACAGAGCTCAGCAGACAAGCTGAATCCAAAATTTGAACACCACTGAACATCAGATGTTTCTACATTCATTTTCAATTAAATGTTTTTGTGCAGAGCCCACATAGAGGGGTTGTCTAGAAATATGCTATGTGACAGAAGACACATAAAGCAAAAAATAAATAGAAGCACCTACACTAAGTGCAAGCCTGTGCCAGTAGCATGGCAAAGAAAATCTCGTCATCTTGCAAATCTAGTTTTCCTCCATCCATGGAAATACTCTGAAAGCTGAATTATTCTTTGAAAATTCAATAAGGGTTGAGGTTGTTTTTTTTGACAGCTGCCCAAAAGAAATAATGAAGTTCAACAATTTTCCTATCTAAAACATATTTAAGCCTTCTGATCCACATTATATCAAACCCACAATACTTGTTTTGTATTTGTGTAGCATTTTGTAAACATGAGATTTCCTTCTAGCTCTGTTGTCAGAAGGAAGCATCATCTTCCTACGTGCCAGGGCTGCCTACAAAAAAAAGGAGTGGCCAGTTCTCTCATGCACCTTCCCCCACTCCCCCCTCCATACACACACTCTCCACTCTGATTTCAAGTTTTCCAGGATGGAAAACTGTCCACATAGTTGCATACAGTCATGGGGAGCAGACTGGGAAAATTTTCCTCTGCTGCTGGAAAACATGACTAATCAGCATCTGAGATAGGTCCAAAACTGACTTGTTCTCCCAGAAGAACAGAGGCATTGGTTGCTAAAATGGAAAGCCCAAACTCCCAGCAATCACACTGAATTTCTGACTTGTTCCTGTTGGCATCATTCATTTCTCCCTCTCTCCTTTGATCTGATCCTTTCCTGACCTCCAAATACAAAACCTTGTGAAAAAGTAATGCAGTAGCAATTGCATTTTATTTTATGTTCACTTTGAGAAATTGTCTCCATCTTCCTTGCTGATCAAATGGAAAGAGGAGGTGATAATCTCCAGGGCAGGGACGATAAACTGGGTCTGCAGTGAAAGATGGCATCTTCTGCCTTCCAAACAAGCTGAGCTTCACATGGAAGTTAAGGGTTTTCTTTCTCCCTTCCTTTTTCATACTATCACTTGCTTTGGGAGTCTTTATTTTGGTCTGACACTTTTCACAGGGTTGGGATCAGCTTTGAGATTCACCAGTTTTCTTGTGGGAGGGATCTGTTTGGTTTAAGAGAAAGTGGAGGAGGAAGTGTTTCATTCTGCAAACACAACCTGCACACAAAGATATTTTTATTCCCTTGCTTTCCTATCAAAAAGTCTAGACTCAAAACCACTGAGCAGAAGTTTGATTTACAATACCAAAATTAAACTGAAGGCTGCAGATGGGAGCAGGTTTTCACTGGGGGTTTAATCCCACCGCCCCCCATTGCTTTGCTATAAGCTGGGGGATGACAAGGACACTCTGGACTGTAGCACTTTTTCTCCTGCTACACTGCAGCTGGCATCCTAGGAGCCTTGTCTGCTTCTTCCAGTCATTCCTGCCTGGTGTCAGGCAGCAGATGAAAATAGAGGCAGACAACAGAGTGTGAAGATGCCCAGGCATCCCACCCTAGGGCTGCCAGAGGGGCACAGGAATTTCCCATGGCCCATCCACTTGTGCCCTCAAGGGGCCAGGCAGGCCAACGGGGGATTGCCACCAGCTGGGACCAAGGGAAGACTAAGAGAGGCTTAGCACCAATTTTTGTCCTGCACTTATCCAGCAGCACACAGAGCACAAAATAATCTTTCCAAATCATATTTTTGTCATGCCAAAAAGGAATAGCCTGTCTAATGATGAAAGCATCCTGACCTCCTCTTCCACCTCTCTTGGGGGAGAGAGCTATAAGGCTTTTGCACTTGGTGATTGGAACAACATAACCCTCTCCAAAAATCTCTGGGGAAAGATAAAGCAGGCAAACCAGTGCTGTGCTTTGTTCCAGGGCTTAACAAAAGGAGATTTCCCGTCAGCCTGATTTAATGAGATGCACTGCATGGGCATTTCACATCAAATCACAGAGAGTTTTCACTGTGTGTCTCCCACCCTCTCTCCAGGAGGATTCCCTGGCCTTCCAAGCCCCAGTCCTGCCACAGGCTCCCTGGATGGACATCCTGATGCTGCTCACACAGCCAGAGCACTCCCCAAAGTAGCTGCTCAAAGGAGCTTAATTTGACCAAGCCCTCCTGAACATGGGACCACCTTCCTTTGGCCTCCGTGTGTCTCACAGGAGAGAGAACGGGGCAATTCACTGAAATTATACAAGCCAAAAAGCTTTAAAACCAGTGCCAAAGTTTAAAGGGGATTAATTGCCAAACCTAAACACCACTGGTGTGCTACTGAAGACAGCAGTATCTAGAAGTATTCAGCACATTTGAAGAATCCATCAACAACCTGATGGATTATTTTTTTCTGAGTGGAAATGTTACTTTAATGTAATTTCCCTAGTGCATTTAAAATGACAGGATGTATATCCTTCTTCTGAACCAAAGTAAAAATGTGGGGGGTTTGCATCCCAAAGCCAGCTACAAATACCTATAACCTATGAATGCAAAACTCCCCTAGGAAACATAAGTAAAATTTATACACTTTTTTTTTTCATCCAACAGAGCAGGACTGACAGAGGGCTCTGGAGCTGGAACAGGTTTTCGGCTCTGGTAAAAATTCTTTAGCAAATATAGAAGAATACAAAAATTTAACCTTTTATCTGCCCTCTGCTTCCAGTGCTCCATGCACGACACTCTGTCATAGTACAATAAAAATTTGACTAATTTGAGTAATTTCCTCCCAGAGAAAGAAAAAAACAAAGGAGTGGGGAGTGAGACAGACTCACATTCACATTTGGAAGAAAGAAAGCCAAACCAAAAGCAATCTTAATTTATTCCCAATCAAATATTCCCTTTGTGAAATGGCCACATTCTGCAAGAAAGCAGCAAGATAAACTTCACTTCCAGTGAAAATAAATACCTGGTTAGAAATAGTTTGAATGAATTAACTTAGTGTAGATGACATGAATGTAATCCTCAAAGCTATTGACAACCATAAATAATGACAATAATGAGAAAAACTCTTCAACTGAAGAAATGGGTTACTTTCAAGATGCATTCCTTCCTTCTGTATTTATTCCCTTCTCCTCTTCCCCAAATGCAGTAAATTCATGGAGCAAAACCATAGAACGTGGGGAGTTTTGTTTCCTTTTGTGTTTGTTTTTTGTTTCGGAGCAACCATTTCATAACCATAACTATTCACAAACATTGCTTGCTTTTCAAACAGATGTTGCACTGTAATTGTGTCCAAATGAGCTGATTTGGGGTTTTCTGTTTCATTAGAGAACAAAGTAGATAACAGCAAAACCACTGGGGGGGGGCTACGTGATATTTGCAGGAGTTTCAATGAAGTAACTTGTGAGATCACCTAAAGCAACAAGACCCACCACTTGCACTTCCAAGATAAAATTCATCAACAGGAGCTTTCTACTTCCCTCTCTAGTATGTGTCTCAAAAGTACCCTCAGGCAGATCTTCTCTCTTAATCCATCAGAGGGTTAAGGCCTAACAAGCTCCTGGGGATGGAGGTGAGAAAAGAGGAGCAGGACACTAGGGACTGCACACACACACACAGGGAGCTGCATGAGCCTTCTCTCCCCAAGAGCCCACACTCACCCAAGTAGAGCAAAACCAAATCAAGGTGGCAGAATGTTACAGAAAGACCTAAAAGCATGGCCTGAAATGAGGCTTGTCATAGAAGAGATAAGGGAAAAAACCCACCCACACATGTCAGGGGAAAATGATGGTCCCAGAAGGTCAAACCCTGCACAAAAGGAAAAAATGTTGGCTATTATGCAGTATGAGATAAATTAATGGAGGCCAGAGGAACGGCAGCTGCGATGCAGATGGCACTTTCCCCATGCTGGCTGCCAGGGCCGACAAGCCAGGAGTCCCTTTCCGTTACCCGTCCTGGGCAGTGACGCAACCGCGACGGTCCTGCCCCAGCACCCCGGCAGCTGTGGAAAGCCCGTGCAAAACGATGGCTCTGGGGTTAACTAAGCCACGATTCTGATGAAAAGCAGATGTCATTTAATTATTGGGGGGGCTTCCACTAATTATAACCCATGGACATATATTTTATAGTACACCAAAGATCAGAATTAACAAAAGCCCAAGGCTACTAGTACACAGTTCCTCCCATGCCATTAAAATTGTACAAGCGGGAAGAGCAACAGAAAGAGCCATCATTTCTGTTGTTAGAGTAAGTCCTGCATCTTTTTCTAAAGAGCAGTATAGCCTTAGTTCAGGTTCTTCTTCTACTTGTCTGAGAGCATTACTTTATGAAAAGCCAAAAATCACAAATTAAATCTGCATTAACCCAGAAGTTTTCTCCCTAGCCTTCCATCTTGTCAATAGAGTACCATTCCTGACTGAACTACAACACAGCCTTTGGGAGATGATTTTTTTCTAACTCAGTTTCACATTTTCTGCATGTAGGAGCCCCAAATTACGTAACAGGATCTAAGTCAAACATTTTTCCCTCTGCCTGCACAGTGATTGTAAAGGCATCTAAACCACAAGGCTCTTTTAAGCTTTGAGTTCCCATTCTGCTATGTTTGGAAAAAAATGCTTTCTATGAAGAGTGAGGTAGGAGGCAGTGGCAGGTAGCCAGATAAACTCCTTGCTTTGGTCCATATGCAGGCATTTCTCAGTACAAAGAAATCCTAATGACCTCAATTTCTGTGCTTAAGGTTTGCTTTTCACAATATTTTAAACACACCACCGCCCCAAAAACTCTTCAGATCTAATACATGCAACAATCCCAGGAAATTCCTTTTGGTTTACCCTTTGCTTACAAAGAAAGCCTCACATATGAAATTCATTTCTCTTAAATTCTTTAAACAATATGCAAGCAGCGCAGGCTTCGAACATAGTGCTAATTATGGGTAGCAAGCTTTTTTCTATCTAAATGGTCAGGTTAAAATTTATGGTGTAGTTTACAGATTACAAAAATTCCTGATTTAGTAGGTAATGTTTGTGGCCCTTCCTTGTGAGGATCCTGTCTACAAGCAGGGAAATATAAGTGCATAAAAATATATATCTAGACAAAAAGAGCAATATTTTAAATAATGTGTGGCAAAGGCTAAGGTAATCTCACCTCTAAGTTAAAAACTGGCACAGGCCTAATTTTTCCAGTGTTTTTATTTTCACACAGACAGCTATCAAATGAAAGCTATATATGAGTATGAAAAGGGAGACAGTACAGAAGCAAAGGTTTGCACAGAAACCTTCTTCTGGCCATCCTTTGCCAGAAGAAAAATCAGCCCAACTCCTTCAGTATTGAGCATGGCAGAATCTCCTAGCTTCCTGGGTTAGTGGCAGCTTACACATCCCACAGTACTCAGCACCCCTTTCAAGTCAGGGAAAAAAGCCTGGAGAACACCTGTGCAAGTGTCTTGCCTCAAAGACATCTTCCTGCACTCCTCACACGCCTCTCCACCTTTAACTCAGCCCCAGATGCTGCTTTTCAGCTATACAATAAAGACCTCAAGCTTTGCATTTTGTACACTTCAGGACTGCTCCTGTGGCAGGCAGGAGATGCCAGCAGACAGCAAGTGCAAGGCTGGAGGGTCTGTCTCCCCCTCCCACAAGGGCAGACCGCACACCGGCTTTCCTGCAAACCCGCACCCTGGCAGCGATGGCCTGCAGAGCATCCTGGTCATTTTAAATCCCCAAGGAAAGACAAAATAGGATATGTCAGGGAGCAAGGAAAGCTTTTTGTGCCACAGCTTCCTCACTTTGCATGGTTAGGGTTTACTTAAAAGGAGTGGAGAGATGGTTTGAATTCTTACATGGCTTCTCCCCCTTCCTGAGGAAGCTCTGGTGTTCTAGCCAGATGCTGGGAGCAAATCCAGCTCCATCTGTTTGAGAGTTTTGAGTTGTGCAACATAAATTTTACTTTAATGCGTGGTAATAATGACCTCCAAAACCCCATCTTGCCTCATTCAAATATGCTAGCTGAAAGCCAGTTTTCATATACATAAACACTAAGTATTGCGGGGTGCATGTTAATGCTGTTTATGAAGATTAAACCATACAAATTCCTATTAGCACTAATGGTGGTTTCATGACCTAATCCCCAAGAAACACAAAAAACTGTATTTTTGAGCAGCTCCAATCTCACGCCCATATTCCCCATGCAAGCTTGTCTGATCATTCCCACCTTCAACCATCCCATGTGCATCCATTCTCATTAGGTCTCCCAAGCTCCACAGGTTCAGGACAGGTCAAGCCTTCAGACTGAGAAGGCTTTTACAGAAGTTACCAAGTTGTACAGGAAACAGTACCAGCACTTCATTAAAGTGAATCTTGCCTCATAAGGTACCAAATCTGCATGAGGGTTTGTAAGAAAGTTTGAAAATCTTAAACTTTGCTGAGAGTGAGTCTTGGCATTCTTACGAGACATCTGCATGGTCTGTTTTAACAAGCCAGAAACAAATGCTGGCTGTGCTCCGTTTCTGTAGCTCTGCTTTTCCACAGCCAACCTATCCTATTTCACCTACTTTTCAAATGGCAAAAAGAAGACACAAAAGCTGATGAACTAAACGTTTTCAAATGTAAATCTCAGTTCTCCTGTGAAAAAGCAGAAAGCACTGTACTTTCCTCCCACAGGATGCTCCCTCCAATCTTTGTTGCTTCACTTCAATTCACATCCTAGCATATACAGAGAAGCACGGCTGAAGTGTTGCTTTCTGGGTGATGTATTATTATTGTAATACGTGTTATTTGTGTTCACAAGCACACAAGAGAAAAAACTATCTCCTCTTTTCCAGGTGGCACATGTTATTCAACACTTCTGCAAGCAAGCAAGCAAACATAGGTCTTTGGGAAAAATCAGCATTCATTCTGCAAAGATCTTTGCAGAGGTCAAGGTCACGTAAGAAGGAGCTGTGTGCACTTAGCAAGTTTTGTCAGAAACCAAGGGAGGGGACAGAGCCAGGTCTTGTGGCAGGTTCATGCTGAAACTGCCATTTGCAATGAGCCAGGCTTCCCAAAGGAGCAGGCATCCTCTTCATGCTCTCTCTCACCTCCTCTCTATCCCAAGACAGATACTAAAATCAGACAGCTCCTTCCTCTCCCCACTCCGACTCTCCGTTCTCTCAGAGTACCCCTAAACCTCATGGCTGGGCCTTCCAGGTCTGTTTGCTACAGTGCCACACCCAAAGCAGCTCCGGGCTCCGGCTCCGTGGAGGCAGAGCTCTTATCTAGAGACTCAGATACAACACCTTCTGTGCCATTTGTCTCATTTACAAACTCAGGTCTAGGCAGTAAGCCACACACCAGAAAATGGAGCAAAACAATTGTAAGCAATTTACAATCATTTACCAAAATAATTCGGCTCTCAAGACTGAAATAGTGTCTGTGTGTCCAGTTACCACAGAAGAAAAGTTGTCCCAAGGCAGACAGAATGAAGTCACACATTTGGCCTTTGAGGTAAAGGAATTTTTCCCCTGAACTATCACTGATAAATAGATAAATGAAGAAGTGGTCATGCAGTCTTTGTTGATGATACTACAAAACACACCAGGTTATATACACTGCACTGAAACTTGCCTTTTAGCTTAATTAAATGGCAGTGAAGAAAACTAATAGATATATAGACTTCAAATGCATGCTCTCCCAAAAAAGAATCAAAGAAACCAGTGTTAGAAAAAAAGAGGGCATAATTACCTTCAATGCAATACTGTGCACACTGAAACCTAAACAAATTCATCAAGTATCTTGTCTTGCTTGATTCAACAATCAGGCACAAACCTTTGGCCATGATGAGCAGTGAGGTGATGGACACAAAATGTTTGTAACGGATGCAAAAGACTACCATGCCCTTGAATTCAGTTTGTGTTTACTGTTCCTAGCATCTTACACTAACCACAAAGGGAGAAAAAAACCAAATGCAAACCAAAGATATTCCTGTCTAAGTAACTTTCAGAGATTGAAGTTTAATAGGAATTAAGCAACTAAGGAAACTGGATGAACCTTGATACAGAGCAGCTGACAATATGCATTGGAATAAGCCCTAAGCTACATTTGCAAAGCTTGAGTTGGATGCAGTGAAAGAACAGAACTAACAATCAGAGCACATCTGAATGCCTGCAATGAAATAAAGAACAACAGAGATAAGGCCAAAACATGATGAAATCACAATTTATTTTGTTTAGGGCGGGGAGCCCAGACTTTTCCCACTGGCCCTTTTCTAAAATAAATAGGAAAAACTAACTGTCACAACCTACAGAAAGTTCAATAAGCAAAAGGATTTAGCCATGGATTCCACATCATGAATTTTAATAGCTGGCATTAGCATGCCCCAAACCTGCCCTTTACCAATTTTTCAACAGCTCTAAACAGTCAGAGAGAATCATATTTTGGGCTTGAGAGTGTTGGAGCAGGGAAGAATTCAGACCCTCTCTCCCTTCCCACAAAATGTAACAGAAACACTTAATCTAGTTTCCCCAGTAGGGCTCTCTGCCAAAATATTTAGTCACTTTTAGTCTGTTTGCTCTTGATACAATTAGATGTTTCTGGTTTGTCATATCCTTATCTGATTCAGCTGGTTATTTGTTCAACATGAGTGGCTGGGAATGGGGCACACTGTTTGTGTGCACATTCACATCCACCTCTGACCATCATTCCCTGAAATACACCCCCGCACTCCCACACGAACACGGACAGATTTAGTTAACTGCCATACGGAAAAACAAACATGCCTAAGACATCCTGTGAAAGAAGACAAGATTGGTAAACTCCCAAGCAGGACATAAAGAGAGTTTCAAGGCTTTTATCTGAGGAAGAGGTAAGATCATCTAGCATTCTGTTTTGGCGAATTTGTGTCAAATTGACATTCCAATTTCGGCAGCATACATAAAACTGCACAATTATTTAGCACTGTACAGATTTTACATAACTCTTTAAGTTACTGACTCACTTCATTTTCCTTCAGACTATAAGACAGATTAATCTGAAATGAACTAAGACAGGCAACCAGAAGTAATGTTACTATAGCTGGTAAACACTCTTTAAACTGCTCTATCAGTAAGCTGCTTAAAAGCCTCACTATCATTGTATGCTGCATCTGCTCAATAATTACTACCTCTCAAATCAAGGATTATGACTATGTGCTGAATATTGCAACACAACAGGCAAAGCAGTACAGGTAGCCAGGAATTCCAAAAGCAGAAATTGGAGAAGTACTTAATTGATCATACAAAAAATGCTGGGCCCTGGAAAATCAGGCAATACAGTGTCCAATCCCTCATCCAGGCAGTTGCTTGGAGCCTTGAAATCAGAATTTCTATCTCACCTTAAAAAAAAATTTAAAAAAATATTATCAAGCAACCATGTGTTTTATTAGAAGAGGCAGAAATATTTCACAGAAAGATGGAAAAAGTGCATTAAGGACAGGATGGTATATTGTAATTACAGTTACTAAGGTAAGCAAACAAAAAATAAAAGGCAGTGACCAGAGCAATGTGGAGGAGGCAGGAAAGATTCCCCTAACCAAAAAACTCTTTAAATTTCAAGACAAAACAAGAAGCACTTTGAGGAAAGACCTCTTGATTCCTATAGAACTGTGCTTCTGTCATGGTTTAGTCCTCTACACCTAAAGGAAATGTGTGTGTTTCACAAGTCCAGACATGCCCAGGATAAAACATAACCTCTGCCCACATGTACTGTAGTCTAGAAGAGGTTTCCGATTGCACAGAAAATGCAGCAATTGTGCACTTGGAGAATTTGTGCTGGTAGAAAGGAAATCATCACCATCTCCTAACTGACAACAGATTCTGGCTCAGTACAAAACTTGAGTATTACACAGCTGCAGTAGTTGCACTACCTGCAAATAAAAATAACCCCAAAACAAAAATCACTCTGCTCAAAAGACAGGCACAGACCACAGCAAGGAGTAAGAATAAAGAGAAATTTGTATAATAAGAATGTGTCTGCTGTAAGTTTGAAATTAATTTTGCTAAACTTGCCAAAGAAATATTTATCTCCAAAATCTTAATTCAGTGATGTCTCAGTCTAAGCAAAGAATCAAAGGAAGAATTAATTGGCAATGCAGCAGTTTTCAGTTTTGATTTGGTTTGTCTCCTTGAACAGTACTTTGCCCATGCATGTTCTAATACCTGACATTGGAGGCATCTGGATTTTATTCTCAATTCCCAACATGAATGCAAGAACACAAGAAAATAGTTCTCTTCCACCTGGGCACTTGCTTATATTCTGCTTATCAGATTGTTTCCCCTTAAAAGTAAAATAAAAAAAATCAATTAAGTAATTCACAGAGAAATTTTAATTACTGAAGCTAATTTCTAGGTTACTAGGAAGTTTTGAATCTCTTGTCAGAACTGATTTAGAAAAATGTGTCCAAATACTCAAAGATATCTAAGTTTACAGGGAAGCAGAGCTTTAATATTAACTCTTTAGTTTCAGGTTGTCTGGTAGCACATGGACCCTTTCCTCACCAGAAGCCTTTTGAACACAAATGCCACAGAGTCAAAATTTCAGGTAGAACCAGAAATACACTTAAACTGCAGGTCTGGAAGAGACACAAAAGAAACAGAGAGAACACAGTCCTACAAGCTGCTTGTTTTCAAAGCCATCATGTACAATTTAATATCAAGTAAAATTATGGCTGGCTGGCACAGTTTTCCTGAATGGGTGTAACTATAAATGTGCTATTTAACAAATCAAAAGCATGAACATGCAAATATTTCAACAAAATTGTATCAATGCTTGATATAAACTTACTTAGACAGTGCTCAAGGTAAAAGAAAATTACAGTCTACAATGAGAATATTTAAGATGATGACTCTTGTATGAAATAAGCTCTGTCTTACTCTTGCCCCTCCTTTCACATCAATAATTAATTTGGGCTAGAGGACAAAACAATGGAAGGACTCCCATGAAGGATACCTTTTTGTCATTACCCAGTATAGAGAGTACATAATTAAATACAAGCCTGAAATTAGCTCAACCACAAGCTTTTGATCAACCCTGTAACATACTTAATACCTGCACTGCTGTTGCATGGCTTAAAAAAGTTCAAAAACGACCACCACGGAATCAGAGGAATCAAGTCAAAGGGGAACTAAGGAAATTACCTGGCTACTATTTCCAGCCTGTTTTCTGACCCAATCACATGCTCCTGCATAGTCAAAGTGAAGGAGGCAAGTCTGGATGGCCCAATTCTGCAGCATGTACAGCTTCAAAAAGCATTTGGGGGTCACACAACCATCCTGGGGCCAGAGCAGGTTGGTGACTGTGCACCCAAATTCTCCCAGGGCCATGAACAAGGTTTTAAGCACCTAAATGCCTGATTATTAAAACCACAGTGGAGACCCACGTGGACGTCTGTGGATGCCACACTCGCCAATAGTGCAGGGTATTGATGCTGTGAACAGAAAAACCTGCCCAGGCTCCCCAGCTATGGACCCCTGCTCCGCACAGAACACCTGGGAAATATTCCTGAAAGCTGAGAATAAACACTCACTGGCAGTTACAGTAACCAAGTATCCACCCTCTCCCTCCATACCAACAACTATCCACCTTCCCCATCTGTTCAAAACAAAAATAAATTACCTCTACATCCTGAGAACTCGGCTTTGCAGGACACACATGCTCCAACCCAGTAATCTGTTTTATACACATAAATCTGGTTTGTGTGGACAGTCCTGATGACTTGCTATCACCAGTGAGGTGACCACCACTGGTTTTCTACCCCAGAGAGCAGTGGCTGAGTGCTCTTCTGCATACCAGATTTGTTTTAGGGTGACATATCTCTCTGTGACAAATGGGCTGAGGACTTCAAATGACTTGGGGGGAGGGGAGAGCTTTTCCTTATCTGTATTTCGTTAGGAAACACTATGGTTCCAAAATCCAGTAAGAAAAGTTCACTGTTATCTCAGCAGACAGAAAATGTGAATCTTCTTTTCAAATATACAACTGCAAAGCATTAGACAAAAGACAAGTAACTAATCCTTGTTTAAAATAGCTTGCTTTGTTTAAAATACAACATATTCCCTCTGGCATTAACTACCTCAGATCTCAGGGGGTTGAGGTTATTTCAGGATTTGGTAACTAATGGAATAATTGTATTACTAGAGGTTTAAGTAACAAAGTCTACATTGTGTAAATATCTTCCTGTAACTGACTGGTGATAACTACATTATACATCCTCCAGAAAGCATAAAAGTCTGAATAATTATGAGTTTGTTTCAAAGATTTCTGATTTTTATTTAGAGTGTTCAATGTGTGTAGACATAGTCAAAGCAAAACATTTTAAAACCCTGTCATAAATCATTCACTGTGCAAAAGCAAGCTTTCATTAAAAAGAAAGTGCTTAATTGCTGAGAACTTCCTGCATGTGAACTGTCACTCTGGATACCGCCTCTTGCACCTTTTTTGTAGCAGATGGTCATTAACTTGGGGCAGGATGGACACTCACACTGCTGGAATCATCCAGCTCTGCTGTCCCACCCTCAGTGACCCCATTGATGGGTCTGAGATCCCCCAGCCAGCTCAAGCAGTCGATACAGCAGCACAGAGCACCTTCATCACCCAGGGGACCAGCCCACCACTGTGGCTCCCAGCCTGAAATTCAGCATTTCAGCACCTGGTGGCTTTGAACTGAACCACTGAATAACCATTAGCAGAGAGACCCAGGATCTCTTTTATCATTTTGAAGATTCTTCTCTAGTGCATGTTCTTCAGATCGTATGTCTACCTTGGTGATGTAAATAGACATTTATTAAACTTATGGATGTTAACAACTGTCAACATTTCAACTGTCTTCATGCAAAACAAGATCTAAGAGAGATTTCAAGAAGGCACAAGCTGACAGTGCTACATGAAACCAAATCCCACGTCCGTCCATGCCAGTACTTCTAAAGGCCATTTCACACCTGGATGAAACCATTCACATTTTAATCTAAGTGCTTTGACTTCACAAGGAGATGCTGTTTTGCCTCTCCTTTCCTGGTTGCTCCACCTGGAGAAGTCATAATGTACATTGTCACTATTCAGCAAGGGACCCAGCAAGGATCCTTTCATATGCAAGGGTCCCCAGGCCAAATCCAGGTGACACCATCCGGTTTGCCAGGAGTCTGTAAGCAAGAGTCGAAAGACAGAGATGTTGAAAACCACATGGTAGGACAGAATTAAAAACCTCTAAAGGTAAGAGACAGGATGAAGATACTCAGGAAAAAAAAAAAGCTTTAGTGGAAAAGCAACACAAAAGAGTCCTTCAAGACAGCTGAACAAGGAAAAGGAGAGAGAAGTACTCCTTTCTGAACCCAACGATTGTTCAAAATATGGACACTGAGTTGTGTGCATCACAGATTTCACATCAGCCCTCTGCACCTTCACACAGGTAAATAACTCAAGAGATAACAAAAGGTGAAGGAAGAGGCGATATAATTACCAATAAAACTCTGATACGATTTACAAGTATTCTCAGAAGAAGGTACCTCACCCTTTCAATCTCAGCTCCCAACAAAGAACAAAACATTCTCACCCAGAAGAGCACAGCACTGCTCTTAGCTTTCTTCACATCATATTTCGTTTAATATCCCTTAGCCAGAGGGGTCGGGGCCATAGCCCAGGGCACAGCTGCTCTAGTTAGTGCAGAAATTGACTGATTCTCCTGTGCCATGTTGATTAATATCATTTAGGAAGCTGAATTTGTAAGCATTAGAAAAATCAAAGAGATTTCATTTATATTACAAAAATCTAATTGCTTTCTTTCATAAGCACTAACTGGCTTTGCTTATCCAGATTTTCCAGCAATGAAGCCTGGTCTTTTAAAAGCTGGTCACTGACTCTTTTGAGAGTAACATTCTTCTTGTACTGGCCAGAGATTTCACTTAGCTTTAATCTCACTTTGTATCATGTAATTGAGAAAAAGAATATTCTGCAACAGCTCTACTCTTTGTAGTATTATCATCTTCAAGAAATTTTGCACGAGAGCTCTGTCAGCTGCTGTGATGGTCACAACTGGAAAAACCATGCTCCAGGGCAATTTCACCATTACAAACACCCAGGGAAACTTCCAACTTCCTGTGTGGTCACAGTCCATAACACAGCATTTGCCAGCATAAAGCACTTAGATATTTTAATATATGCTGGTATTCATGTAATACAAGATCAGACTCAGTAAGGAATGTGAGAAGAACAGGGGCAGCCAAGTGGAGGAACCATTGTAGATTAAACACCATCCACGCTGCTTTGCTGGAGGGAGGACAATAAATAAAGGCAAAACTGCTGATCTCAGCTCAGTCCTTGAGGAGCTGTAAGGTCCAAGCCACAGAAAGGTACTGGCAGAATAAAGCGTAAGCTACACAGACAAATTGGGTAATGTCTGTTCAAGAGAGAAATCTGGGCTTGAGCAGGGAAGGATCACAGACGTGTCACTGCTGAAAAGGAAAACCCAGTCAGGTAAAAAGATTTAGGTCTCCTGTATAGCAGACCTAGGAAAATCCACGCTGGCTGACTGCCCTGCATGTGACCTGCTGGTATAAAAAGGCTCAAATCTACTCTCCAGACAGACAGCTCCTTACAAAGGAAACTGGAGATTAAGACTCCACTGGAAATGACCACTTTGGAGATTAATCTGTGCACATGCACACATGTACACACACACACACACACATACACTAACACACTGGAAATCCACTGTTGGAAACACATCTAAGGCAGGTGGAAATGCAGGATGGAGAGCATTCAGGCTGTGGGGTTTAATGCAGCCATAAATATTACTAGTCTCAGCTATTCCAGCACAACACAACCACTGCTCATCAATATTGCTGTCAGCTCTGTGTTAGCAACAAACCACATGACAGCCACGGTCACCCACTCCCCCTGGGCAGGAGGGACGGGCTGCAGATGGAGCTCAGCATGCCCACACAGGCACAGCTCTGGACACCTTTGTGCAGGGGCAGAAAGAGGAAACACAGACTGGAACCCGACACCGTGGTGTCATCCAGGAATTTGCTTTATAGCAGCTCTGTGATCAATTGCTGGGGTAGCCTTTTCAGGAATTATCCAGGAATGCAGAGGCAACCAGAAAGCTCCCTCTGAAGTCTCACTGTAGCAAGTGATCTGCCCAAATGCCAAGTGATGGATTCCTGTGTCAGGCAGCCTGTCCTCACCCCCAGCCTTGGGAGGACTCACGGGCAGGGATGGGTGTACATGTCACTGGGTATCTGCCACAGAGCCATCAGAACACTTTGTTAATGCAGCCAATCTTCTAAACAGAAAAATCAGAAAATCTCTTCAATGTTAATTTTTACATTTTCGTTTCAAGTTCTTCTCAAACCTCTGATATTGAACTGACCTAGAGAGATGGCCTTGCTGCTTCCTTTGCTAAAATGACAGCTTTTAAAATGGTATTTTGCAGTAAGATGCATCAAAACCAAAGTTCAGTTCACGGTATTTTAGAAAGCTTTCAGTTATTGTTCACTGTTACTTGCTTTAAAATACTCCTACTCCCCTAAGCTTTTACGTTATGTCTTCCTATAATGTCATATGGGTTGCATTGTCAGAAGGAGCAAACTCTAGCATAGATTCACCCCCACTTAAACCAACAGTAAAAATGTCAAAGCCTTTGAACAGCCATCACCTAGGAACAGCTGGGGAACCTCCACTACGAACACTTATCTTCAAATTTTATTCTGACTATCCATTTTTGAAGTTTTATAAACATTTTAATGTCCCTTTTCCACAAAGCAAGCAATTTCACCACAAGATTCATGAGGACTGATGAGTCTAGATTTCAGAGACAAAATCAAATGGGTTTTGGTGAAGAAGACAGAGAAGCAGGCTAAACATTATGGAGAGAGAGAAGCAATAGAGAGCCAAGCAGAATATTTTCTGACATTCACTAAAGATTTTAATAGGTTTCACCATCACAACTTTCCTACAAACAGACTGGCATAATTATACACCGGCCTCTGCATGACCCAGGGGGCAAGCCTGGAACACTGCACCCCATCAGATATACTGGGCTGCAATCCTTTGAAGAGACAAGAAAATGAGTTTTCTAGTTATTTATGTAAGCAATTCAGAAAGCACATCCACCAGTTTCTCTTCTCAGAGAGATTTTATTTTTGTGGAGACTTTTCAAGGACAAAGTATTCAATTTCAAAATTTACCAAGGAAAAGAAAAAAGAAAACTCGAAACCCCCATCACGCTATTTTAGCAACAAGCAATGCTGCACCAACTGCTACCATTTTAACTTCTTGGTGTCCCTGGCACAAAGCAGGGCTCAGGTCAAACATGTGATGACAATGGAACTGACTGCTCAGCCTCACTTCCACAGCATTCCTGTGGATGGATGCTGTGTTGCTGGTGCAGCATGGCATCCTCTTCTGGGCACCCAGAGCCCCTGCCTCCAGAGATAAATTCCTGCTGCAACAAGGAATCAATAATGAGATTCAAGAATAGTGGAGTCGTGTTTCCTTCAGGCAAATTAATGGGAGGATTCGAGTTCACAGGTTTGAAATGGAAGGTAGGAGGGAAAACAACTGATACAATACACCCTCAGAGCCTTGCAGGGTGCAGTGTACCTATTCTCCCCTCGAAGATGTTGTACATCAGACAGGGATCTCTGAACACCTGCCCTCAGGAGCTCTGGTGACAGCCTAATACAAGGTAAATGCACAGCAGCCAACTGAGCCTGGCAGAAGGACATGACGGACTCCACACACCCAGTGTTGGGGAGGGATGTCAGGGGCACCCTAGCCAGCCCCACAGACACAGCAGGTACACCTGATCCCTCTGCCTTTCAAGGAGTAATCCTGCACTCTCCAAGAGTAAGGGGGCTTAGCTTAAAGAACAGGCAGAGTCCTCAGAGCAGAGCCAGGAGCACTCCTGGCACCCCCTGCATGAGCAGGGACCCAGCTCTGCCCAGAGGGGTGAAACCAGAGCTGCCCATCAAGCACAAGCACGGCCATTTCCCCACGAGCCAGAGCTGACCCTGGAACCAGCCAGCCAAACCCTGTGGTGCCCTCTCTGCCTTTCCCCAGCGTGCAACAGACCCAAAGCAGGACACGGCTCCTTTGCATTTTCCCTTGCTTCCCAGTTCCCTGCACTGTAATTATTGCCAGCCATGGCAGACAGATAAGTGACAGGGGCAGTGAGAGCAGCAGGGAGGTGCTGGCCTTGCTGCCTGTAATGGTGGGGTCCTTCCTCAGTGGCACAGAGGTTGGCCATTAGGGGCCTCACCTGTCACCAAGCCAGAAATCACAGAATCACAGACTTAAACATTTATAAAAGACACCATAAACAACTCCATCTCTCTGGTGACAGGAAGGATGTACTTGACAGGTTGCTGGAGTGTCTGAACTAATGATAGGGACAGCAAGGCAACAAGGTGCACACCAGCTCGAAAGAGGGACCAAGGGCATCGGAAAGGGTTATGTGTAGGGAAAAAAAACCAAACAGTTTTATCAGCATTTCTCTAGAAAACACAACTAATAAAATTCGGGATGTAAAATATCAGTGTCAGCAGCATTGTGTCTTACTACCAAAACCATCCTGTTAAATACAATTAAAGTGTTGCTGTTCTGAGGTATTCCTGTGCCCAAACCAAGAATAATACACCTGTTCGCTAAAGAAAAGATGAGCATGAATCTGAGAAAGAGTTAACCAAAGCTAACTGAGAGGTTTCCAAAGTCTACTGGACAGGGTAAATAAAAGAGAACTGAAAAGAAATGTGTGGCTGTGCAGAAAATGAGATGTAGAGCTGACTTCCCCCTTCTCAGTATTTCCAAGGAATACCATTGCAGAGTTTTGACAATTACGAAGCACATTAGCTAATCATGAAAATTCATCAAGTATGTCATAAGTGACAGGGAAAGAGTACTTGACTGCTAAAATTGGATGAGCCACAAAACCTCCTGACAATCACTTACATAAATCACAGGAACATATCCATCATTTGACACAGAAGGTGTTTCCAGAGAGTAATATTTTTATGCCAAGAACAAGAAAGTTTGTATACCTCTTTTGGAATCACACCGTATTTTGATCATTACCATATCAAAGCATTTCAGCAGAAATAAAAAAAAAAAAAGAGGGTTATGCTTTTGTGGTCTAAAATGCAAATACTTGCACAACTGAGGCAGAGGACCTTCCTATGCACAAGGCAGCATGAGCAAGGCAAAGCCACAAGGCAGCAATGCCGGACTGCCGCCTGCATGTGAGTAATGAGGAATGACAGCAAACACACACCAACACTTTACACAGTGACACTTCGATCCAGGAAGCAGCACCAGATTACAAATGTTAATCCTAAATGGTTTACAACATTACTGGGACAAAAGAAACAAGGCAGAAGGTTTACTGCAGTTTGCTTCAAGGACCTACGTGTGGCATTGTAACATATCAAAAGGTAAGAGCATTTAAGTGAGTGCAAATGTAATTCTTTTGTTTTCAAATCTTACATTTTGGTTTTGCATGTGTAACTGGAAATGTCTTAGTTTATTTTGTAGTTGTTTTTTAAGCTTGTTTCTTCCCCCCCAATCCCAACTATTCCAAATACAAACTGGTAATGTCATTAATATAAAATTTCAGTTCTTACTACAAATACGAACCCAAGTTAAGAACTTGCTATCTACTTAAACTGCTGTTTGGTTTTTCATTAAAGGAAACCCAGCTCACCTCCTGTGAACCTCCTGCTCTTCAGAGCTGATCCCAGTCAACAGCCAGAACTGCTGTGCTGTTTAGAGGTTTGGTTGCATCCACCCCACACTGGGACTCGGCATGCTTCCCATTAGAGCAACTAACTGACTTCCTTTTCCATAAATCCCTAGAGCAGAGCAGGAAACAGCACATGGACTAACATGGCTTAGGAGTTTACAAGCTTTGACAATGCATCTTTGCACCACTGCTTTCCCTTTGGGAAGGGGTAAAACAGAAGATACAGTGGGGAGTTCTTCATTTAAGGTAGCAGAAGGATGCAAAGAGCAGCAATAAAATACGTATTTCTTGACGCATTATTTCAAGAAGAAATAACCTGCCATCCACACCTTATTTCCTTCCTTCTGCAGGTTTTTTGTTTTTGTTTTCGTTTTAATTCTGAGTCTTGACAGCAGCTCTCAATATCCCACCATGGAATTTTACATAATATTATGCATTGTCAACATCCAATGGAATTTGAAGATGTCAATGATAGCTTAAAAAATAGTCCACTTATTCTCTTCTCTGCCATTCCTGAAATGCTGTCAAGAGATATATTGATAATTAAATCTCTATGTACATCAAAAGATATCCCTCAGCTCAGTAAAATGCATACACTCCAGCAGCACAATTAGTCTGAGATGACATCCTAGATTTTCTAGCTAACAAGGTCAAGGGAGAAAAGATGGGAAATCACACCTATTCAACTGCAGTCTTTACAGGCATATGTCTGTGAATGTTTGCTGTATTTCTTTTTTGAATTTAAAACTTGTCTTGCTAGCAAAAGGAGAAAAAGATTGATTTTATAGTCTGTACACTAGAATACAGTATGTTGAAAAACAGATGCTAGAACAATATTCCACATGCCCCAGCAACTGCATAGCAGTTCTCATCTTCACGTAAAAATTTCTGCACAGTTGCCAACTACTTAAAAATGAAATAAAAATAGATTATCCCAATTGAAGTAAGGTAACTCCATGTAATATTGTGGGCAAATTACCTTGGTTACCAGAACCACAGAGAGGTGGATAGTTGAAGAAAACTTATCTTCAATTGTTTTACAACCATACTTACCACCTAATGTGCTAAGCTAAATTACTGTCAGTGCATCTATGAGTATGTGGAAGCACAGTAAACTGCTAAAACTCTTCTGCCAACAGCGGCACTGCTTATGGCCACACAAAGGAAACAAAGAAGCCACTGATATTTGTACTTTACTCTGTTTATGTGACATTACTCTACAGAAGTGACTAACTCTGAAATCCCAGTTCTTCAGATGACCTGCAGGGTATGCAATATAATACAGCTCAGTAATTTTGCTCTTTACCTCTCCACAGAAAGGAATTACATTTCTCTGCTCATGCTGTGATTTATAGCGCTGTTTTGTTTGTGCTCATAGATTCCTATTAAGGCCATTAAATCATATAGCTGCTGATGGACTTCAATTAGGACTGGAAACACACAAAAAGAGCTTTGTTAAAAATAAAGTTAACTGACAAAAGACATCTTCAAATCCAAGCTTTCTCATACAACAAAACAAATAACCTGCTGAAACAAAATACAATGGGAAAGTAGTTGCAACCTTAACCGTGGAGAAACACCCCATCAGTTCATAATGAGCACAGGACTGTCATTTACCCTGGAGCTCAGAACAAGGCATTGTCCATCCTCTCCCACAGCTCTTTGTTACCATCCCCATGATTGTTTGCAAGCATATTCAATCCAATTAACAGTTTTTTGTAACAAGTATTTGGCCTTTGCTAGGAAATGTAACGAACTCTTTGGAGAAAAATCAGAACTTCTCACTGAATTCCCTTTCATTGCACAAGGAGTCCAACTCTTCCCACCCCCAATCCCAGATGGATTTTGTCACAGTCACTTCACTCAGGGCTGAATCCTCAGAAAGCCTGAAGAGACTCAAATGGATGGCCTAGAAAAATGTGTGTGCCAGAAATTAATTTGAAATAATATATATGGCACAGCTTAAGTATAAATTCAAATTCGCCAAAGGCTAAGGGGTGACAAGAACTCCAAACTTTGGCACTTGGCACCACTGGAATCAGAAAACCAAATGAGCCAAAAAGCAAAGAAATCATTATGCATTTCTGCTTAACACTCTGCCTGCAATCTACTGCCAATACTACAAAAAAACTACCATCGAAATCTATTTTCAAGGTAACAAGAGAAAATAAAGAATTAAGGTTAAATTAATGACCACAAAAACACACTAAGAGCCATGAAACAACCTCTACTACTGTGTTTGCTTTTTAGAAGATACAGAACAAGACAAATTGCTTCCAAGCATCTCCAAACCCATTACCTCATGGTTTAACACCTTTACTGTACAAATGTCTGCCTAGTGATTACAACAGACTAATCTTTTGCAACAACCCAGAATGAGATTTTTTTCTTAAGAAAGACCCTGAAGTGTCTATATTCAAAATCATGAGATTGGAAAAAAAAAAAACCCCAAACAGAAAAAAAAGAATAGTTTCTTTTTACCCATTTTCTTTCCTAAAAATAGCTGAAAATAATTTCTAAAATATTCAATTTTAAAAACCTTGCATCAGTTGTCTTGGTCTAAAACCATGTAATATGCTTTTAATTAGCATAAGAAAAATGCTTTATGTGTGTTTAAGAAGAATAAATGGATTTAAATAGTAAGATATACAAAAAAGGAACTTTCAAACATTTGCACTGACAGCAAAGTACCAACCCTATAAACCCCAAGTACTGGGCACAGCACTTTTCCTCTTTTGCAGCTCTGGAAGGAATGGCTATTTTAAGCAAGGGATCCCAAATTAGACAATACTGGTCCTTAGAGATCCTGGAAAATAAGGAACACAGTGAAGGGACAATATAACATGAATATCTTTAATAGCACAAACATTAATAGCAGGTTACTTTTTGAACAGCTGGCAGTGGGAGGAAGGAACTTTGTGGACTGCCAAGGAATTAAATTTGCCTGTTGGCAAGAATGCATCACTATCTGTGGGGCAAAAAACGAGTAAGAGAATGGAGCCAGATCACAGCCCCTGGTCCTCAGCTTAGACCTACAAAATGAGTCTAAGTTTTCGTTTTCCATCTAATCTGATAAAGCCATGGCCAGTTTAAACCTCGGGGAAAAAGAGGAAGTTCCAGAATAATGCAGATAAATTCTTAACTGCAGGTAAAGTCAGACACTGGTGATCCAGTGGTTCATAACTGGTGGTGAAGAGTTATGAGGAAGGAAAAGCTATCTATTTGTCCTCAAGTAGCCATGGGGAACTTTTACAGAACAGGGTCTGCATTTTCCCATATAAAAGGGAAAGCAAAACAATAAGCATTTTAATTGGAATCATCCTTATTAATTAAATATCCAGTCTCTCTCTGACTGAAAGCAACGACCCACACATTCCAATCACAAACAGTTGCAAACTTGTGAATATCTTCATTTCCAGTTTTCTACACCAGACTTGTGGTATTTATTAAAAGTAACACAGGTTTCTACAAAGAGAACTGGCAGGCATCACATTGCCTGGTAAAAATAAAACCAGGGATCAAGAAAGAAAATACTTTTGTTCAGAACTGCCATCTTGTTGCAGGGAGATGGCCATGCCTTTTTTGTAAGCATGTACTTCAACAAATCTCTGTATAGCTCAAGTAAACTAACTGACCTAATTAGCAGACCACAAACCACAGGACAAACAAGGGAAAGCTTCCTTGGGAAGTGTGTCTGCTTTTCCATTGGTGCCTAGGGCCACACTAGGTTTCTTACTACAAAAATGTTCTACATAGATCATATTTTGACTCAGTGTCTAGGAATACAACTTGTCCCTTTCTAGGTACTTTAACAAATTTTTAGAATCAGTAAGAAAACTGATGGCAGCTTTTTGGAGAGAAAAGAAACTGGGCAAAACACTATCAACTGGCAGGTAGGCTCCTGCACCTCCCTCCTACTTCTTTCCATCAATTTAGCACATCCACATTAGCAGATGGGGAGACGACAAAGATTTATTTGCTCAAAACCACCTCTCCAGTCAGCAGCAGACAGCTGCCCTCTATCTCAGGGAGAAAGCTCTATTCTGACAGGCACACCGAATGCATTTGTCAATACATATTTGGGCATGTTGACACCTGCTGCCTGTCTCATCCCCAGGTGAAGCCTCTTCCCATACCACATGAAATCTCCACATATACTCACATACATACACATCTTTGATCATCTAAGCTCAAGACATAACTCCCCTCCAACATTCTTACCCTGACATTTGACAACTGCAGGAGAGAGACCAGCCATTTCAAAGGGAGACAAATCTCAACAAGTGAACAACACTGGAGGAAAAAGCAAGACACACTTCCAAATAAGCCACACAATTTGATCAGACATCTGCCCAGTCTACTGTACTTCCAGGGGACCACAAGATCCAGATTTGAATTTTGCAATTCAGCATGGCTCACTCCAGACCACCTTCTCCATCTTCTTCCACAAGCTGTAGCTTTCAATCGAAGCAGATTACAGCTAACAAAGTCATACAGTTTAGCTGATCCAATAAAATGATCCAGACAGGAATGATCCTTCCTCAAATGCCTTGTTATCTTGATTAGATAATTGAGTTCCCAAAGTTATTTCATGCTGCTAGGAGGCAGGCACATACACATTGACTCACTGAATGACTATGGGCAAAGTTCAGCTATCTCCTTGCACCTGCACCCAATTTAGCAAGACTGCTCCTTGCTCCTTCACTACTTACATCAGCTCCTTGGGATTCTGCAAAATCCCAAAGTGGGGCAAAACTCTGTCTCACATGATCTCTTAATAAAATTGATCTTTGAAAAGGTCTCCTTAGCCTTCTCTGGAGTCTTTTGTTTCAGCCCCCATACTACTCACGCCAAATAAAAGAGGCTAAACAGACTAACTGAGCCAAGAAAGGAAAAAAGTCCAGATGGTTTAGTAAGGAGTTTGACATGATTACAAAAAGTTTCCAAAAACTAGTAACTTTCATGGACTAAGCTGTGTCCTACATTAGCAGAATGTGTTTTCCATGATCTCCTTTGGTCTTTTGAAACCTCCCAAAAGCTCAACATTTCAGATGGTAATTTGCTTTATGTCTGTTAATTCTTGCTACATTCTTCACAGAAAATGCTCCTTTTCCTTCACAACAGACGTTTCAGAAATGTCCTTCTGTTCATTTTCTGAGAAGTTCCACACGTTCTAGATGTGTGTCTCTAAGAAAAGCTCTACTGAACAGGGTAAACACACACAGACATAACTAGCCTAGGCAAGAGGAAGGTACTTAAAATTGCCTCAAAATAAGACACAATTGCAGCCACAATATCCACAGCTTATACATGAAAATAATCTGATGAGAGACAAAGGGGTTAAGTAAAGTTCTCGACCTTCATTCTGGACCCACAGCTGGAGTGAGACATTTAGGATTGGGTCTCCTGACACCTAACTTCGGACACCTAAAAGCCAGGCACTGTAAGTCAGCTCTACAGATACTCTCAGTCAAGAAAAAGAGATGGGTTTCCTCATAACCCAGTTTATTCCATGTCCATGGCTGCAGTGGCATGGATGTAAACCACATAGATATCAACCTGAGGAGGGCAACACAACCTCCTGGAGCTGCTCTTGCTTTTTACTGTGTAGAACAGGAGGTTGGTTGCCCATCCTGGATGCGGCATTAAGATTTCAAAAGACTAATTCAGAGCACTACAAACTCCTCTTTAACATCTCAGAGATGTTCTACACTTTTATATACAGATCTCACTCAGCACATCTTGTAAACAGCTTCTGGAAGAAATTACTGATGGAAGCAGCACTCACCAGAGCACCTTACTGTTGTGACATGCCAGTGGCACACAAGCACCACTCACCCAGGCCATCAGTCAAATACTGCAGCTTTAAGCTTACTTTATATACCAGAACAGGCACAGATGAGCATGCCCTGTAATAGTCTCTACAGCACACTGCCCTGTTTAGCACATCTGAAAGCAGAGACTGTATAAGTAAAACAGAAGCTGATCTAGTGATGGAAGTATAGCAGCAGGAAACAAATGCTGAAAGCTGCTTCTTTACAGGCAGAAAGATACCTCCCAAAGGAAATAACTCCCTTTCTTCTTCCCAGCACAAAAATGATGTGGCAGTCATGAATGAGTAAAAAGGAGAGGAAACAACACAAAAGGAACAGAAAGCAGTCTAAAGCCCATTGTGCAAAGCATGGACTTTCGACCTGAGAGCACAGTCTTGGGGAACTGCTGCCACTGGGCTAACTAAGCTGAAACAACCTGCTGTTCCCAGGCCACAAGGTAACACCTCACAATAAATGGCTGTGGAGTGAGTTCTTATGAAACAAGATTAGCTTCACACACCATGCATGCAAAATCCAACACACAACATCCATTCCTCAAAGGAACAGCACTAAGACAGAAAGCCTGAATTTACTCAGAACACAATCACTCATTTTATTTATCAGTTCAGAGCATGAAAATCTTAAGGCACTCTGTGAACAGACTACTACAACAATTTATGACCAACAATGATGGTTTAATATATGCTCAAAAGCTAGATATCAGCATCCTCCCAAGTGAAACTGAAATATATCAGGCCCTTATACAAACACTGAAGCAATATTATTAATATAGAAATCCTGGCATAACTACTGCAGTCATTAAAAATAAAAAAAATTAAAAAAACAAAACAAAACAAAACAAACAACAAACAAACAAAAAAAAAAATAAAAAACCAACCACACAAACAAACAACAACACAGTCCTGGCACAAAACAGATCAAACCTGAAGTTTAGAAGAAAGACGATATATGGATATAATCAAATGGGGAAAATTCAGAAGGCTGTTTCAAAGTTAAGGCTTAAGGTCTAAGTAACACTGTATCTAGTCTGTTTTCCAAGATATTTTAATTTTTTGGACCTATAACTGAGGATCAGGCACAAGAATATCTTCCATCCAGTACTGTGAACACTTTCTGTTCTTGGGAAGACAGGTTTTGCAGATGCCAACCTGCCAGATCATGTTAAGGGTTGTGAACACAGGTGCCACAGGTAGGATATGAAATTTAGTTCAGTGGTCTTATTTCTGAAGATCAGTAGACAAGGAACACAGAACTGCCAGAGCAACACAAGGGACTTGAGGGAAAGGGTCGCTGCTGGTCACCACAGTGAATCACTGCTGCCTCAGTGCAGGACTTGGTGCTATTACCACAATGGTTTTCAAATTGACTCCTTTTGCAAGGGATGGAAAGGAAGGTAAGAGCCACTGCTTTGTTTTGGATGGGAAAAGAAGTTGTGCACTGGATAAAAGATAAATCAATATAAAGATGCTGATTTTACAACGCTGAAGCATGCTAGTTACCCTGGGCACCTTCATTACACGGGGAAACACTGAAGGCAGAGCTGCAGAAGAAGCAACATAGATCAAGACTCCCCACGTGTGCCAGAGCCTTTCTGAACACCTCCTTACATCACCCTGGCTGTTCAGACACATGTGAAACTGCTAAAGAGTGGTCAGGGCGAAAAGGGACAACTTTCTCACCCACTGCCAGGTGGTTTTGACAACTTTCATATTCAAATCTCCACATGGTAGAAGTCTTCAGCTTTCAAGCTTCCCTTCACATCATCAGGGAACACAAGCTTCTGCTCACTAACGCCCAAGTCACAACCCCAAAGTCTGACTAGAGCCAAAGCATGCCCTGAGTACACAGCCCACGTCACTCAACTGCACAACCTCAAATCAACGGCGCCCTTCAGAGCTGGCCCTGCTGCAGAGCCCCCAGGCCCCCAGACAGACACCAGTCTTCCATGGCACTCCACTCTTTGTCTCTTGAGAGAATGGTCTCTTCTCTCCATAGCCCAGGCAGTGGACGATTCCTTTGGGACACTCACAGGAAAAATGCTGCATGACTTTATCAACGGTCCTATCAGAGAGATGGAGGGGTGAGAGGGTAGGAGGCGTTGGAGGGAATTTAATAAGAAAATAAACACACAGGGGCAAAGTCAACTGCCTCTGGCAACATTGTTTTTACCTTTCAGGTGTTAATTTAAAAAAAAACCCAGATGCACTAGACATACCAAGACAGACAGACACAGAAGAGAGTCAGAGGAAATGGCAAAATAAAGATAAACAGAGGAGTTTTGGAAAGGGAATTAACTCTAACATGTTGATTTCTAATACAAATGTAAATTTTACTTAAAATTTATTGTATTTTATTTGCATTTTTCCAACACACACACATTACAAGCAAGTTGTTTCTGGTGGGCTTACTCATCTATGAACACTACACTACTGCTATCAGTAAGATCAATCATGCACTAAATTGCTACTGAAAACATACTCTCTCTTCTGCCTTTATTTCTCCACATGGTTAAGCTGCTATTTTCTACTGTACATTTTTTATGTATGGAGTAACTGCATTTTGAAGTTGCCTACAACTTAACCACTGACTTTTGAACAAGGCTCAATATGAAAAATCTTTTTCCCATACTATGGTGATACCAAAAGCCAATATGAACACACAGGCTGTGGTCATGTTTTGTTTGGGACTGTGCTAGTTCACTAAGGAGTTAACAGGCTCTTATATGGAACTACATTTTTTTGGTCAGTTTTCACTGACTCACAATATTTTCTTTCTTCTCTTCAGAACTGGTAGATTTCAACTGTTTCTCTCACTTGGAAACTAATTAAATAATGATTACACTTTAAAAAATTGTATGAACAAAAAATAACTATCAACAAGCTAACACCACCACTTGAAAATTAAAACATACTTATATAGAAGGTTCACAAAGCCTGTGCATGACTTTGATTTACCAGCAGCTAAAATTCCAGGAGGTACCTGAGCATCCTTTAAAGGTTTCCAGCTTGTTAAGCAGAGATGCATGAAGGGAATGTGAGGCAGCAGGGTCAAGTATAACCCTGTGGCAGGTGCTTCTGATGCTACAAATACTGTTGGACCCAATGACTACCTTAAAGATATCTAGAATGAAAGTTTATTTTTCTAGCAATTGTTTGGTGGCTTGGGTTTGTAGTTTTTTCCCCAACAGACTGACTATAGTTCACTGCTTCTTTTGGAGATTTAAAGTAGGCCTGGAAGGCTGGGGGGTAGGGAAGTAGAATTGGGTTTTGCAGTTAATTTTTACATTACAGAAAATATGCAGAACCTGTTTTTCCTCAGTGGGATACTGAAATGTGAGTCTTAAATTTTGATTTAACTGAAGGCTTTGAGGTGTTCCATTTGGGCTCACTCTTTGTGAAAATTCATTAGTTGCTGAATTTAAATCTGCTTTATAAAAATTTAAGACACTCATTCAATTGTTTTCATTCTCTCACAGTTTACAATTGTGGTAATAAGTTCAGCCCACCAACATGTGCGTGGCTCATTTCTAACACGTCCTCCACTACATCTCATGACACTGTCAGCAATACCATAGCAATTCTGCAGCTCACAGAAAACTCTGCATACCAGAAAAAGAGGAAACAAAGATTGCAACATTATACTGAGAAGTGAGAAATAAGCAAGCACTGCTACCCATCACTTAAAGATTTGGCTCAGCACTGGGTTAGCAAGTACTGGTTTTGTAACACCAAGCAACAGAGGACTTCATCTTCTGTGGTCTTGAAGACTCACAATTCAGAAAATAAGATCTCTGTATCTCTTCCAATTCTCCAGCTCTTTGATAACCTTATTCTAACACCAACCTAACCCTTATAGGTTAGGTTTGGCAGCATGAAATACATTAATCTTCAGTCTCAGACTGAGGAAGGAGTACAAAGTGAGGAGGTTTGGGATGGTTCACAGGGCTGTACAATCCTGAGCACACCAGTTAACCTTCCCATGCTTCATTCACCACCTGTAAAGCTGAGATAATGCTCAGACACCCAAAAAGCCTATTACAAGGCTTAATTAACCAAACTTTTGGGCCTTTGCTCAAACATACTGAAGTGACCAATACAGTTACTCAATTTCTGTAAAGTTTGGGGTAGAAAAGGGAGGTATTTTACACCGTGTAAGGTCTCTGAGAGCACTGCTGTTGATTGGTGACCAGTGTCTGCCAGGGGAGGGTGAAAATATCTCAGTCAGGACATACAAGTGAGCAGGACCACTTGTCACACTCAACCCTTTGGCCCCAAGTCCCTGCACAGGCAGGGACCTGCACCTGCACCACACCAGGGGGCCACCCAAGGCCCTCGTATCTCCTCTAACAGTTTTCAGAGGACAAACTGTACTGTTTTCTCTTTGCAAAAAGAAATTACAAGGGTACAAAATAAGAGGTCTAAATGGACAAAAATTCTCCAGCAGAGCTGGGATTTGAACCCACTCCCAGTTCAGGGCCTTATCTGTTAGGCAAAGCTGTCCAAGAAGATAAGCTCTGTTTCCATGTCCTTGCTAAAAAAGATCTTTTATGTGTTTTTTTTTTTTCCCTACAACGACCTAACTCTTTCTAATTACTGTTTTCCTTGGAAACAAACATGTACTTTGCAGAGTTTCCCCTGAATTCTGTATTTTTTGAGAGTAACCTCTCCTAATATTAAAGATTTTTTTTCTGTTTACTCAGTTCTACGTGGATCTCTCTGATAAATGTAGAATGAAAGGCAAATGGAGTTTAACAACCATGATACTGAATAACCTTGATTTATGGATCCCAGCACCACTCTTCACAGATCTGACCAAGAAGCTGAGAAATCTTGGCCTTGTGGTTAGACAAGGTGGTTGCTGGACAAGAAGCATGTCAGTGTGGTTTTCAGGCTTTCCAACCTACATTCTCACTCTTTTTTCTTCCGCTGGGGAAGTATTTCCTAAACTTCACAAGTGAATGAACTGCATGCTATCTCTTGGACATCAGTCAGTGTTTTCACGTCTCTTTTGGTAAAGAGTACATTTATGTATGTGCTGATGTCCATATTTTGGGGAGAAAATTATGATGTATTGCATCAGAAGAAAACACTTTTCAGAAAAGAAATTACCAAAAACAACTGTTTTGTCAACTGGCTTATAGTTACAAAATTGTCTGTCTGGGCAATGTAAAGACCTGGTCATGCTGCATGAGACACTTTTATCTGAATGACAGAACCAGATGTAAAATCTCAGGCAGTTTCCCACAAAGAAAACCTTTAATGAACATGGACACACAGAGGAGAGAATACATTTTGTTTGTCTCAGAACAGCACACCTATGCTTACCTACCAGGAGACCTTTTTTGGTAGGATAGAAGCTTCACTTCTTTGAACAACCTTGTGATCTTAATACTGCAAAGGTTCTGTGCTATCACTGCTGTAAAACTTCTCTGCCACCACCACTGCAAGGGTTCTGTGTTATCACTGCTGCAAGGGGTCTCTGCTATCCCTTCTCTCATCAGAACTGCTGTTGGCCCCTGCTGCATCTCTACTGTGAGGTCAACAGGTATCAGAGGTGAACATCAAGAAAGAAACAAGCTTAAAGAATTTTTAAGAACCAAACTATACAAGCAAGGCCTGAGTCCATAATTCCTGCATATGGCAAAAGAGGGCTGTAGCAAAACTAACCATCAACTTTCTAGTATCAGTACCCAGAGAAAATGGAAAGCCAGTTGCCTGTGAATATACAGCTCCCAAACTATAGCTTTAGGTTTACAGGTGGTACTCAATCCCTACCAAGCTAACCTGCTAAGTCTATCTCTTCATAAGCAATCACAAGAAGAACACAGTATGCTCACAAGTGGATGAGAAATTAGGAAGGGCCTATGGCAAAGTTTCGTTCACACTGACTATCTGTGTAAAGTACCTCTTGGAGCATTGCTTATCTTGTGCCAAAAGTCATAGACCACATCCTCTCATTCAAGTTTATTTCTTTTTAGAACCACTGAGAGTTACAAATCTATTTATAAAATTCAGTGACAAACAGTCAATTATCTTCCTTTCTTTTAAAAATATATTAAAATTAGAATGCACTAAAAGTCTAATTTCACTGTGTCAAGAGTACTACTCAAAATCAAGTGCTAAATTATTACTCACTTTCAATTCATCACTGTTTTGCAGAATTTACATACATCAAATCTCAATAAAAACAACTTCACAAGGGTTGAAAACTAGGAGAGAAGTGAGAGCTGGACAAGACTATGTAATAAGAATGGCTATGCAAGCCAAGCTTCTACCCTTTTTCAGGCTGTAAACCTGTGCACTTTGCACCAAAACTGAAAAGCAGGAAGAAAATATAACAAATTTTTCAGCTGCAATGAACTGCAGAACCAAATGTTTTCCGTTCTGTAATCTTTAAGTTCTTTCAAAATTATTTTTACTCTTACGCCCCTAAATAGCTAGGAAGCCAAAATTTATTTTAGCGTACACGTCCCTGCTCTTCTTGGAAGTGAAGGGAAGAAAGAAGGGATTGGCAAGACACATTTAAACTCTAAAATAATCCTTTCAAATGACATTTTGCCAGGACATTCCCTTCAATGTAACACAAAGGAATTAATGCAAATAGACTATCCCTATAAAGAGAATTGAAACACTCCCATTTTCTCTTTGCCCCTAAAACCTTTTGCCAGAACCACTGTAAAATAGTTTTATTCAGGAACGTGAGCACAATACACCAGACTCTTTCCTTGTTTCAGGGATACTGAAGCCCTTAATACTCTAATCCTCCCACATGCATCACACCACTCACAAGCAGGATCACGCAGACAGGCTGGCCTGCTTCCCCCTCCCAGCCCACTGCCTCTGTTCACAACCATCTCTTTTCTCACATTCCGGTTTTCCCCAAAATTAATGAAACCATGGCTGGTTTCAAAGCATCCTGCAGAGCCTTTTAAAGCAGATGAGCAACTCGACCCTTTGTCCCATCAGAGAGGCAAGAGCAGACAGGTGTCTGGAGTGGCTGTGACGTCCACAGGCCCCGCAGGTACGGCACCAAGACCCAGGAGAGCCGTCCTGCCCCGGGAGAGGCCTGTGCACACAGCGAGCTGCTGGCTCCAGGCCACTCTGCTGAGCAAACCCCAGCTCAACACCGACTGCTCAAACACCACTACACCTCGCTGTCCCAGCTACGGCAGAGCTTCTGCCCCAGGGGGTTCCGCTCCTGTCACAGGGGAAAATGAAGGGCAAGGGGCACAAGTTACTTCTGGGAAGATTTCAATTGATCACAAGACAAAAAATTTTCACAGTGAGAACAACTAGTCATTGGAATAATCTCCCCGGGGAAGTGGCAGATTCTCCAGCATTGGATATGTTTAGGATTTGGCTGGACAAGGTGCTGGGAATATTGTCTATACCATGTATTTGCCAAGAAAGGCTGGATCAGATGATGCCTTGAGGTCCCTTCTACTCCACGATTCCTATAGCACACAGGCTCTGTATGGAGTGCATGAGGCCAGTCTGTGGAATGCCACCTGAAGATGGATTGCTCTTTCTTGATTTAGCAGGGAGGCCTGGGAAAAAAAGATGCTACTGAAAGGCACCTGGTGACCAGGTGAAACAAAGACACTTGACATCTCTGCTCTTACGATGTTTCCAGGGAGGAGACTGTCACCAAAACAGGGGGTCACCATGAAGCCAAGATGCTACTTCAATTCATCCATGAAGTATTTTGACAGATACATGAAATTTAAGTGGCACCTAGGTCTCATACAACACAGAGGAAATTCAGCTTCCTACAGATTAAAACCTTTATTGGATGTTTCTCTGCATGGCCTGAAAGTATTGCTCTCCGAAATGAAGACTTGTATCTGTCTGACAGCATTCAGCTATTGAACATACCATGGCTCACCCTTAAGGCTCTGCAATATTATATCCATTAAATGGTACATTTTTCGAAGCAGCCTATGGAGTTATGAGAAGTTACAATTTTCTGTCTGTCAGTGAGACGCTTTCCAACACCTGTGGCCCAATGCAGAAGTGCAGCACTGTGGACCACTACAACATTCCTGTATCATCTTTTTCATCAGTTTCACAATCCAAAAAATCCTTGTGTAGAAGGAGAAACTGAGAAAAGGGTATTCCTGCTTCCTCCCTTGTCCTTTATAAAATTTCATTTTATTTTGCTGTTCCTTTTTAAAAAACTATTTTTATTTACTTGCATATTTACATGCCGCAATCCCTGCTCTGCAGAGTAAGAGCTGGCTTGCAGGCAGGCTATCAGCCACAGCTTGGAGCAGTCAGAAAAGCCTATGTCCACCACAACCACCACCTTGAGAAGGAGAATAAGCCATACAGAAGTCAAGACTGAAAACCAGAACTCTGTGTGAGGTCTTCAAAGACAGAGCTTCACCCAACTTTTCTGTTTTCTTTTGTGTCAAAAATAACTCTTGTATGCCAACAAATCACTGACAAAGCATTTTAGCTGTTATACTTATTTGCTGTACTTGAAGTACTACAGAGGTAAAAGTAATAGACATTCCACTTCTTTAAAGACTCAAAGAAAGAATAAGCCAAATTGTGTTTTCAGCATAAACCAGCATATCAGAGTAATGTGGAATAAACTTCACTTTCTAATTTAATGTATTCTGGTTTTATTGAAAACACTATCTGTATGTTTACATGGCAGCTATGTGCAGTATTTATACTGTCCATATAATGCAGAAGTTGGAGGCCTACTGGAGAAAAGTAGGTGATTATTTGACTCACAGAGGTTTGGGGTTGTATCAGTTCCACAAAAAGATGAGCTGAGGAAGATGCTCCATTTCCTTCTTACCACTTTGACAGTGCTGGTTGTTCAAGGACTTTTCAACTCCTTGGGTGCAATGCAGCTGAAGGTTTCCAGACCAAAACCTTGCAGCAGCTGCACCAGGTTCTGAACATCCGGGTCAGCCCCATCAGTTCCTCTTCAAACTACCCATCTGAATGAGGAGCACAGGATACTTGTAAAACACCAGCTTCCAAAGTCAGCTGTGTACACAAAAAGCTGCCTTTCATAGAAAAGGAGCTTTTCAGAAGCACTTTCAGTATTAAAGTGTGGCAGTCACTTTATCTTCACTAGGTCTGGTGCACAATTGGTTTTACCTGAACCCAAGTTGGGTTTGACAGTGTAAGGCAAAATTCTTCACTACAGATAGAGGAGGGAAGTAGGACCAAAGGCTCTGTTCAGCAGTCAGGATACAGGGGGCAAAGGTGATTTAAAAGAAGAATTTGCTTGTGGACAGATCTCCTCCTATCTCCAATCACCACAGTGTAGGTATTAACCACACCATTCAAACCCTACTAAACAAAGGCAGGAGCTAGTTAAGCTGTAATTTCACAGGCCCTGCACTGTATTTCTCACAGTGGACTGCAAACATCACTCATAATGGTAAGCAGTACATAACCAGAGTCATCAGGTCCTTTCAGAAATCAGCTCTGGAAATCATGTTTATGCTCACAGGACCCATGACTTAAAACAGATAGATGACCCCCCTCCCCTTATTCCTACAGATCGTTTGGCACAAAACCATTTAGTAGCAAGGGCACCATGACAGTTCCAAGGGAGAGGGCGAATGGGTGGCTGTATGTGCCCATGGGTGTGCTTGCTGCAGGGGTAGGACAAAGGGAAACACACCTGTGGAAATTTCCAATGCCAAAAGAATGCAGAATGGAACCTCTGAACTTTACCACACACAACATCCAAAATAAGCAAAAAAAAAAAAAAAAAGTTGTTCATTTTCCAGACAAACTGAGTATGCAGCTTTTCCACAGGTTGTGGAAATAACAACATTTGTTCTTCCATGAAAGCACCACCTCTGCTAAGACTTGTTTTAAGCACAAGTCCAAACCCATACTCATCTAAGCCAAGTACAAGTCATATCCTCTTCAAGTAACTACAATCTGAACTAGCCATCTTATCTTTAGGGCCTGAGTCATCTGACCTATTTTTAATGCCACATCAGGAGGGGAAGATTTGCACCCTGGAGTGTGCATTTCTCTCTAGCAACTATCACAAAAATCCAGACAACCCACCTTGCACAAAACATCTCTAACATTTCATATCTCAGTTTATCTGATCAGCAGAACTGATGATCTCAAGGCCATGCTTCCAACATGCTAAACCTTACCAGTGGTCAGCTGGGTGGATACACCAGTCCCAGTGCTCAGAAGGGGCTGGCAGGATGGCTGAGCACAGACAGACTGCCAACAGCATGAACACGCCACACGCGCCGCACGGCCATCCCAGGAGTACTCCCAGGCACACACGGAGCAGGGATTACCAAGAACATCACACTTCAGTACATTTCCTCACTGCAGACACTGAGAAGGGCTTGGCTGAGGCAGAAGATAACCCCTGTCCCTGCTTTGCTGGATTAGATAAATTCACTCACACACCAGTTACAGCTGCAAGTTCAAGAGAGAGATTTCCCTTTCCTTTCTCTTCAATGTTTTTTGTTAGAGGAGATTGAGGGAGCAGGACACCTGGGGATCAGAACCTAATGGATTCCAGCACAGAATCTGAGTCTCAAAATCAAATCCTGCTGTCACTGAAATGGTGAGGTATCTTTGTTATTCTTTCCAGTATCTGTCTTCTTATTTTGGTGCTGTCAGACGGATCACATTTCCTTAGACAGCAAATGTCCTGGGTGCCACCATTACTGCGCTCCCAGGAGCTCATGTGGCATTTCCAGGACGTAACAGGGATTATTGCAGCACATGCCCCTGCCTGGGAACTTGCAGGGTGGAAGGGCTAAACAGCAAAATATAAAAAAGCCATAGATAAATTGCTACAATGATTAGATTACACAGTCATCATGAAAGTGTTTTGTTGCAGCTTGCATTCATTAAAAGTATAATCAAACAATTGGTTAAGAAAGATTTCTTTTTTAAGCGCACACACATTTCACGATCAGCAACAGCACAAAGATTACTGGTGGCTGCACCTCTGACTCCCGAGGACTTGTTAGCTCTAGCTATTGACCCATGAACTAAATATATTTTTCTGAGAATTTCTGGCCAGGAATGTCCATACTGACCCAAACTACTGCAGGTATAGTAGGTCGCTCGTGGACTGTAACATTCATTGCTCTCAGTGTTCATCAGGTTCATGCCTCTGAACACATAATAACCCACCAGTCTCCCCCACTAAGTAGCAAACTGCTGGGATTTGATTCTCTCTTTGTTTGAGGGTACTTATTTGGAGGGGTGATGGGCTACTAACATCAGGGTTTACCTCAAGTGCACAAAAGCCAGGAAATTCACAGCCAGGGCTGAAAATGTGTGCTGACACAGCAGCATTATCTCCTGCCATTAAGCCTTTTCTGGATCTTTTGGCACAACTGCTGGGTTAAAGCCTGCGTGTCAGCAGAGATTTTTCAGACTTTGCCGCTAATTTGTTTGCTTTACTTAAATTGCTAGCATCACTCAGATCACTCCTCTTAACATTACACGAACACCTCAGGAAGGCCAAGCACATATGCACACACATCCCCACACCCAGCACCTTTCCTGTGCTCTGTGGTTTCACCTTCCTTCTCCCCAGGGCTGTGAATACAGTATGAACCAACTTGCAAAATCCCAGCTGTCCTTCCAGAGTGGACACAAAAGGGGATTAAGCAGCACTGAATAGCGCTGACAAACAGACCTGGGCAACCGTAGCAATTGGTATTTCAGAGTAGCGTCACATCCCAAGGATCCGGCTTTGGCTCCCCTCCCAAACCCAGGAAGGTGGGTGGGAGGAGGACCCTGGGGATTAGCCATGGCATAGCTCTCCTAAGAGGCAGAGATGCCAAAAATGGTGCTTGGAGAACCACTCTTGGCTCTTTTAGTCACCCTCACTGAATTCATTTAGTCGCTCTTCTAACAGGAGGGTGAGGATAGGAAGCTTTGGTGGCCTTTACTGGGAAGTGACTTCCCAGAAAGGGGATATTCTCCACTCCAATGGCAGAAGTTAGCCTGGGCTGGCAGCAGGTGGGCACAGCCATGGCCACTGCTTGCCCCTTTTCCCTGCTGTCCAGTCCCTCCAGGCGCTTCTCAAATCTAAAAATATCACAGGAGAAAAAAACAGCCCAAAGCATTAAGAAGGTGAGGTTTTTCCCATTTCTGCTTGTGTGACTATGAGCTACAACACACTGGGGGATGGCTGAAAGTGGATTAAATTGTGAAACCACCCCAGCAGGCGAGAGCGCAGCCCTGCAGGAGAGCTCCCCTGGACACAGGCTGCTGGCAGCCATGCCTGAGTGTCAGGCTGCTCCCCTCCCACACTGGTTTCACTGGTGTCCCACCACAACCACCATGTGCCCCACACAGCCCTGCCCAGTCCCCAGGGCCCAGCACATGCAAAACATCCCACACCCAGGACACTGGACCAGCCTCATACTTGCACAGCTGGGATCAGGACCTGCTGCCTCGGGAATGCTGAAGCAGGCACAGCCTTGGTCATGGAGGCTGGAGAAGGGAAGGGGACCCAGGTAGAAGTGAGGAGCCAGAGGAGGCTGCCCGGGTTAAACAAGTGACAGCACAGCAGTCCCCAACTCCTTTCCACACAATTAAAATGTTCTGCCAAGCAATGGCAGCTCCAGCTGCCTGCAGGGCTGAGATACAGAATACATAAACATTTTCTCCATCTACTTTTAAAATCCAGAACATGATTTAAGTCAAATTTAAGAAATTACTTAAATGAAGCAAATGACCAAGAGATCCTCTCTCATTAAGAACAAACTACCTAACTTGGCCCTCTGAACAGACACTTAGAAACTGCAAACTAATCTAATTAGAGTTTATCTTGTTGGTTATAAGGCACTTGTTATAGATTTACCACTAAATTAAAAAATTAGGAGGTTACTTACACCAGCCCAAAATTTATCAGCTTAATACAAAGGACTTGCCAGAATGACTCAACATCAAATAAAAGAGGAGGGTTGGATTTTACAATTTTAAAGACATGTAGTTAATATAATCTATAAATAACTGAAATAGTGTTTCTGAGTGAAAGGGCCATTGTTCATTTTTATCATGGATATGAAGACAAGTGCTGTGGTGAAGAAGGGGAAACTATCCAATACAGATTTATAAAAAAACCAACCCAACAGTACAGAAGGATACCTTCGGGCAGTAGTTTAAGGTATGCTTCAGTACAAAGGCAGAGGCTTTGACAATATGGATGTCAAAGGGATGAACCTAACCAACACACACCGGAAAGAGAAAGCAGACACTAGTGACAGATAAATTTGCATTTTATTTGGACTCTAAAATCCTACAGAATTAATGTTACAGTTAATATAATATAGTTACTTTGGAGGATTTTTCTGATTCATATGAACCATTTTGGACAATGACACTTTAAGCAGTTTAATTGAGAGACTAAACCTAAATCAGTCCTCAGCTTTAAACCAGATCAATTCCCAGTTCTGGTTCACTGGGCAACCACAAATATTTGTCTTATCACAGAGAAGGCAAAGGTACATTTAGAGGCAGATGTGTTTTTTTTGACGAAAGTGACATCATTTTTATGGTAAAGCAACAGTAAAAATTCATCCAAAAAATTCATTTCTCTCTGAAAATGTCACTGCAATAGTAATAGCTGTCAGGACCAGGCCATGCCTTGGGCCAGAGAACTGTAACCAAACAAGCCTTCACCCATTAATCCAACTGGAAACCAGTGGGTCCATGCAGAATGCACGGTGCTGTCAACTGCCGAGGAGAGCAGAGCTCGCTGGATTGACAGGGCTGGCAGGAAAGCAGGCGCCCACCCAATTAGTCTGCCCTGCAAGGCTGGCCAGCTGATGTTGGTTCTGTGGGGAAATCAACCCCTGGCTCCAAGCACACAAGAGATTAAAAACCTCAGGTTCAGAACACTAAATCTTCCTTGCAATTAACTGAAATAAACAGATGAACAGGGTGGATGAGGTTGATTCAAAGTGGTAGCCTTAAAGTCGTGTAATAAACAGGAAAACAAACAAAAAATAAAATTCAAAGCCATGCAACATTGCCCTCCCCCCATACATGTTTTATTCCATTGATGACGGAGGACTCAGTCAGTCAAGATCTGCAAATTGGTAGGCAGTACATTCTGTGCTGTCTGTCAGTATTACACATCCTAAAGGGCTGAATAAATAATTGAAGAATAAATAATTGTGCCAGGGCTTTGTCTCATGGGCCATTTTTATAGATTGCTGTCTAATGATAGCACCATCTGCGACACTCTGCATTAATATGGGATAAAATTACATAGTGCTTTGTTTGTTCTGACACTGTGATGTTATGATGTCTCTTAATATTATCTTGAATAAAAGGCTAGAGGAATGATGGAAGTGTCCCAATTGCTTGTAAACTCTCATTTAGGGAAATCCAAGTTTAAGCAATCAGAGATGTTTTTCCCCCAGGGACAGGACAGGAAAGAGTGGGGAAGCCTGGATGTTTCCAGTGCATGTCTTATCAAGGTGATTAAAAAGAGATGAGTTTGTTAGTAATATTTGTGTTATGCATCTCTAATTCAGAGACTGCAGGTTAGCAGTCCCTTCCTGACACAACAGCAGCCAGGCTCACCTCCAAAAAAATTACACCCCAGCCCCAGTTTCTTTCTCAGTGCAGAGAGGAAGGCAAAGAGATCAAGCACAGGTTCTTGCTCCCTAAAACCAAAAGAAGTAAGATTACTTACATCAGTTTAATCTGGCATGGAAGCATACCATAGGTGATGGGGAGTACCTGCAATGAGACAAAAGCTTTTGGCAGGGGAAAGAAAGCAAGCTCAATATAGCCACCACTTGCTTTCCAGTAAAGTTTTACACTTCCTAACAATTCTCCACCCAAGAAATATTTTCTTATTTATTCATAGAAAGTGAAACCTGAAGCCATGATTTAATATTCACCAATACTGTTCCTTCTGCCTTCGGTGCACTTTTCCACGCCAGCAGGATACCAGGGGCATTTCCCTTCCCTCCTGAGAAGGTCTTGTGGACATTCTCTCCCTCCACCCTCAGCTAAAGGTGCAGGGGGCCAGGCAGAGTGGCACCAAGCAGCCCCATCCCCTCACTCCCACATGTCTGTGGCTGCTGTGATGAGCAGCTGTGGCTGGTAAGAGCGGTAGGCCTGCGAGATAGAACAAATGCATTTGCTGCCTCAAAGCTATTACCTACCTGTTGAGCAGCTGTGAAATTTTAAGTAGGTTTTGCAAAGCCCAATCTCACAGTCGTCACAATCCAGCATCACTCCAGGGAGGCTGCAATGAGAAGTGCTTTGGCTCTCTAGACCCAGCCCTCCATTCTCGTGTACTCCTCAGCACCTAACTCCAGAACTGAACATTTCAATTTTCGCATCCTAGAAAAGCAAACCCAGAAGAGATGTCGGGCAGATGGGGCCCCTGCAGTTACGATACCAACAATGTCACAACTGTGACCACAGGCTTCAGGAACTAATTTGCAAAGCAGGAGGTTTCAAACTCTTCATTGATCAGGTCTAGCTCAACATCAGAAGTACCGAGACAAAACAGTGTTTGCAGGAAGCTTTGGAGAACAAAGCATTGTGGCTACTCCAGTCAAAGGGAAGATGGTGAAGGAAAAGCCTCTTGCCCCTAAGCCTTCCTTGTACCACCAAATATTTTTCTAACCCTCAGTCCCAGCCTCACACAAAGAGCTGGCATGCAAACTAATCCAGGATGTGTGGTTATAATTTGGCTGTAACAAGTTACATCTAAATTAACAGTCAGAAAGAGCCCTACTGATACAATCCCCAGCGGGAAGATGTCTTCAACCAGCACAAAGCTTCTCTGAATAGACAATACATGCAGCATCCTACCCCTGCGCTCCCCGGCATGGGCCATGGTTGAGATAACTGCAGAACTACTCAACAGTTACAGTAGCACACCCTTAAGTGTCTGTGAAACCTCAAAATCCCAAATGTGGGACACAGGCTGCTATAGCACACCACCATAACACAGCAGGGGTGGAAACCTGCTTCTGCACAAAGGGCTTGCTGGGGCTTTCCAGTATATTTGGCCATCTACACATTAACCAGCACCAGCATGTGCACATACGAGTATCAATTCAACAGTGACCACAGTTCACATTATATGAACTCAAGAGCTTCACCCTCAAATTTTTATTGAAGAAGATACGTAAATGGCCGTAGAAGGGCCCCATGCCCTGTCCCCAGCTCTGACATGGAGATGCTGCACAGTTCAGACAAATCCCATCACCCATCCTGCAAGTCCATTGGGCCAGCTGCAGACACAAAGCCCTCTACCCTACAGTAATGGCAGGGCTGCTGTGCATTAGTGTTTAGGAAACATTCAAATGGCAGACACCTCACTCACTTAGCAGAACTCATCCTAATGCCATAATACCTCCCTCTTTGCTCCATGCAGATAGGTATCCTGGGCATGCATTATTCTTCCTCCTGGAAAATGTAAGACAGCCTTCCTTGAGAACAAAACACAGCCTGTGGATGTGCACAAGAAGTGGGGAACAGGAGACAACACAGACACGGAAAGGTGACAAGGGAAAAAGTATTAATCCAAGAAATTACCACCAAAGAGGATTTGGGCTACAAATCAGAAGAATGTGGTTCCTTCAGCAAAGAAATAAAGGACTCAGAGGGTGCCTCAGACACTGTGGATCCACATGTGCCCTCAGAAGTGGCTCTGTCTTGCAGGCAATTCCTCTGTTTCTGACAGAGATAAAGAAGGCCCTGCAACCCATGAAGTGTGAGGAATTCATCCCCCAGTGCCCATGCGAGGCACGGCACAGCCACTGTGCTCAGGGAAGGTCAATTGCAAATCCTGCTGGAAACAGCACCGCTCCCTGAGGGTTACAGAGGAGGGCCAGGAGGAGGAGGAGAAGTTTAGGGTCTTGCTGAACTGCAGCTAAAAAGTGAAGGGGAAGGTACAAGTGGGGTCTGCAGGGCATGAGGCTGTCACCTGGTCTGTGAGGGCAAATATCCACTTTTGAGAAAACAATGAAAAAAAGAACAAAAATAACAAAAGGTACAGCTCTTGACATTAAATATTCATGGCAACAGCTACAGTGCAGCTAATGGAAAATGTTCATAAAGCCTTTAAGAAATTTATTAATGCACAGAGACTGGCAGAGGTCACAGCATGCTTGGTGCAAATCAGAAGCAATCGAACAAAAATAGTTTGTCCCTTTTCAAACTAGCACTAAAAAGGTGTCCATTTATTGCACCAAAACCACTGAAGGCACCAGGAAGGGTCATAATCAATCATTAACAGTATTCCTGGTAGCTGCTGCCCAGCTGCACAGCCATTAAAACCTCCCCTCACAATCCTGACAGCAGATTTCACCACTAGCTGAGAGGAGGCTCCCAGGCCCAAGGACAGTGCTCTACAACTTCAATGCTACCTTGCCCAGTTCCATGCTAAGAGGTAAGGGCCAAAACCCACATAGTCCAGTAATCTCCACCCTGCAGTGAGACAGACATGGTTAGTGCACAAAACATCTCTACAGAAACACCATGCAGGCCATTTATCTTTGCTATCTCTATTTAATAACAAAGCCACATACAGGCCTCAATGTCCTCGTGCTTTTAGGAACATCAAACATCTGATACTCCAAGGCCAGACCAGCACAAATACAATTTGCCAAAGCACCCAGTTCTCTTCCTTGCCCTTACCCTCAAAGAAATCAGTTACCTCAAACTGATAGTTGCAAACTCTGAATTTTGCAGTTTCCATCACTGTTTTGCTCTGAATAGCAACGAAGTTCAACCTCCCATCCCATTCTAGGCCATGCAGGGGAATGCTGCTGTTTCCTGGGCAGAGCAGCAGCTGAAGCAGCACCAGCCTAACTCCAGCACCTCCCATCACACACCCACCTCTCCCAGCACTGCAGACAGAGGGAGTGGGTATTTCCAGACAGCTTGGTGGTGTGGCACACTCCCTATTGACAACACAGCAGAGCACCATTTAAAACCACCTCTCCGGCTATTTTAACGGAGAGTCCTGCAAGACCACCACACCACATGGAATAAAAAGCACCAGTTTTGAACACTGCAGGCTGACTCTCCCCTCTCCTTCTTCCCAGGAGAAGGGCAGATGCAGCCATCATCTTTGTTAGGAGCCCCAACTTGTACCATCTACACATCCACGAGCCCCAGCACCCCAGCACAGCACCATTTCAGTTCTGATATCCACCTTCTAGCATTAATTCGATGCAACTAACAATCACAGAGCCCTGCCACCAGTCCAGACAAAGCCAACTAAAAATCTGTAACATCTATGCAACAAATACTAACTTCAAGTGCATCTTTGAGGCTGCCTCCAGAAAGTTATCAGGCACAAAACCACTCACAGCCCAGAGACTGCACAGACACGCATGCCCAGGTGTTTTAAATGTATACTGGAAGAGTTAAAAGCACAAAAAATTGTCCAGATCTCTCTTACTCCCTGTTGGCCAATTATTTTAAGCTTGCATCAGCACTGGACTTCAAACACCACTGCTTCATGGCAAAAATGTATGCACCAGTTGTTTTACTCTGGAGTTCAGAACACATAGTGCCCACATAAAATCATTTACAATGCAAGAGTAATGCACATTAAGAAACCAACATATTAGTCATATTAATACATTTTTTTTGTCAAGGATTTGAAGACACAAGAATCTGTCACTTCCATGGCTTGGTTCAATAGTCTTTATCAGTTTATTTATCTCCTATGGTTTGCTCAGCTTTCCAACCACCAGTATAAAAAGGTTTTCTCTCTTTTTAACTAAAAACAAAGTGGAAAAAAAATTGTGATTCACTCCCAGGACACAGAAAAATCCATTTGTGATGGAACAGAAACCACCAACATATGCAAATGTTTCCTAGAAAGTCAACAACTGTTAGTAGGCCTTTTTAGGTTAATAACCATGGCGTTTCTTTGCTTAATTTTACATAGAAAAGGTCACCATCCATTACATTTTCCTCCCAAATATTATTAACTCTTCATATTCTGCAGGTCCAAACACTGGACTTTCACTGTGGCAGAGCTTTCCAAGACATCAGCATCTCTGTGAATGTCAAAATCTCTGGTGGAACACAACCACTGGTTAAACTACCCAGCACAAAAAGGGGCACAGGACTCTTGGGTCAGGTTGTGCTGCTCTTGCCATTGCTCTGGCTAGGTCTGAAATGGATTTACCAGAGAGTCAAGAATAAAGTCTGCAAAACCAACCATGTTTCATGTGCTGAGTTGTCTGTTTGTGGCGCCTGTGCTCTGTAAGGCCAACTCTTTAACCTCTGAGGGTTTGTTTCGTTTTCACAGCTAATATGTAGTGCATGTTTTCAGAGAGTTTGCACTGACCTAATAGTAAAGATGATTAAAAGCAAAGAAAGGGCAAGTTGGTGGGATGATACCTAGCAAAGCAGAGGAAGTCATGGTGTATTCAAATCTATTTAAGATGTGTGTGTATGTGCAGGCGTGTAAATGAAAGCCATGATCTATACATCAGTTCTGAACATGCAGAGACACTTAAATCACACACACCCCACAGTAGACAAAAATTTGGACACCACTAGACATAATATACTCCATTTACACAGACTATTTCCCTTCCCACAAAGGATATGGCTCTGCAAATTCAACTGTGGTGCAAGAAATTTCAGTTTGGGTCAAAGCTTTTGTTTTTAATAATATCCATTTGGCTTCCAGAAGCAATGCCCAACACTTGTAGAGCAAGTCATACAAGATTAACATATAGCTTTAAGCTTGTATTATGTCAAAATGTACCTCTCACCCATTCATGTGTGCTCCCAGGCATCCTTTGACCACTCCTTTCACTCCTGGTTTCTTCATTTTTAGATTGACTCCTAGCAAAAATCTCAAACTACAAATGTACTTGCATACATTTTCTATACACAAACACCATACTTCACTGTATTTAAATATGGGGGGAAAAGACAGATTGAGTGAACTGTTCAAAGCCACAAGCACAACACAGGAGAATTCATATTCAAGACCTTCCCGGATTCGAGTTCAGCACATTAGATCATTCCTTCCTGCAACAGCGTTTTTCTTTATCTAGACTTTGCCACAACAACAAATCAAACCCCTCCACAGACAAACAGCATCAGAGATGCCATTATCCACAACAGACTTACATCAGGGATGAATATGACTGCGGTACCCAGAAGAAAAGAAAGTGCTGAAAGTAAGATATTAAGAGCCAAATTAATTGGTGACATAAGCAGGTACAAGTACATTGAGTGAAATGGAGTAGCTTATGCCTGCCATGAATATAACCGTAAGCGTTTAGCAGGTTCTTCCTCGAGTCTTTGTTTAAACAAATCTGAATTTATTAGTCTGCTGCTGAATAAATATGATAAACTCTTATTGAAATTATCCTCTGGTGAGCAGCAATAAATACTAGGCAATATTCTTGCAAGTGATCCATTATCTTAAACTGGCTAAGAGCAACTCCAGGTTTTCTGCATGCACAGACAAAAGTTATGTTCAGTACAAGTGAGTGCAAAATAGCATAGTGCTGCGAGTTTGGGGATACACATGGAAACATTTCCAAGCTCAGTACCAAACCAAGCAATTCAAGACACCCCATCTCCATGGAGTTCATACGGTAACAATACAGAACATTTTCATACATAATTTACAAACTACTATGAAAAGCTAGAGGTCAAAACTTCCAGGGCATAATGTAACAGGAAAAACGTGCATGGCATGTTGGATGAGCTTTTCTGATATTACAAAAAACTGGAGCAAAAACACAGGCAGCATCTGTAATTAGGAAGAAAAAAGTCAGTTTTTGTCAGATGCAGCATCCAAACAGGCTTCAGAGTTTGTTTCATTAACAACTATTTAGACCCACACATAGACCTCAAACAGGAAAGCACGAGGAGAAAAATCCTGTACAAAGAACCCAGTTTGTGTTCCCATTGTCCAAACACACACCCAGTGTCATTTTAACACTTCCCAGTGTTCTCCAAATGCAATGTTTAACAACCTTTGTGTTGTGAGATGATTTCAAGCACTGCATTTTGACACTGAAGACGATGACATCCTTTAGATGTGTCCATCGCCAGAAGCTGAGGATCAGGGGGCTGCTTAACCACCTCCTGCAAGGGGATAGAAAGCAGGCAGTGCCTAATCTTCTGGCACTTCCCTCCAAAGATATCAATGATGGCAATGCTTCTGCCACCATTAAACTCTTGGTGCAGCCACACTGAGGACTGTCCCAGCGGCAGTGCTGCCTCCAGTCCCCTCCCTGCCTGCTCCTCCATCCCCCTTCCCAGGTAGCAGCAATGTGTCTCAAATACCACTGCAACACCTGCTTCCCAATGCAACTGAGCCTGATTCTCTGTACAGAAGAAAAGTCAAAACTAAAATACATAAGCACATAATATAAAATTTGCATAATGGGTGTGAGACAGAAAAGCCAATTTAACCACAGTGATTACACAGACACAAACTCTCTGCCAAAGGGATACAAAACAAACATGCTCTGTTTAAAAATACATCTTGCACATCATTTTTACCATGTTTAAAAGAAAATCACTCTTTAAACCAGAGGCCTGGCTGCCACATCCAGGAAGCCTCTGGTGCAGATGGCATCTCCCTGCAGGCTGTCCCCCCTCTGATTTCACACCAGTTTCAGGTGAGATGGCACCTGAACAGGGTTGGATGCCTCAGTGTATAACTGTTTCAGCAGAAACCCTGCCAGATCTACCTCAGATGATCACACTCTGTGTTTTGGTTTGGTTTCTAACGAAATTTGGAGCAGTGGCGCAAGTTTACACAAGGTTTGTGCTTTGAAATCACATGCTTGTGGTGCACCATTCAGCACTGACGGCCCTCAGATTTGGTTTGTGAATTCTCAGATTTGTGAATCAAGATGCCAGACACAAATGCCCTCACACCATAAGTTCTTCAGGTCAACATGGAAGTGTTTTAAGCCATGAGGAGCACTTCTGTTGCAGGCATATTTGTTTCAACTGTATCACATTAAAAATTGAGCGAGTAACCTTCTCATCTCGTCAGTACCCAAACAGTGCAACCCTACTTCTAACAAACATGAGAGGAAACAGAGTTGAGAGAGAGTAAAATGCTGTTACAATAAAAGATGTAGTGCTGCTTTTCTAATTCTTAATTCTCCCCCTCCTTCCATCCTTGTTTTCACACACAACATTTATCTCCTTGAGAGCTCCTTTATGCTCACCCAGCTTCTCTTGATGCCCAGAAGATGTCTCACCCAGTACACATCAACCATGGCACTGGGCCACCCCAGCAGGACAGAGGTCATCTCACACACCCTGGCACAGCTCAACTAGAGACCCCTTTTTTCTGTAGAAGCAAGCATAAACCTTCACCCTCTTGATCATGAGTATATCCTTTGCTACAGGAGTGTATTTTATTGTTTAAAGCAAAACACGTATTGTTTTTCTTCTAAGCCACTCCTACTTTAGGGTCATGTTTATTATCTTCCCTTAACTATAAAAATTACAAAGTCCCTCAGCAGACTAATTCCTTAAAAAGATGCTGATAAACAGAAATAGGTCAGACAACAGCTCTGTCTATATTTAAGAAAATATTACACTGTCTATAGCCTCCAGCTCCTCACTTTGGCTTTCCTTTGGAAGCTCAGAGATGGCACCTTTGTCTACGCATTTTTCTATCTCAAACACTCCTGCAAGTTTGCTATTTGCCTGTGAAAACACCAGTAACTGAGACTATATCCTCTGCCAAAGGCAGCTGTTGCCTTGATTCAGTCCTTTTGCACAGAAGCCTCCCTCCACCTGACAGAAGTACGTCTGTCCTTCCTTCTACTTGTTTCCAACCTACCCAACAAGCAGATGCACAGAGACAGCACCTACATGAAGATGTTTCATCAGGAGTACACCATTCTGACAGCAAACTGCCAGTATTTAGTAAAACCCATCCAGGAAGCAGCTGTGTTTCAGAACCAGATCTTCGGAGTCTCTTTTCCTCCTCCCTTCTTCCCACTGGTCTTGTTTCACTCGAGTATCTTCCCCCAGCAGTTGTAAGGAAAAGGAGATACAAGAATACACCATTGCCACTAATGAATTCACTCAGTCATGTCACTAACAGTTCCACTTTACTGTAGTATTCCTTCTGCAGCTTCTCCCACCATAATGTAGAAACAGCTCACCACTGTCCCAAGTGAGCTACCAGGGCTCAGTTTACCATGTTGCTTTATTCCCACACCAACCACCCAAAATGCTAGCCCACTTGACTCTTACTGCCCTGTAATTAAAAATATAGTCAAGATGAGAGTAGTCAATATCCATCTCAGCTTTCATGACCAACCCACGAACATAAGGTCAAATAAAGAAATCACTGCATGGGGATACTTACAGGCAAACTGGACATTAATCATGAAGTCCTAGATAATGATTTTAGCCTTTTGTAGCAGAGAATAAGTCAAGATTATATATACAGTTGGCCTTTAATAATAATAATAATAAAAATTAAAACCCAAACTCAACCTCTGGCTATGAACAGAGCTGCCTTACCTTGCAACAGGAAGCTTCCACTTACTGTCCTAAGCATTCAAACAGAAAAATCTGGACCCTTCTTTCCCACGCTTTAAATATTTGTCCAGGCCATTCCCAACTTTTCCTTTTAGCATTCCCTAAGAAACAGCTATGCTCACTGTCCTACTATTGCTAGACACTCAGGCTCAGCTACGGATAAAGACCAGAGGGGTTGCATGAATATGCAGGGGATCTGGCAAGAGAAGTCTTGAGAAACCTGAGCTTCATTTTCTGTTCTGCATCAGCTTCCAGGGAAACATCAGTGAGCTGCTTGGGGCTGCCATCTCCCAAAACCCAGCACCTGGGGCAACAATGGCATACAGTGCCTCCCATCCCTTCCACTGCCAGCTCAGCCTGCTCCTCTGGGACAACTCAACTACATGTGGGAAGATGCCATCAACTTGTATTTGGGCTGACATAATGAACATAATGAGAGCCCAAAGGAATCACCTCCCATTAATGTAAATCACAGACACACAGCCTTTTATCTCCCCAAACCACAGTCCCAGGCTTCTGGCATCAGTCCTCCAAATACCCTCATCCTCTCAAGAGCTGGAGAGGGAACATACCATGTTCTCCAGCACCAGGCCAGGACAGGGGAGCAAAGTGAGATTTGTGCATGCTGCCTGTTGATGGGGAGAGGGAATTGTGACTGTTTTGTTGTGTACACTGACCTACAGCACCAGCATGCTCCTTAGTACCAACACGCACCATGCTGATCACCCAGGGCCCCAGTTCAGTATCGAGCATGAGGACACCAATCCCATTTCTGCCGAAGCAGCCACAGCACATGGTGTGATGTTTGCACTGGCCCTGCTTCCTGCCTGGAGGATGCTTGCTTGATGCTTTGCTTGAGCAAAACCAGAACTGCTCTAAGAGATGACATCCACCCTGACACAAAGTCTGGGGCCACAACATTCCCTGTGCAGTGACCTTGGCTTTGGAGACCAATTCCCAACTGGAGAGCATAGTTCTGCAGTAGTCATGCCTGCTCCATCTGCACCACTGCTGGGTCACACCTGACCCCACAGACATGCTTTTATTGAAAAAATCTCCTGTGAGTAAGCTTTACTTCTTCCTTGCAGGGTTGAAAGCAAACTAACTGAGCAATGGTGGCTTCCCCTAAAGTCTTTCAAGTCTTCCATTCAGCTCTTGTTTTCTGAGAAGCACAGCTGAACTCAAAAGCTCTCAGATAACACTTACCTCCCAGGGCTACAGCTGCAGACATTTTGGACCACTCATTCTCCTAAGCCTGGAGCCGAGAACCACACAAGGAAGTCCACTGCTTGGTGCTGGATTGTATAAGCTCTGAAATCCCCCTTTCCTGATAGATCTACAATCAGCGCCAGCAGAAACAGGAGATCCCCTACCTGCCCAAGCTCAAAGGAAAAACATGGAATAGTTTGAAGTCGGTGTTTTAAGTGTAAGGGAGCAGAGATCTTCAGTGTGTGTCATACTTCCTACAAAGAATCTTACAAGTGACTCAAGCTGCCCCGAGTGAGTTCAAGCAAGCTCTTTCTTCCCTCCTTTTTCATCCTGCTTCTTTTCACAGGACCACACTCATAATGATGGAAAAGTTTGAGTTAAAAGTGTCATCTACATAAAGGTTGCCTAGATACTTTGAAGATGCATGCCACAGGATGTGTGCAAATAACAGGATTTCACTTTACGTTGCATTTAAAAGAAAATGCGCCAAAAGCGATCACTCTGCACACAATGGGTAAGGGAACAAATAATGAGTCCATGCCACACTGATAGCAGGACTGAAGCTAAAGGCTTCACTTCATTTGCACTGGTAAAGCAAAACCCAATTATTCCTGAGAAAAAAGAATCAGAATCAGAAGTCATCCGAACTTTTAAATTCAATTCTGTTGCTGTGAATGCAAAGCAACACTGGTCACAGAACATCTTGGAGACATTAATGAATTAAGGACCAGTAAACTTTCCAGGGAGATACCTCCCTACTCTACATCTAAGTGGAGCAATAAAGAAATAAAAAATACAACAGCTGAATTTCAGACCTTGCCAGAAAAAGTAAATGGAACATTATATACTGTGTGGGGATGACAAACATCTCAGAACATTTGACTTATAGCTGGACTCTGCAGCCTCTGACATACATGGCACATTTAGCTTATAGGTTAAAGGAGACTTTGGTTCAAAAGCATGCATTCACACATCAGCCTGCAATGTGGCATCCATCCCCCACTTCTCAGGCTTCTGTTTGAATAGATCAAAGACTTCTGGCCACGGAAAGCAACATCACATAAGGCAGCCGGGTGCCTCCTAACACCTCCCCTGCTGCTGCTGGCCGTGCTCTGGCTGAGGACCCAGAGCAGCCACAACACTGCTGCTAAACAACTGAAGTCAGCAATGAGCAGATTACACCAGTATCCCCAGAAACGATGAATAGAAAGCATATTTCAAGGAAAATGTGTTTCAAGGAAATTACTTCAATACAGGGCAGTGGCAGCAGGTCAGCACATGGCCGTGCCCAGGCACTGCTGCCACCCTGAAAGCAGGACTTGCTGGGGGAGCATCTTCTTGCCCCAGCAGTGGGTCCCTACACCTGGGGCTGCATCAAGGCAGCCTCTGCAAAACGAAAGATGCAGGGAATGAGGCACTGGAAGAAAATTTTTCTCTCCGAAGTGCTATCATTTGGCAATTTGTTATGTGCTCCCAACCCCATTGTTTCTAAGAGCTGCAGAACAAAAGCAGCCACTCATCAAGATTCAAAATTACAAGGCTTGTCTTGCAGAGAGAAAGCAATACCTAAGTCATATCTGGTTTTGAGAAGGCTACAATTCACACAAAAGCTGAGCAAACCTCTCTTCTATCACTTTTAATTAATTGTGCACAGAAGAACAGGATTGAAGCAAACATAATCCAAAGCATGCTGAAGTTGAAAAGTGCATTGCAGCCCCACAGCTTTCAGCTTTCATTACAAAAAAGTTGATTCTTGCTTACTACTATTTTAAAGAATAATAAAAAAGTAGTAAGTTTGGACTGTGAGTTTTCTAAAAGGATTTGGTTTTCACACTTCATCTTTAGACAGCCATAAGCCACTAGTGTGTCTTACCTTACTATCTAATTGGTTTAAAATGATCTGTTTTCACTTCTTCCCAGAAAAATATACTACTGGCATGTGGTAGCAGGCAGGGTTTTGCAGGGTTACAGCAAGCCAAAGGTACAGTCACCTACAAACAAACAGCAAGCAGCAAATCTAAGGTGAAATGAGTATAATCAGCTCTTCAAAACTGCTGAATCCTGTGCTGGGAGTCCTGACGACCACTGGAGGTGGATCGAGCCAGCAGTGCTCTGGGAAATGAAGACACACAGCAGTTAAAGTCTGGTCAGTAATGCAGTGAGGGCCAAATCAAGGAATCCTAACATGCACCCAAGCACGAGTGTGGACCCATGACACTCGTCCTTCACACTGCCAAGGATGAGCAGTGTGCAGAAAGGACTCAAACCCAACTTTAAGGCCTACAGCTCAGAAATACTGAATTGTTTGTGCAGCCCACAGATTTTCTTCCCTCTTACTTTACCAAAGCTTTCCAATAAAACCCACTGGTAAGGGAAAAACTTCTAAAAGGAAGAGAAAGACTATTCTCACCTCTAGAGATGCAGTAGTGCTATCCTGTGCATGCATTCACACCACCTTAAACCTTTATACACCAGGGTTTAAAACACTGTAATAACTGAATCTCTATTAATCCAGAGAGGGGCTAAAACCATACAAAGGCATCTTTATCGCACAACTAGACAAAAACAAGGCAGGAATAAGCTCATTCTTAGGCTTATAAAACAAGCCTTTACAGATAATTATGTTTTATTACTTTTCATTTTATGAGGATTGTGTTATACAAAACAAATACCAGATGCCTATTTGTTGCATTTGGAGAGAGGAGGAATCTCTGCAAGCATTGCTGTAAGCAGCCCTGCTTTTAATTAAATACAATAAATACATAAAAATTAATATTGTTGGAAACCAGCAGGTAGGAAGCAAACAGATGAACTATAGCTGCTGGAAGAGCCCCTCCCCTCCAAACTCCTGCAGCAGGAGCAGCCACTCAGCAGCCCACTGCTCAGGGCAGGAGCTCTCTGACCAAGGCTCCTTTACACTTGCATTTCCCTTTCATGCATCTCCACTAATGCCAAACTTTGCAGATAACCAAAAGCTTAAAAAAAAAAAAAAAAAAAGGAGAGGTGAAGTAAGCAGGATTCAATGTTTCTTTTGTTAAAGAGACACCCATGTACTCAGACAGGAAAACTTGCAACTAAAAGTCAAATTTTTAGAGTTGGAATAAAGATGGAGAAAGAGAAGAGAGAAGGTAAGGAGGTATAAGGGGATTTCTGGCAACCTTAAAGCAACCACCCAAAACATGACGTACCCTTTAACTTGCCAGACTCATACAGAACATTCCCCACTGTCCTGGCAGAGGGTGCAGAACAGGCCTCCATACCTGAGATGAAGGACATGCATCTGAAACATGCAGACACAACCAGAGGGAGGCACACAAAGCATGCCCAGTAAGAAGCAAAAATGGGACGCAGTTCCTCAAGGACAGTAAAACACAGCCAACTTTCCAGCCACCCACCTCCCCAGAGGCACCACTAAGAAATCTATTTCCCATTTGCAATGGTAGTTTCCTTTTTCACTTTAACTGCATTATGATTCAATCAAGGGGTGACAATAGACACTTCTTTACTTAAGGCTGATACCAGCCCTACATTGTAAATCCAGTTTTCAACATTGTGTCTGATAATGCTTTAAGTTCTGCAGAAGAGATTGAAATTGTGTACACGGGATCTCAATGCAGTGGGGAGCCAACATCCATTTTTTTTAAAGAAGAGATTTTTTAAAACATGGTGCAGGAATAAATGCAAGGTAAACAGCAAAACAGCAGTGGGATGGTTTCCATGCTTTACTGCTCATTTTCAGGTTTCCATCTGTTCTGTTTATCAAAGCTGAGGATGGGTCTCTTCTATTATCCTCCACCAGTGCACATCCTCAACCTACTTCCTAATCAAGTTTGTTTACAAATATTCATTAAATTCTATACTTTATTGGCCCAGTCAGTTAATTGTAAGACCACGGTACCACAAGCTGCAATTACAGTAATCAGTGCATTGATTATTGTGAAACATGGCAACCCTGAGACCAAAGTTAAAGTAAGAACTATAGTTATAACCAGTAACTACACCAACAGGACCCACAGGAATCACACCACTATCTCTAAATTCTTAAATCACCAGTTTCAGATCCAAATAACACACACAATTTCACTGTGAATTCTTTTACTATGATCTGTGTCACACAGAATTTTCATTAAAAATAAAAGAATAAAAAAACTTTTTGCTAGAAAGGGTTATTATTACAGGCCATCAGAAATTGCTAATAAAACAAAAGATGAAAACCTGTTTCACTGCAATTTACTAATGTTGTGATACAAAAAGTCAAGAGACAAGTGCCCTGGTTATTTTGGTACTCAGCAACAGTAACTGAAAGGCTCATCAGCAGGCAGTGAGGAAGAGTCCTGTCAAAAATGGCAGGAGCAAGTGCAATGATTTTTTGACACCTTCAGCGCAAACAGTTCAGAGCAGGACCAGGTCTCCCTGCACAAACACAGAGCAAGAGCCGACCCAGACCTTGGGGTGCTCAACTGCCGAGCTCCACAGCAAAGACACAGAAGGATCTGAGGAGAGGTAACAGCTGAGAAAACAGCCATCCCCAGTTAGCTCCACGTCAAGAGACACGCACGGAGAGTTCAGAGATGAGCGGGAGTTTGGGGCTTCTGCGGAGCTGAGGGGACCCGAAGCCTTCACAGAGCGCAGGAAGCAGCACCCACGTGTGGCTGAGCAAGGGGTGCTGCCTGCCCCGCCCAAGGACCCCCTGACAACACGTTCTCAGGGTCTCTGACCATGCAAGGCCCAGCTGGGGACAACCAGATGCTGCTCAGACCTTCCAGCTCCCATCCTGCCTACAGCAACCTGAAACACTCACAGGCAGACGGCACAGTAAGGTGGGGGGTTACTCTCAGCTGAGGGTGAACAACCACCTCCTGCTATCAACAACTCAGGTACTGTCTCCTTACACACCACATCTGCAAAAGCCATATTCCAAAGAACAAAGCTAAGATTTTATTGCTGGTTTCTGCAAGTAAATTTTGGGAAGGCCGTAGAAAAGTAATTGCATTTGTGTGCGCGTGAACTCACAAATTAACCCCAGGAACTCTGTTTATGGCAGGGGGGTCATTTACAAGGAGAGGTGAGAGCAGCAAGCACACGTACCCCTGACTTTGATGTGTCACCCACCTGCCTTCACACAGCTCCAGCCGCTTGTGTGCTTTGATTACCCGAGCCTTCCCCGCCACTGCTTCACTCAGCTGCTTTCATCCTGCCACAACAACAGCGCCGTGAGAAGAAGGGGGGAGAGGGAAGAGGGTGAGAAAGAGAAATAAAGAGAAAGATCTGGGGCTGGAAAAGTCAGCTTGGTAGAGGAAACTCGAAAGAACTGACATGCTGTCAGGCAGAGATGAAAGCACAAGAAATAAGGGATGTGTCGCATGCTTATTAAAATGGTGGCACGATTCTCATCAGGAAAGAACATCTTTGGCACCTGCTTGAAATCACTCCTATGAAAGAGCCACACAACAATCTAGGACAGCTAAATTTAGTGCCATTTTTATCTTTTGTCAAATATGCATAAAAGCTTCTGAAGACAACTGTCCAACACAAAATTGTAACAAAAAGTATTTTAAAATCTTACTTAAACTGATCCACAGGCCAGATTGACCATCAAACCTGAAGTGATGCCAAGCAGTGAAGAGAAACCTAACTTGAATTAAAACTTGCAGAACTGTAGTAAAAGAAGTAGGCAGGGAAAGGGGATGAAGAACAGTTATGAAAATGCATGATTGCCTGAAATATTTCCCCATCTTCAAAAAATGTTGCCTTGAAATTCCTACCTGCTTCATTCACCTTGCTGCTATCAGATTTTTTATTATCCTCACTTTTGAGAATTTGTCTGGCACTTAGTATGCAGAAGCAGTGCACAGGAATAGATCCTGCTGCCATAGATAATGCGGTTCTAAGGGAAACCCATCAATTGTTAATGGCCATGCAAATTGTTGAAACTAGAGAGTTATTCACAGTTATCTCGCTGTGATTTGGTAAGTGTCCATGCCTGATGTGATCACTCACTTGATATATTATTCCATTACAATTCAAGTAGTAGTCTTAGCTTTTGGGTTTAGAGAAAAAAGAAAGTGTAAGGGAGTGTGGAAGGGTCAAGGGACGTTATTTGTTTTAAATTATTTTAAACAGTCATACACACCTTCTTATGTGAAGTTTGATAAATCCCTCCCTGCGACTGCAGTCGTGCCTTACTGAAACACTTAAATCCCACCGATCAGAAACTAAAGGAGCGCAGCGTGCAACTTTAGACCAGCATCCTGTGAAGCACTTTCTTATGTTTCAACCATATACATGGTGCACACATCCTTTGTGGCACTGGATCTTCCAGCTGCAGTTCACTCTGTTTTACAATTTCTGATCAGGATTTTCTACTGCTTATGCAAAAATTTGCTGGCATTTAATAAGCTATAGGCGTCTCCTCAAATCCATAATGCATTCACTTTCTCTTGCAGCAGCAACCTACTGATCATTAATTTTCAGCTTTATTGCAGCTCTAACATATCAGATGCTTTTTTTTTTTTTTGCATCTTGTCTGAGATTTATTACTTTTAGCAAAGTGTACTTTAGTTTTTTCTATTTTGTTTGCTGATTTTTAAACTGCCCTTAAGGGGGAAGTGTTACTCTTCTTTATAAAAGAATTTTGAAATCATAGTATTAAAAAATAAATCCTATAATTATGTTTCCCATTAGGATTAGATAAATTACATTTAATTAAAAGAAAAATCTGCTAGCACCCAGCACAATGGTTGGTGGCAAACTCATAAGATTAAACATTCATGTGTTTATCTTCCTGAAGCAGCTGATTGAGTCTATGGGCAGACACACCAAAACAAGCCTTCAGAGATATAAACTCAGACATTAGAACAAAAATTTGTCCTTCCCTTCAGACAAAGATTCTGATTCTTAGAAGCAGCATCTGAAGTTATTCTTGAAGATTACAAAAACTACGATTTTGATGGGCTTTCTGTTAGCAACACACTGAACCACCTGACTGCACCAGGAATTCCAGTATTGTGATAAAATGTCTGCAATTATTCACCAGGCAAAAACCAATATCAGAAGTCAAGATCTTCTAGGAGAATGAAGAAAAACAGGATTCCTATCCACACACTGCCACGCTCCCCTGTCTCCCACATTGCTGTTGGTCAGCTGATGTTCTCCATCAGCCTGAAGGCTGCAGGGGTCATAATGCACACTGCAGCTCTAGCAAAGTATTTATACCATGCTCCTTTTTACAGCCTCAGAGAACTAATTATTAACGGGACAGGATCCCCCAGGGATACACTCAGCAAACACTATGGTATGTGAATTTTCCTTTAGGAATTTACTGCTGCACACAGGCCGTCAGCGTCACGCTCTCAATTTTGTTTAGGAGCTGAAGAATGATTGATCTTATTGATTTGTGTCAACAGTCTGACATGGCCATATCGACCAGCTGTAATTTTGTAGGAGGAGCCGGGAAGGGAACTGCAGATTGCATTCTCTGTGGCACATCACCCTGCTCAAAGAGAAAATGATGCTGGAGATGCTGGTACAGCCATCGACGGGACCGCACTGGGACTCGAACCGACACAAGTGAGCAACGAGAGATTTCCCACGACCGTGTTTACAGCAAATCCACTGCTAAACACCCAAATGTATAATTATAATCTATTACAATTATGCAAAGAAGTAACATTTCAGAAAGGCCTTCTCATTTCCCATTCTTAGCATTGAATACTTTTGTTTTGCAGCCAATCAACTAAATTAGCCCTAATTCTGTTTCATTCATAAACACAAAGAGGATATTAGAGGGGGAAAAAGTGAATAAACGGGAAATTCACTTAGGAACACAGGAATTATTTTGTTTCCATGTATTTCTGGACTAGAAACCATCATGGAGAAATAAGTCAACTTACAGAAGCTCTACTGAATTTGCTAACTGCACCACAGGAGCCATTGGAGGAGTGATCAGGAACAACAGCACTTCAGTGCCTGGGAAAGCAGTGGTCTTTGGTAGCAGCTGAGTGAAGCAAGGAGAGTTAAAAGGCTCATTTACCAAACATGTCCTGACCCAGGACAAGTCAAACCCCAAAAAAGCTTCAGAGGCAATTTGCCCTCGCCAGACACACAAAGAAGAGCTGCTTTATGCTGCTTCTGACAACTGTCACCTTTTATTGGAAAATCATTGTAGACCTGCGCTCTACTGATGCTTACTGAGAAGGGGATACAGGAAATGTAAGTGAGTAGTATTTCAGTTTTATACAGGCTCTAAACATTATAAAGCACTAAAATAAACCCCCAAAATGCTTAGGAAAAACAAAGACTTCTTTCCATTTTAAAAGTATATGGAAATGTAACCATGGTAGCCAGTGGTAATCCCGGCTGTTGGACTGCCATCCTGAAACCACATCCGCTACAGGCAGGAGAAGGCAGGAGCTCCTGCAACAGCCCTGCCAGCACCACACTTCTCCCAGGGACTGCAGGAGGGTTGAGAAGTCTGTCTTAGTGGAGTATGAAATGGGAGCCTGATTCAGCCAACACAAACATCCCACCTCTACCACCTTTCAGGGAACACCCATTTAGCATCCTGGCCAAAGAGACAGCAGTAAACCACCCAAAAAACTGAAGCTAAATCTGAGCAAGTGGTGGTGGGACACACAAGTGAGGAAACACATGATGTTTAAAGAAAACAGCATCTTCTTTCTCCTATGATTGAGGAGGCCTAACCATCCTGACTGGCTTACAGTTATGTTTTCCTATTCTAAGAAATGATAACATTCTAGGAAGCTAGATTGCACTTGGAAAGCCACCAGCCTGGCAGCACTCATACCAGTTTTTTCCCAGCAAAGCAGTTAAGACACAACATTTTGCTGAGATAGAGCCTGTATTCCTTAAAAACTACTTTTCATGTGAAATTAATCTCTTCTCTTTTGTTCTCATTTGGAATTAATTTCTTAAACTAGTTTCTTCTACACCACAGCAGTGTGCTGATCTCAAACCTCTTGGCCTTCAAACACCCTCCCAGGCTATTGGCACTCGCCACAATACCAGGATAGTTTCTTCCCATCATGGCTATCAACTGTTACAAATTATAATTTGTTCTATAACTGGAAGAAAGGACTCCCACAATCCTCTGGCTGGGACCTTTAACTCCTCCAGCGCACACCTGGGGTCACAGGCACCTCCTGCCACAGCTCCCTCTCTCCCTGCCTTCTCCAGAGATGTGGGGATCAGCATTACGTAGCACCAACGCTTCCTACAGTTGATTGAGAAGGCTCCTAAATTAAGGGCAAAACAGTCATGATACACGTCCTGTTTCCTCCTGAAACTTGGATTGAAAAAAGAGTAACACAAGGCCTCACACAAAAGAACAGCACAGCTGGATGAACAGAGGAAGAGGAACAAATCCACTGCTCACAGTAAACCATGAGAAGGTTCCGAAACCTGTATGTCCCAAATACTTAGCAATGTAGAAAGGTGTAGAACCTTAAATATAACTTGAAGTTATATTCTCACATTCCCATAGGCTAAACTAATATCCATGTGACACGAGACAAGAGTATAAATCTTGCTGCATCATCATCATCTAGATATTGCCAAGTCCATGAGAAGTCAGTCACCTTAGCAGCTCAGAACACGGCATTTAAGTCCATTCACAGGCCAGACAGTTATCCATGTACCTACCAATTATTCTTCTCTGGTTAGCAAAACAGTTTGTTTACCCAAGACCACAAAACTGTGGATTTTCTGAAAGAAACCCTTCAGAGAGAAAAGGAAAACAATCACAGATAATACTCCAGAAATCATCAGATTAAGGCACATTCTCTTGACTCACATCTGTTGAGTAAATAAGTGCTTCGTGACGACCAGTTTCATTTACTTCCCTCTCCCGCAAGCGGCTGCTGGTTTACTTTCCAGTGGGCTGTTCCAGGACTGTATGTGGGGCAAAAGGATTATTTCCAACAGAGTCAGACCAATAGTCTTTTTCACTCAGGTTTGCCTCGAGCTGGAATGCCTCTTGTTCAACCCCATTCTCCCAGAAGGATGCAATACTTCACAGATGCACGGACGCCAACAGGCCCACAGCGGAGAACACCCTCAATGCAGCAGGGAGCAGCAGGCAGCTGCACCAACCCCCAAGAGAACCCCAAATTCAGCCACCTCTCTCCCTTAGGAGTAGTTTCAGTGAAGCTTACTTTAGGCCACTACAAAATGTCCTGCAGAAGTCTGAGTTTGCCTTGTGAAACAACTGGCCAGGGAAGGTAAGAAGGCAGGAGGGATCCTCTGCAGCACCTTCTTGCTGGGGGCACCTTGCTGGAGGCACAAGACTTCCTCTTGCCAAAACAGACAGCTGGAACTGTTACTCTTAGCTCAGTTCTGATCTGGGTTCAACAAGCCCTTGAAACTACTTGTTTCCAGATTAATTCTACTTAAAATGATGACTCAGATGACTTTTTTTCTTTGAGTTTTGTTCCATCATCAAGTGTCTCTTCAATGATGAGTATTTATCAATAAACTACCCTAGATCAATTTTCCTCGGCAGGAAAAATAAAAGCAGAGCCCCTCCAGCTGTGAAAGCAGTGTTCATGTGTACATTCTGCATGCAAGAAACACCTGCTGCAGACCACATCACCCATCCACTGCTTTGTCACCACACGGCCTCGTATGAGATGCTTCACAGAAAGACACAGAAAGGCCTGGGGCAACCAATTATAATAATAACTCACCCCACAAGAAAACATAATTACTTGAGGTTAGGAGGGCGCCTGGTTTAAGACCCAGGGGCAGGGTGGGCTGCTCTGCCAGTGCCTGACCCCACACACCCGGCCACACAGGCGGCAGTGCCCGGGGAACAGCCCACGCACACCCATCCACCCGCTCCCACGCCTCTACCGAGGCAAGAGCCTGGTGCAAACAGCCAGGCTAGGACTGCACGGCTGCCTGGCAGCTTAGGGATGCCCCTGTCACCCCTGATCCCAGCTCCTGCCAGGGCATCAGCCTGGAGCCTCTGGAAGCTCCTATCCCTCAGGGCCCTACTTGCATTAAATCAGCATCAACAGGCACATAAGGACACTGTGCAAAACATACAGAGAGCAAGAGGAAGAACACAACAGAGCAAGTCCTATGTTCTCAGACATCCATTTACGCTTTGTTATTTACCTGCTTACTGCATTTTGGATAAACTTATTGTCAACCAGGCAAATTTCCAGTTTCTCAAAAATCGATATTAAAAAGTAGTCTGGTGGGGACAGGTCTCTGTTGGAGCCAAGATATTCTGGTAAAATGCCCGAGCACTCTCAGTAGTTCTTGAGTTTTATCCAAGCTCCCCAAACAGCCTGGTGATATACAAGATGCACGGATTGGTTCCCATCTCATTTCAGATGTCCTGAACAATAACCACCCTGAACCTGGGTGATTTCTCAGACCTGTCCTAAACAACTGCAAATGAGCTGACTTGTGAAGGCTTTTAGATAATTCAAAAAATAATCCAGTGAGTGATTAAGTGTGGCGTTTACATTCGTATTTGAGTACAATACACGGAAGCTCAGTATATTAAAAATACAAGAATTTCACCTTTGTTTGGAACGTGCACATACACGCATATGGAGTGTTCACATTATCATCACATGTTGGATGGGCAAGCCTAAGCCTTACTTCACATTCTCATGCCAGTCTGCTGAGTGGCAAACTCATCCCTCCTGTCTACTTCTACCACTTCTGTTTTTCAGCATGTGTATTTTATTCCTAGTGGAAAGGAAGCAAACCTAAAACTTGGTTTTCTTCCCCTTTGGTGCCTATTGCACGACTGTGACCTTTACTCAGGATTGTCAAGGGTGGGAGGTTCAGCTGTGACTGGCACATGTTCCACCAGTAGAGTGCACACCAGATAAAGCTACCGGGTACCAGGCATCAATGAAAATGTTCAGCTGGATATATTCTCCTGTAAAAGTACACAGCCAACCCTACCTAGAACTGCTGTGTGCCCTGCACAGACGTCTCACTGGTGTAAGCATGCAGGGTGCTGCTGCTCTCTCGTCTTCTGCCAGCACCCAGCAGCCCCAGGTAGATCCCTGAGCAGCTCCTTCCACGGCTCCTCCTCCACTACCACCTGCCTCCAACCTCCTCTGCAGAACTAGTCCCACCTCATGAGGTCCTGCATGTTCTACCTCCCTTTCTCAGTTCAGTCATGACCATACAGGCTTTTTGAGCACTGACTAGTCAAAAAACCTAGTCCATAACCTAACTATACTATTTGTCCACCATAGATCACTTTTCTCAAAAAAAACCCCATTTTTTTCTCACTTCTCCTCCATTCTACTCCTTTCTTCTTTTTTTTCCCTTTGTTTCGTTCTCATAGTTAATTTTAGATAGCAAGCATGGATGAGGAAAAAGTCTCCTTGAATGAGCTGCTGATGAGATCTTATGTTTTTGATACTATCACCGCTACCCTCTCCATCTTCTGAGGGCAGGGTTGCTGCAGGTCAGGGGATATGCCACAGACATTATTTTACTTTCCTAGAAAGATCCCCATTTTGGTGCAAGCCTCTTCTCTGCATCTGGCTTTACTAGAACATCACATTCTTCCATTTCTTTTGGTATCCGTAGTCATTTATATTACCTTCCAAAAAGTAATTATTTGGAACCAGTTAAGCCTGTATATGAATTCTGCCTTTGTTTAAAACACATTGTACATATGTATATATTTAGACTGTCATTAAATATTTAAGAGGCTGTCTTCAAACTTCAGCAGCAGCAGCTTTTATTCCCTTAACCCTTTGTGTAATGGAAAGCTTGAGGCTGAAATCTTATTGTGGAGGAATTCAGAAAGCCCAGCTGCCCTAGTGCTGGGTGATAAAGGCCAACTCTGACAACCAAGGACACTGTAAAGAAAACCAGAGGTTTTCTTTGTTTTCTTTTATATCCTGTTTGCTAGCAGTCTAATCATGATAATGTAATTCATTTTAGTCTGCCTCAGCTTTATCTGCTGAGATGCATAACTAGGATGCAAATTAATTAGCTGTGACATACAGATGGATCTTTCAATACAATTCACAGAGACAGTCAAATACACACATGCCCATCCCTCCTTTCTCCAAACAATGTAAGACACTCTACACATTTTTCCAGAGGTCAGGAAGTCACCTTTCTTGGCTTTTGTCAATCTCCTAGAGGAAACATCACATCCAGCAGACAGGTGGACCTCATGTGAACCCAACACCAAATGTTATTCCTTAGATGAAACCCCATCAACAAGTAACTTGTGATCTGTGCAGCCCCAAGCCAAATACATCGTAATACCATTGCTAAGGCAATGTTAGCATGTTTTAAATTCTGGCCACCTAATTTACCTGGCTTGGCAAGGCCTCTAACCTAGACCAAATCATTCATACATCGTCCTGGCAAGCACTGGCATCTCAAGCCCAGCTCTCCATGGCCAGGGCACCTACACTACTGTCTTTCCCAGGAAGTGGTGTAAGTATCACAGCAGAGGATAGGAAAATCAGCATAAAAAAGCACAATGTACAACTCCCAGCTGCATATGGATATGCAAATGGATGTATCCTGAAGAGTATGTTTTTCCTTCTTTTTGACAAGAACCTTGAGGATGCACTGTTAAATGCAAGCCCCAAAAGCCTCCCGAGAGCCACTCCGTGTGCAGTTTTCAAGGCCCGGATGTATTTAGAGACACTTCTTTCCAAGCACTACAGACCCATTGATGATCGGATGCTGCTTCACATGGGATGAAAAATGGAGTTCCTTCTACAGCTTTCACACCTGAGTTACACATCAGCACAGAAGCATTTCAGCTGGATGGCTATGTCATGCTGCCTTGGGGATGTGACCCTGTCAGACGTTACAACGGGAATGGAGCACCAGGCCAGGTCCCTGTGGGCACAGAGGAGCCAGAAGACGCAGGCCCTGCAGGACACGGTGCCGGGAGAGCAGCAGATGGCACACTCTGCTCTGCCGAGGCACCGAGGGAGAAGGGGCAGCAGCACACGCGGCCGGCGCCCTCGCACCGGTAAGATGCTGGGTCAAAGAGCTGCAGCATCTGCAGCCCTTCACCTCAGCAGCCTGACCACAGATCTTGGAGGAATCTTATTTTCTTGTCAGCATCACTTTTTAGCTCTTGTCTTTCAACAGCAGCATTGAACAAATGCTGAAGCCCCACACCCCAGACAAAGCCGTGGCAAGTAAGCTTTTTGGATGAATAGCACCGCATACCAGTTGGGTTCATGGATCGTATCCCCTGAGGGTTGCTATGTACAAATCTCACCACAATAAGTGCCAAAGACACTTTAGGGGGAGCAGAACTCACAGGGAGAGATGTATCTTTTATTAGACCAAATGGCATAGCTGTAAAAAAATGGACTCACATGAAACCACAGGCAGGTATGTTTGGTTTTATGAGAACTTGACAGCACACATACTGAAGTATACAGCAAATAACCGGGATTTTTCCCATCTGTAAATTAGCTCCAATTGCTGAAATCTAAAAACAAAACACCAATACACCCTGAAAGGCTGCAATTGTCAGGTCTCCCTTCTTTCTCAAAACAAATATTCCCTGAAGGAGATCACAAGCCAAAGGGACTCACGGGTGACAAATAACGTGAGCTTGGCTGAGTATCTCTACTGATCACCCGGCACTGAGGCTGTATTGCTTCCACGTGTGCATCATTTCACCACCCGCCCATCAGTTCTCTGAAAATGAATGGGATTAAAAGTCCACTGAGTATTTGCACTGCTCTTCCCTCCTCCTCTGCAGCAGAATTACAGTAACCAAAAGGTGAGCAGAGTTCACCCAGGCAGTTCACGAGGGCTTCCCGACTTTGCAACGCTGACCTTCCCGATCTCTTCCCAACCCCCGGGGATAGTTTCGGTGGAGAAACAGACAGCCGGTCGGAAATTTTCACCAGTATTAATGCCAACGTAGTTTCTTTCCAAATGCTCTCCAGAAGTATTTTTCCACCCACGTTCCCCTGTGCACCACAAAACCCTCCAGCCGTTGGCAGCTCTGGGTGCAGCTCCACTGCACATCACCCAGTGCTGTACGGCTGGTCTGCTTTAATTCAGTGTGTAATTCATGCTACCCAGGAAATATTCTCGTGTGAAAACTTCATTTACAGGCACCTATTCTGAGAAAACATAGCGGTGGTCGGCATTTAAATGAACTAATCAGTTGCAAACGGCTTAAGTCAGCATCGCAGTCCTGGAGGTAATTCCCAGAAGCGATTTCCCCGGCAGCTATATATACAAACCTGAAAAGCAGACTGGAAGACAAGGGCAGCAGCACAGCAACACAAAATTTGGCTTCACAATGACATTACAAACATATAAAAATAAAAGTCGAGGAAAGCCAAGCAAACAGGCGTTCACAGAAAGCACACACTGAGCTCGCATCACTGGTGCCTTACTCTCATACGTAAAATCCAGAAACTCAGACACAGGACACAAACACAGCCAGCACTCCTTCCTCCTTCTTTCTTTACTGATACTGTGCTGGTTTGAATTGAGAGGAAAAACACGGCAAGTCAAGTTACTGGCCTGCCTGTGGAGATACACAGACACGGGTCACACGCCAAGCAGTGCTTTCTGCAGAGAGCATCTCAGCCACTGCCCCCGGCAACCAACCCACTTCGGGAGCCTGGCTCACAAGCCACCTGGAGAGAGCTGAGCACTCGCACAAACTTTGTCTCAGGGCAGGGACGGCACAGGGCACCTGGCCTAAGAGGCGCTGGGGGGACATAAGGCAGTGCCAAATGCCAGCGCATCCTCCAGCAGCCCCTCGGCCGCCGGCAGCGCCCGGAGAGCCGTGGGGCTGCGGGTGCAGGTCATCGGTCCCCGGGCGAGCAACGCCACGGCTGCAGGACACCGCAGCGCCCTTCAACGCCGCCCCGCCAGCTCCCCCGGCCAAGGCAGCACGGAGCCAGCGGCAGCCTCACGGGCGACGGGAGAAGCCACCGACCTGCCCAGCGGAGAGATAAATGCTTTCCTCGGGCCGCTGCCGGCGCACCGGCCGACATCTGCTCGCATGTGCCCGGCGGCCCGGGCCGCCTGCGGCGGAGGGCACGCCGGCAATGCCCGGGGAGACAAGCGCGGGGAAGGGGCACCGCTCACTTACTTTTCGTATTCGGCGTTGTCTCGATCGCAGCGCGAATCCTTGTGCTTTTGCCAGTCTTTGCCATGCTTGCAGGTGGTCAGGAGGACAACATCCTCTCCGTTATGGACGTGATATAAGGCATTCCTGGTGTCTGACCCTATCCCCGTCAGGTACCTTTTCCCCTTGAATACCAACATGTACTTCCTGAGAGGAGGGATGGTGTTAAACCTCAAAAATCCCTTCTCCCCTCCTGTCCTAGGATGATCCTTAGAAAAGAGCGGGATAGAAACGTCAAAGTTGGGTCTGAAGTTTTCAGTACTGATGCTGGCTTTGGCCAGCATAGCCTGGCCAATGTCGAACCCCACATCCTCAGTGTAGTCGGGCCAGGTGCCGGAGTATAAATTAAAAATTAGGTGGTTTCTGCCGTTGTTCCACAGGTGGAGGCTCTGCACCTTGGAGCGGAGGTTGTGCACGTACTGGGGCGAGAGCTGGTCTCGGTCCAGCGTGTCCAGGCTGAGGACGAACAGGCAGGCCTGCCCGGGGTCCGAGGTGTAGAACCGGGAGCCCTCGATAGCGGCCAGGACGTTTTGGTAGCTCTCGGCGATCTTCTCCCCCTTCTGCTGCGGGTACACGTAGACCTTGAAGCCGTTTTTCCGGCACTGGGCGAAGTCGAAGCAAGACTCCATGCGGCAGCGGCGCCCGCGGTA
>VZRX01007524.1:232531-344799 GCA_013398075.1 Notiomystis cincta
GGGGAGGGCTGGGACAGCCGGGCCGTGGCTCCGCTGCCCGCCCGGGGCTCCCCGCGCTGCCGCCGCCGGCCGCGATTCGGCGCGGTCGGCATCCCCCGGGAACAGGTCCCGCAGCACGGGGGCGGCTCCTCGGGGCTGGCAGGCGGCACGAGTGGTCTGTGGGGGCTGCCTAGGCAGCCAGCCCTGCCTGCAGCTGTGCGCCGGAGCCCAGCCTCAGGCAGTCCCCGGCTCCCGGTCCCGCCGCCGGCAGCCCGTGCTCCCGCAGGCAGGCTGCTCTGCATGGGGAGCCCAGGCTCCAGGGAGCACACGGCAGCAGGGCGGCTGGGCCCGGCTTGCTTTGGCACCCCCAGTGCTGGAGGGACGATTGCTGCTGGTGGATGATCGGTTTCGGTCCTGCTCGCTCAGCACATAAGAGCGGGGAAATTACCTGCGGTGGCCTTCAAGGTGCTTGCACGAGACCCTGGATCTCAAGTAACTATCCAGTGTAAAGGCTGTCCCAACGTGCTTTCCCTGTCGCTCATATCCTACATTAAAACTGCATCGGGTTTGCCTTCCCTGGGTTGCAATCCCCCTCTCCAGCTGCCAGATACAGAGGGGTCTTACACCACCGGAGGGACAGAAACCTTCTATCAGCCAAAAGCCTCCCTATCCCTGAGCTCCTCCATGCATGGCCCAGGAATGAGCTGAGGCTGCTGCTGTGCCCTTCCCTCTTCTCCCTGCACTGATGCTGAGTTGAGGAGGAGAAATGCACCATAATGTGTGTGAGGGTGGTGTCTCTTCAGGAAACTGGTGAGAGCCTACTATGGAAGAGTGCATTACTTATAGAACATGAGGGTCAGTCCTGTCGTTGGAGCCAAGAGAAGACAATTCCTTTCAAAAATAATCTGACTGTGGGGAGGACTGCTGCAGGAAGAAGTAGGGAATAATAAGAAAAAGTCAGATTCTGAAAACAAGGTCATATTTGTGGCTGGTGTAGATTTAGGTACAGGGGGCAGAAATTTTGGACAATGACCCAATAGTGGGGAGGTGAGATTAAATATTAATCTATTCATTAGCCCTGTAGTCCTTCTCTGAAACATTTGTCACAGCCCACATTCCAGAACTGGGATGCTGTTCAGGAAAAAAAGAGGTCAGCTTCTTGAAAGGTGAACCAAGGCAGCTCACAGAGGCACCTTCTGTCAGGCACAGGAAGGTGGAATCCCATTACTGCAAGTTTGCTCTGCAAATTAAGCCTCTGGGGACCAGTTTCAAACAGAAAAGGAGGGCTGTGAGCTTTGCTGCCTTGCCAAGGATGGTAGCTGTTGCAAATAGATTTTGAGGATGGAGTGCTGGTGAGCCTGTGGCACCATGGTGCTGCTCCCTGCAACAAGGAGGTGTAGGAGGGAGGTGAAAGCTGTTGGGTTTTCAGCAGAACTGCCCTGTACTTGAGATACCCACACTGCCACCAACTTCAGAGCACCAGTGAGTACTTCAGGTTTGAAATATTTGCATCTGGAAAAAGGCAGTGAGGTTGTCATTTTAGACCACAAAGAAATAAGCCTCTACAGATCACTGCTAGCAGGTTTTATCTGTAGGATTCCTGAGTTAGAGTCTGATTGCTCCAGAGATATCTGGATCCCATTGTGCCAGGCAGAACCTACTTCAGGAGATGTGTGTGTGCCTGTAACTGGTGACAGTGGCTATGGTGATCAGTTGCCTTTTTGAAGACCTTTCTAAACCAGCCATCACACGCTGTTTATAACTTTCCTGTGTCACAGACTGAAATCACTTCGTTGCTGCTCTTCAGGCCATGTGGGCAGCGTGGCAGGAACCTCACAGCCAGCCTTCAGCTCCTTGCCTGGAGAGGTTTCCACAGCCTGGGCAGGCACGGGAGGCAGAGCACTCCAGAACAGGAAGCTTACCTTTCTCTGCCTGCATCTGCCACCTGGCAGGTAGATGATGGAGCAGAAACCACTGTACAATAGAAATTCTGCCTGAAGACAAGGAAGAATCAGTGGTGAAAGGGTGTTTCAGTGTATCCATGTGGCAAAAACTTGAGCCACCAACCCCAGGTTTGCTCTGGCCACTGCTGCCTGCTAAGGGTCTGCAAGTTTGCAGGTGGCTTTTGACCCTGGTTCGTTGCCCTCTGCACTCTTCCAAATAATTTATATCTTCATGTGGCTGACAGTTGTCTGGGAATCTGTCCAAGCCTTTAAATGAAAGGCCAAGAGAGGGAATTGGTTTTCTATTTCTGACTTTGCAACTTAACACCTGCCTAATCTGTGGCAAGTCACTTGGGGCCAAATTCTTAGAGAGGTAGATTAGTGTGGGCTCCTCATTTTTGGGTCTCTCTTGGTGTCCAGCTGTAGCTTTAGATGCCTTCAAAATTTAATTCCTCAGAGTTCCTGGCTCAGCTGACACTTAAATCTGGAGGTACCTTCCACTTTTTTAATGAGAAAAATTTCCTACTGCTTCACACACTTGTATGCATGTTAGTTTTGATGCTGTTGAGTAATGTCCTTGACTGATCCACTGGGCATTAGATGTTTCTCCATCTATGGAGTTCAAACCTGAATATAGAAACTTGCTTCTTGCACTGAAATCCACTCCAAAACATAAGAGAAAAATGCTCACACTTGCTCACCTGTCCCTATCCCCTGTTTTTAATCTGGCAACTCTGTGCTTAAAGTGTTTGCCCAAGTAGGACACCTGAAATCACCCCCACAATTTCCAGGAGAGCATCCTTTCTGAGGGGGTGGAATATGGACTCCCCTCCTGAGACTGGCTCCTTACAGGTAACTACCTGAAGTAATCACTCTATTACACTACCTGTGGGCCTCACATTCCCAGCTAAATGGGATTGATAATGTTTTCCTGGCTAATAGGACAGCATGAGAGCTGATTTATCACCACTGTCAAGTGTGTCATGATCCTAGGGGAAAAAGGATAAAAATACAATGGAGCTAAGATGTTTGAAAGGGTTTGTTGACAGACACATGTGCAGTTAAAAATTGTTACTCTGTTCCATAATTAGCTCAAACCACCATTCTTTGTGCCACACACATGCTTTTCCCTGGCTAAGTGCAACAAGGATTTCCAAAGAATAAAGCAGAGCCGTGCAGAACCGGCAGCCTGGAGCTCCAGGCTTGGCTCTGAATTTATAAGCCTGGTTTCCACAGATGCCAAGTACCTGCAGATGCCACTTTGGTTTGGGTGATCATACACGGATTGAGGAGCAAAGCTTTCAGCAGAAGTCTTCACCTGAAGGCTGTGGGAGAGGAACTGACTCCTATTTGATATTTGTTCACCTTCTGGTGGGAAGCAAACTCACTGCTCTCCCTTTATTCAGTGGTTCACAATGCCAGGTTAAACTTTGGAAAGCATTTTTTGAAGTCGACCCTCCACTCTGGAGAGAGTTAAGGCTGCCTTAAAAACTGTCTCTACCTTCAAATTGCCCTTACCCAGGGTTGTGTTGCTTTATGAAAAAACAAAGGAAGAGGGGGAAAAAAGGGAGGGTGGGGGGAACACAACAGGCTTTCAAAGAGTTGTTTGTGGAATGCTAATTTTCTTTTAAAATTGTTCCTCACTGGGGCAAATTGAAGTGATCTTTGCTCCACAAATTAATACTAATGCTGTGGTTGCTTATCATGTTTTGGTAATATCACATGGGAATAAAAATATCGACTCTTACCCATTAAAATAGCAGAGAAGTAACTGTTTGAGCTTCAACATTGCAACAGCTGTTTCTCATGTCCTCAGAAATAATTGGCTGTTTAAATGTGAGAAAATCACACTGATTTTATAATTAGTTTATTTTTAAGTAAAAATGTAACTGCCCTTTGTTAAGAAAGTGAGATTTTCAGGTGTGTTGGAGGAATAGCAGTGTAAGCACCTGACTTACCATGATATTAAACAGATAGTAAAACCAGAGACTTATAAATATTAAGATCTTAATCTCAAAGCAGAGCTCTGCTGGGGAAGAGCCAGGGCCATACAAGGCATTGCCTGAAACTTGCTGTAGGGTCGGGGCCCTGGTGTGCTGGTTACAGAGCAGGGTGGCAGTGCTGAGGGTCTGAATACCAGCAGCTGGCTCTGACAGTGGCATTGTATGAGATTCATGCAGGGACTTAGCACTCTGTGTCTATTTTGAGTGCATCAATTCATAAAAAGTCTCTCTTTGGGCCCAGCTAATTCGGAAACAAATCCACGAGCATCTCTTGTGGTGGGGGTGGGAAAGCCCCTGGGCTGCCTGAGTGCCAGCTCTCCGGTGTGACCAGGACTGGAGGTGACCTGGGGGCGGCCAGCGGCAAAGTTCCTGGGTTCCACCTGGCTCTCCCTGCTCAGAGTGGTGGCCCAGTTCCCCACCTGAGTTTCACTTTTCCCTCCCTCTCGCTGGGAGGAGCCTTGGCCGCAGCTGCGCCGGGGGAGCGCGGTCCTGCGCTGTCCTGGCCGGGCGCCCTGCAGCTGAATCCCCGCTCCGGTTTTGGGAAAGAGCTGGCAAACACTTCCCCTTCGCGAGCGAGGTTGTGGCCAGCGATCCCCAAGGAGGGGAAAGGGAGGCATTGAATGACTGACACCGCTCTGTCCCCAGCGTTTCACAAGGGCTTTTTTAATTAGCGCTCTGCCTGCTGCTTCTCCTGGCACGTCCTTGGGTTTTGCCGGTGGTTGCCTCCGCTCCTGCGCTGGATGGGGAGCACGGGGGGGCTCCTGCAGCCTGCGAGGAGCCCGCCTGCAGCCAGCTGGGCTCTGGCCCCGAGCCTCACTGGGACAAAGGGTCGGCTCCTCAGGCTGCTCAGACACGAGCCGCGGGGCTCTTTCCCGCAGCGTGTTTGCTCTGCAGGCTGCCGAAAAATAAATAACTGTTCCTCTGCAAGGGCAGCCTGGCCAGGGGAAGGCTCCGGGGCGGGCGCTGTCCCCGGGAGCACCGGCAGCCTTAGCACCGCCTGTCTATTGGCGCTTCTTTCCTTGAGGAGTAATAACTTCCAGATTTACTCCTTTCTAACTGAGCATCTTTCAAAGTGGGTGTAGAACTATTTAAATAGCTTCTGTGGAGGTGGGATGAGAAATTGCTCTTATTCCATAGTCTGCAATCAGCACCAAACAACCACTTTTCTCCACTGCACACACAAACAGGAAAGTATCTGCCAGCAGCCTCAGCACTTTAGATCTGATTTTCTGCCCGCTGGTGTAAGACACCAGGAATTTCACTAACATAAACAAAGTTTCAGTAGTGTAGTTTTATTTTACTTTATTCTAAATCCAGTTAAATCTCCATATTTTTTTCACTCTAGGGACTTCTCAGTGACTGTGCTCCAGGAGATGAACCTCCACCCCAGCGCAGAACCAGTGCAGAGCTGCTGCAGCCCTTGCTTTGCAGCATAGCAGGGCCATGACATGGTTCTGCACCGCCCTTTGCCTGGGTTTTGGATGGGTCAAGGAGCAGCTCTGTGACCCACTTCTTCCTGGCCAGCCAAATACATCCTGCTGCACCAGAGAGAGGAGCTTCCCTGGAGGAGAGGGAGGCTATGGATGCCCTGAGGTGCCCTCCTGGGATATCTGGAGTTGGGCCCTTTGCTTTTCCTGCTCGCCTGTGGAGAGAGCCTCAACTCCAAGGGCGGGAAGAAAAGACCTTGTAAAGATAAGGATAAAGAGTGCAAGGCCCCAGACTTCTCCCTGCTTGGATGGAGTGGAAATGCAGTGGGGAGCAAAGAGTACAAAGAAGTCCCATGCTCTCAGAGTTGTCAGAGGGGAGCCAGGCTCCCTGCTGGCTTCCAGAGAGAGCTCCTGCCCCTACCAAGTCAAAGTGTAGCCATTTACCCCAATAAACTCCAAAAAAAGTTCAGATCCTTGCTGAGTCAGTTCTGTAGTTGGTGATGTGTGTATTTTCGTGCATGGCTTTTCTTTTGGTGCAAACATGGGTGGCAATCTGATTAGCTTATGATTCATGATTTGGCTAATGTCCCTACTTCCCCCAGTCCCCACCTGTTCAAATAACTACTACTGTAATGTAGGCTGTTAACTTGAAATCACTTTTCCAACCCCTTTGGTAAATGAGCTCTGGAAACTCTAAGTTTTGTCCAGAGGCAGAAGTTGTAATAATTTAACTAAAATGCTTTTCAAACCAAGTGAACTTGGTGCAAAACTCTATGTGAGCATTTGGGAAGAAACAAGTTTACTTTGAGCTGTTTCTGTTCACCTAATGCCATGATCAGACGTGCTGTTCTGGGAGAGCCTGGCTTCCAGACCCAACTGCTTGGCACTGCTTGGCACTGCTTCCTGCCAAAGCCCCTCGTGCCCCCAGCTCTGCCACACAGAAACACAGCTTCTCACCCAGCCCTGACAGCAGGAGCCAGGTGAGCAAACCCTCCCATTCAAGGAGTCACAGCTGATCTGGAATATTGTGCCAGAGCAGGGTGAGGGAAGGCTGCTCCAGGCAGTTTGACTGTCAGAGCTCAGCAGAGCAGAGGGAAAGCCTGCACAAGCAGCCGTGGTGGATTGAGGATGGTGACTTGAGCCACCTCTGCTCCTGTCACGTGAGCAGGCCAGGCACTGCTCCTTTGTCCCCTGTCCTGTGCCCCTCACTCACCAATGCAGTTAACCCAGCCTGAGGGGGTTACAGCAGTGGCTCCAAATGCCCTTTGCACCAGCTCAAACAGATCAATCAGGCTCAGAAAAACTTCCCAAAAGCCTTAAATTATGTAAGCGATACAGTAAAATAAAAAAAAAATTAAAAGGAAATAAAGGAAATGCTGGTACTGAACTCACCAGAGGATTGACTTAGTCTATTCCTCAGCTGGCTGAGATACTGTTACATAAAAGTTGGATAATTTTGAAACACACAGGAATTTCAGCCTCAGTGCTTACAACACTCAGGAAGACCGTCAGGCAAATCCTGATTGCAGCCAGTCCTCTTCTGGACACGAGTTCCCCTGCACTTGCCTGCTTCATTCCCTGCACAGCCCTTCAGCTGCTGGTTTGGAGCCCTGTTGGGTGTTTAGCCCTTGCTTCCTCCATTGCCATGGATATCTAATCCTTCTTCTGTAAATCCACCCTTCACTGGTGGCAGGTCCTCAGGCTGGGTCATCTGAGCCTCCCAAACCAGGTGGAAGGCAGCAGGGAGAGGAGCAGGTGTGTGACCATGCTGCTGCAGTCACTACCTGGGTTTTTCACCAGGGCAGGTAGATGCTTTGCCTGGGGGTAAAAGCAGAAGGTTCACCAAGGAAGTGCCTCTCCATAGGTGGTGTGCTGATTTCACCCCTGGCAAACAGCATTAATATAATACATCAAAGCTGGCTGCATTAATAGCAAACCAAGGGAAAGGATTTGCTATACATGCTAGCTACTTTTAAAATGCAAATGTCTGTTTTAAATCAGATTAAGACAGAAGGAAGCCTAGAGAATGCCAATAATTAATACATGATAAAGGAATAAACATCCAGGGTATCAAAAGGTAAAACACAATCACCAAGATGAAAGTAATCCATCTTCTCCTCATAGCCTGCTCTGCTGCACAGAATAAGAGGGTGTGAGTGCCCATCCCCATTTCTATAGGTAGGTGGTGAGTGTAAACCCAAAGAAGCTGCTGAGGAAATAAGATAGCTCCCCAAGCTCAGTCAGGGAAGTGGAAAATCCTTGGGCTGGGCTTGGTTTGGCTGGGCTGAGCCCAGCTCAGCTCAGCTCTCCAGACTCCCTGGGTTCAGTGAGCCATGCTGCTGCAGAAAGAGAACCTTTAGCAGTCACTTCCAGCCACTGGCATGACCTTGGTCCCTTCAGGGTGTGCACAGCCTGCTCCTGTGGCTTTAAAACAGTCAGAAAGGTGGTGTTTGGGATACTCACTGAGCCTTGAGTAGACCTCAGAAATACTTTGCCCTGGGTTCTGTTCTTTTCCCCACATGAAAAGCACACCAACATCTCCCTCTCTGCCCTCCCTCCTCCAGGCTCATTGAGTTACAGTTGGGGTTACAGCAGGACCCCCAAAAATAACATATCTCAACATTCAATTTTAAAAGAAGAGAAATAGGAAACTCAAGGGAATGTGGTAACAAATTCTATCCCCTTTTCATATTTCTTAAAATTCATGTAGTGTTGTCCTTGGACCCTGGCAGTGCCTTGTGCTTTTACTCCCTTCTTCAGTTTCTATTGGGATAGCAGCCCTTACCCTGGCTTTGCTAAGCTCACACAGGGCACCAGCTGTACCAGGCTTTGCTGCTGATGGTGGCAGAGACCAGCAGCCCCAGGCAGCCCACAGTCTGTGCTTGTGGGGGTTGAGCTTTGCTGAGGGCAGGCAGACATCCTGCTAATGTTTGGAAGCTGCTGTTCACCAGGGAGCAAGCAGCCCCGTGGCTGCTGCTTTCACTGACTGGTCTGTGTACCAGTCCCTGGGTTTGGAGGGTACTTATCTCACCAAGTGGTTACTTATTTTCAGCTCTAGATATCAGAAAAGAAACAGAAATCTCTTCCCAGACCTCTCAGGATGTGTGTTGCTGACTTAAAGGTTTGTGAAGTATCCCCATATCAAAACACGGCCAAGTCATGGAACCGCAGAATGGTTGGAAGGGACCTTCAAAACCCCATCCAAATTGACCTTAAACATTTCCAGGGATGGGGCACCCACGACTTCTCTGGGAAACCAGTTACACTGTGGCCATCCTCACAGTAAAGAATTTCTTCTAGTATCTGTATTGAGTTTGCATGGCAAGGCTCTGGAAGCAGGGGGGCTATAGAGGTGGCTTGTGTGAGAAGCTGCTGGAAGCTGTCTCATGTCCAGCAGAGCTAATCCCAGCCAGATCCAGGATGGATCTGCTGCTGCTCAAGGCTGAGCCCATCAGCTGTGGTAGTAATGCCTCTGTGATAATATATTTTAGAAGGGAAACAAAAAAGCTATTGCACAGAAGTAATTGCAGCCAGAGAAGATTGGAGTGAGACTGTGTGAGAGAAACAGCCCTGGAGCCCCCAAGGTCAGAGAGGAAGGAGGGGCAGGAGGTGCTCCAGGTGCTCCAGCAGAGATTCCCCTGCAGCCCCTGGTGCAGCCCATGGTGAGGCAGCTGTGCCCCTGCAGCCCTTGGAGGATCACAGGGATGCAGAGATCCCCCTGCAGCCCTTGGAGGATCACAGGGATGCAGATATCCCCCTGCAGCCTTTGGAGGAGCCCATGCTGGAGCAGGTGGATGCCCAAGGAGGCTGTGGTACCCTGGGAAGTCTGCATGGAGCAGGCTCCTGGCAAGACTTTGGACCCATAGAGAGGAGCCCACATTGGAGCAGCCTGTTCCTGAAGGACTGCACCCCATGGAAGGGATCCATGCTGGAGCAGTTTGTGGAGAACTGCAGCCCATGGGCAAGACTCAGGCTGAAGAAGTTCATGGACTCCTGTGGGAAGGACTCTCCCTGAGGAGGAAGAAGAGGCAGAAACAGCCTGAGATGAACTGACCATAATCCACATTCCCTGTTGCCCTGCACTGCTGTGGGGGAAAAGAGTGAGAATAATGAATGAAGTTAAGCCTGGGAAGGAGGAAGGGGTAGGGGAAAGTATTTTTAGGATTAGGTTTTCTTCTCATTATCGCTCTTATTTTGATTTATAATAACTTCAACAAATTCCCCCAAGTTAAGTGCATTTTGACAGTGATGGTAATTGCTGAATGATCTCTCCCTGTTCTTATTCCAACCCACAAGCCTTTCTTTATATTTTCTCTCCCCTGTCCAGCTAAGGAGAAGAGTGATATGTTGGCTTTGGTGGGCACCTGGGATCCAGCCCAAGTAAAATCACCACATATCTGATCTAAATCTATAAAATTTTCAGTTTAAAACCATTGTGCTTTGTTCTGTCACTGATAAAAACTCTCTTTCTTTCTTGTGAAACTTGTTTAGGTACTGGAAGGCTGCTAAAGGCCTCCCTGGAGCCTTCTTCTCCAGGCTGAACAGCACCAACTCTCTCAGCCTGCCTTCAAAGGAGAAATGCTCCATCCCTCTGTTTATCTTTGTGGCCCTCCTCTGAACCTGCTACAACAGGTCCATGCCTTTCCATTACTTGAGGTCTCAGAGCTGGATGCAGTACTCCAGGTGAAGTCTTGTAAGAGCAGGATGGAAGGGGAGCATGAGCTCCTGCATCACCTGCTGGCCATGCTTCTAATGCAGCCCAGAATATGATTTGCTTTAACAGAATATTCCAGGTTGAAATCACTGCAAACAATTACAAACTGAGGAGTAAGGATATCTGGGATTTTCTTTCACTTTGTGACCACTTCATATGGACAAAACTCTCCCATGCTGTCCCTTGAAAACCCAGGAACACACTCTTAAAAATAAGCTGAAGAAATCATAACATTTCCCACATGGTTCTTTTACATTTCTCTTTCTTTCTCATTTTCATTCAAACCCCACATTGAAGGGAGCCCAGGCTAGACCACAGTGTGGACAGATGGACAGTGTGGGCAGTTGGCCCCTTGCACCCGACACAGCAGGGATGAAGGTTACTGTCTCCATCACCCACTGATAAATCTGTGCCTGCTGCCAGCAGAAGCAATGGCACTTCCAGTCATTCTGGGAGAAAAGCTGGCTGCAGCCCAGAGTGGCCATGCCATCATGGAATTGTAGAATCATTTAGGTTGGAAAAGACCTCTTAGATCAAGTCCAACTGCTAACCCAGCACTGCCAAGTTCACCACTAAACCATGTCCCTAAGTGCCACACCTACACATCTTTTAAACACCTCCAGGGATGATGACTCCATCACTTCCCTGGGCAGCCTCTTCCAGTGCCTGGCCACCCTTTCTGTGAAGACTTTTTTCCCAATGTCCAGTGTAACCCCCCCTTGAGCCCATTTCCCTTTGTCCTGTCATTTATAATCTGGGACAAGAGACTGATCCCCACCTGGCTACAGCCTCCTTTCAGGGAGCTGTAGAGAGTGATGAGGTCTCCCCTGAACCTTTTCTCCAGGCTAAACAGCCTCAGCTGCTCCTCACCTGGCTTGTGCTCCAGACCCTTCCCCAGCTCTGTTGCCCTTCTCTGGACTCACTCCAGCCCCTCAATGTCCTTCTTGCAGTGAGGGGTCCAGAACTGGACACAGCACTCGAGGTGTGGCCTCACCAGTGCTGAGTGCAGGGGGACAATCCCTGCCCTGGCCCTGCTGCCCACACAGTTTCTGATCCAGGCCAGGATGCCACTGGCCTTCTTGGCCACCTGGGCACATGGTGATTCATGTTCAGTCACTGTTGGCCAACACTTCCAGGTCCTTTTCCACCATGCAGCTTTCCAGGCACTGTGCCCCAAGCCTGGAGTGTTGCATGGTGTTGTTATGACCCGAGTGCATCACTGCACTTCTGCAAGGGCCCCTGCACTGGGTGTACATCACCATTATCATCCTTCCTCAAAGCATCCTCCAGGTATCTCCTGGAGGTCTCCCCAGTGCAACTGGAAAGCCTTACAGCACAGGGTGGGCCTCTCACAGGGGTGGAAGAGCAGGTTCCCAAAGGTGAGGTCTCACACTGAGCTTTATAGGGAGTTCTCTAAGTTCAGCAGTCATTGCCTGCATAAAAATTAGAGAATCACAAGAATGATTGAGGTTGAAAAAGATCTCTGGAGGGCATCTAGTCCTACCCTCCCACTTAAGCAGGGTCATCTAGAGATGATAAAATATGAGAGATGCAGTCAGTGACTATGGTGTTTGGGCTCTTAACCAGAGGTAATGACAAAAATCCAGCCAGCCCTCGTTGGCTGATACTCTGCCACCCAATCAGTGGGATCAATCAGAGGGATTGAAAGACAACCAATCAGTCCTTGTCCAGCATCTCCTCACTGCAGAGAACCCTGGCAAGGGTGCAGATCCAGATGGTACCAACTCTGCTGTCTTGGTTGCATGAAGAAGAGATGGCAGTGCCACCATCAGCATTGATGTAACAGCACACACATTACTGCCTTTCTGCCAGAAACTTTGTTCTGCAGAGGCCAGTGAAGCAGCCAGCAATGCCTGCAATCAGTAGTTATCCTTTGGAAGACAAGCTGGGCCAGCAGAGAGGACAGTGCTTTGGATTTCTGAGCAAGGAGAACATATCCCCTAAACCAGTGGTTATTTAGGCTTCACCATAGCCCCTCTGACAACATCAAAGCCTTCTGGCAGATTGCAGACATCAGCATGGACTCTGATCTTTGGCTGCTGCCCAGAGAAAATTATTAATCACTTTGACAAGCACTATCCAAAGGAAATCTAAACAAGTAGTGTTCCAGTATCAGGAATACAGGTAATACCAAAGCTGTAAAAGGTGGGAATTTCTGTCTTGGCCTTGGGACCCCAATAGTTTGATCCAACTAATGAATGTAATCACTGTGACCAACTACTGTAGAAATGCTCACCAGCCTAGGTCAAAGGGATGTCTGAGGTGGAAATTACCCAGGGATGGTGCTGAAGGCAGGCACCACTTCTAATACCTGCCTGTACCTATAGAAACCAGAAGTGGGGTTTGTCCTCTATGTGTGTGGGTGATTACCATGTGCTGGGCTAGGTTACACACAACCCTTCACCTGGGGGGGCTGGGGGGGAGAAAATGACCTTTTGAGATCTCTTGCAATTTTGCCCTATCTTTCAACAGGACTAAAATCCCACTTGGACAATTCCCACAAGGACCAGGCTGCTGTAAGGAGCAGCCAGCCCCATTCATTCCCTGCTGGCCTTGCTGTTGAACCCATATGGTTTCACAAGCTAATCTAGTCTCAAAACCCAGCATTTATCAATTCTAATGCAATTAAGAAAGTAGAGGTTTCAGTGGTGAAAGAAACCAGCAGAATCTGGTTTGGGGACCCAACTTCACAAGCAATGAACTTTGCTGTGTTTTTTCTGTAATTTTCTCAGCTGGAGGGAACAAGCTGAGTTTCACAACATTTCAGCTTGTTGGACTTCCATCACAGGCAAAGGTGATATTTGCAGGTTGAAGTACAGCCCTTATTTACTTTAGTAGCACATCTACCAGCAGCTTCAACTGGGAAGGAGTTTTGTCCTCGCTGTCTTTCACTGGCAGGGTTTTTGTTCCCATGGTCAAGCCGATAACCTTCGCGTTCACCTCCGGCCCCGCGCGAGGCCAGGCAGCATCCTTGCTGTGCTCTCCTCATAAACAGCTCTGGCTTCAGCTTGATTTCTGCCCCAAACAATATTTCTTCTTATAACTTAATTTTTACTTACTGCCTAAAATTCCAGATTAAATGCCATCTCCTAGCAACTGGTATATTTTTGTACCTAGTCTGCTAACTTTCAGTGTTTGAATATTGCTCTCCATTCATTTTGCTGTCTCAGACAGAAAACACTGGTTTCCAGATACCTACTGGTATGTACATTTGTTTGTTAAATTTCTAAACAGTTGAGTCAGTTAAATAGCTAAATCTATATCCCCCTGTTTGTTTACTCCATAGATGTGCTCCAGAGGAAAAAAAAAACCCACAATGTAGTCCTCCTGCTTGGTGCATCTTTAGAAGAGAGACATGGGGCAGGAGCTGCCTTGAAAGGGGTGTCTTACCTGAGATATTTTGGTATGGGGATCTTTTTCCCACTGTGCAAGCCCTTGGATTTCTTGATGTGTTAAAGAAACATTGAGAAATGAGCTTACCACCCTCTGAAGACAAACCACGTGTGTCCTCCCAACAAGCCATGGTCAAAAGCCCATGTTGGCTCTCAAGAGCAGGACAGGGCTGAGTTCTGCCCACACTGAACCTTTCATGGACCTTGCATTAAAAATGAGCCATTTCTTTTTTGGCTGTTCAGCTCAGATTCTGCAACTTGACTTTTAAATGTGTGTAAAGAGGCATTTGCTGCTTTTATCTTTGTAGGTAATGTGGCAGGATCTCAGCATACTGCAGAGAAGGGCTCATGCATCAAAACACGTGTCTCATTGGAAATTCTTAAAATTATTCGGGACTTGTCTATGAATTTGCCTTCAAGAACCATTAGCAAGCAGGGCTCACCTGTGGTTTATTAACTTTAGGAAACCACAGTCTCTATCTGAGCTTCCTCGGGTGGTCAACAGAGGGAAACGGCAGCTTTTAGGATGTGCGTCAGTGCTGCGGCTGCAGGCTGGGGCGGGGAATCCCCAGGCAGAGCCCGGAAACACACTTCGCAGATGCTTAGTGCTGATCAGGTGGGGCTCTAACACAGCAGGGTGAAAGCCATCCCTAGACTCAGTTTCTTGGTTTGTCACTTTTCTTTCCATGCAAACTTGACTTTAGCTGTTTTTCCTGTTTGCAATGGCTATAAATGGAATTTACGTGTAATAAAAGATGCTGTCCACGAGAATAGAAGAACAACTGATAATTCATGACTTTTATTTCTGTAACTTCTCACTTCCAGAATATCTATTTGACAAACTGTGACTCATATACATTGGCTGGGACAGATATGCTTAGCTCTGATTTGTACAGTGAGATGTAAATTATCAGTTAATTAAATGAAAATTTTCTCTGTGAACTACTGCTTCCCCTCTCTCCCTTTCCCCTCAGCCCCCTCCCTTCTGCTTTAACTCACCAGTGTTTAAAGCCACGATGCCATTGCCTGACAACCTGGAAACATGCCATGCACCTTCTCCAGCAGCAGTGGTTCCCTCAGGACTGCTGGCAGGTATAAAGATGGAAGCTGCCCATGACTTCCTGCAAAAACAGCAGGACCTGCACAGCATCAGGACCAGCTACAAACAATGGGGCATTTAATTTCACATCCCTGCTAAAAAAAAAAGTACTTCCCACCCCCAGGCTTCAACTGTGCTGGCTCAGAGAGATGGACACTTAGGACATTCTTTAATACTGCTTTGTTTTCCTGCAGAAGCCCCTGCAAGGTACTGGCCAAAGCTCTGCTTTTCCAGATGAGCCCCAAAGGGCAGGTTTGCATCCTGCTAACTCTAAAATTATAAAATACCCGTGTGAGGAAGGATATGTGTGAGTGATTCCCTGACAGCCGAGTGGAACTGTAGATAGCTGTGATCACCCGATGAGAACATGAGTTTTGTCAGATCTTGCTGAGCTGGTTGGGTCTTGCCTGCTACATGTGATGGTCTCATTAACACCTCCTGACAGATGTTTTCCTCTCAGTTTGGCCAGAGGTGCCTGCATGTCAATAGGCAGCGCTGAGCAGAGACGTGTCAGGTTTTGGCAATTTTATGCATTGGCTCTGGAAGGATTAAACTCTGCTGTAACATAAAGTAAGGTAACCTTGTCCAGTTGTGTAGAGCAGCATTAGGTTAAAAAAATTCTGTGCACTGAGGCTTTGTAAAAGAAGATGTTTGTCAGTTTTCATGGAGCAGAAGCAGTGAAGCCAGTGGATTCTCCTGTGCCTCCTTTCTCCTCACTTACCTGTTACCCCAGACAGGGCTCCACTCGCACACAGAGGGTGAGGAGCTCTTCTCTACAAAGAAAAGTCTGGGATGAGCTGCTCATGGTCTGACTTTTCCAGCCTGCACCCCTGCTGTGGCACCTCCTGTTCCTTGTCCCAGCTCTCCCCTGTCTCGTGATGCCAAACTCCTGCACTGAAGTTTATCAAGCTGAGTTCTTTCAGAAGGATGAAGAGCATTAAAATACAGGCTTTGTCTAGATGCAAACTGTACCACACTATTGTATGTCTTGGAATGATATACAGACATTTAATAATTCACATGAATGATTTCTCTCTGCACAAGAATCCAGTGACAAGAATCTGTCACTGATAAATTGTGCTGGGTTTGAGTGGCAGGGTTTTGGTAGCAGGGGCACTACAGGGGGTGGCTGCTGTGAGAAGCTGCCAGAAGCTTCCCCCATGTCTGACAGAGGCAACACCAGCCAGCCCCAGGATGGCCAAGGCTGAGCCCATCAGCAATGCCTGGGGTATTGTATTTAAGAAGGGGAGAAAAACCTCTTCAGCATAACAGCAGTGGGGAGAGGAGTGAGAATATGTGAGCAAAACCACCAGGGTCAGTGAGGAAGGAGGGGAGGAGGTGCTTCAGGCACCAGAGCAGAGATTCACATGCAGCCCATGGAGGGCCCACACTGGAGCAGGTGGATGCCCAAAGGAGGCTGTGATCCCATGGGAAGCCTGCACTGGAGCAGGCTGCTGGCAGGACCTGCAGACCATGGAGAGAGACACCCAGGCTGGAGCAGGTTTGCTGGCAGGACTTGTGACCCTGTGGAGGACCCACACTGGAGCAGTTTGGTCCTAAGGTACAACACCCCATGGAAGGGACTCACACTGGAGCAGTTTGTGGGAAACTGAAGCCCATGGGAAGGACTCATGTTGAAGAAGTTTGTGGAGAACTGTCTCCCATGGGAACTGTCCCACACTGGAGAAGGAGAGGAGTGTGATCTGTCCTCCTGAGGAGGAAGGAGTGGCAGAGACAATGTGTGATGAACAGACCACAACCCCCATTCCCTATTCCCTGTCCCCCTTGTGGGTGTGAACACTCTGAGAATCTTCATTTAGCAGCACTGATGTGATTTAGGGTCCTTCCACATGAACTGGTGCTACACCACATGAGGCTTGTTCAGGAAAAAAGAAAGGGGTATGATAAAAGGTAGTGAAGTGGGCCATGAGAGGCTGGAGTGAGCTGGGACCAAGTGGGATGAAGAGGCAGAGGTAGGGACTGGGAGGAACAGGAGATGTGTTGGTGAAAAAGGCAAAAGGGAGAGCCAGCAAGGAGACATGGGAATGGCAAATGATCTTTGCAGCAGCAATTTGAATGGACATGTGCCAGGAAAGACTTCATTTGTCAGGGGCAGAAGGAAGGACTGTGGTGAGATGAGAGAGAATCTGAAGTTTACCTGTGAGGATGGAGGGGAAGGCTGTGTCTTGGCTGTGGGCTGAAGGAAGGATTTGGAAGGCTTCAGTGTGGCCTGGAAGCAGTTGAGGGATGCCCTGTGGCCTCTGTTATGTATGAGGTCAGATTAGATATTCACAGTAGTCCCTCCTGAGTTTAGCATCTATAAATCTGTGAAATAGAAGCTTTAAACCACAATAAAGGCCTGAGTCCTTGGAGCATCATATTGAAAGCCCAGAGTATCCTGAGATATTGGCTTCAAGACTGGGATTTGGGGGTATAGAAAATCTATTTCAGGATATTTTTTTATTATTTTTTTAAGGTTTATTTCATCTACCTGGTTTTACAGGCAGAGTATATTAAAAAACCTCTAATAAAATATTTAAAGCCCTCTAAATATCCCTAAAAGAGTCTTTTCATAACATGTGTTGCATAAATAGGCAGGATGCTGCTGGGATGTGATATACAGATGTCATCACTTTGATAGTTTCATAGATTTCACAGCCAGAAGGCACCGCCACAGTGGTTTCCTCTGCCCTCCTGCATAATGCAGACCATGGAGTTTTGCCCAGCAATTCCCACACTGATACACGAGCTACATCGTGTAGAAAGACATCCACACTTAATTTAAGTATCTTTTGGGGTGATGGAGAACCTACCATATCCCATGTCAGCTCCTCCAGTGGTTAATTACAAGGCCATTAAGGAGAAAAATGTGCCTCACTTCCAACTGGATTTTTTTTTAGCTCCACTGTTCCTGGTTTATATGCCTTTGTCTGCTAGGTTAAGTAGTCTCTGGTACCATATTCCTCCTCCATGTATAGATACTTATAGATCAATTCATCCCTTATATTCCTCTTGGATAATATAAATGGACTGTTCCTTTGGGTCATTGTAAAATATGCTTTCAATCAGCCTTACAGCTCTTCACCCAACCTTCCACATGATTTTTAAGTGTTGACACCTGAACTGGACTCATTTTGTCTCATTAATGTCATGTATAGAGCTAATATGTTTCCCCTACTACTCAATATTCCCATTTATACATCCTAGGGTCGTGTTAGCCCCTGTAACAAGAGCATGGAACACATGGAACTGGTATTCAATTGCTTATCTGTTGTGACCTCTTATGTAAACAGCCAAGAATAGCTTCCTGAATATTCCCTCTATAAAAACTCCCATGGGATCACTCTTCATTTGCAACTCCTCTTTGGAGACTTGTCATTTAACTGCCTCGTAATCCATTTTAAAAGTGCCATATTGATTTTTACAGTGCTAGCATTCAGAACAAACTGAATGGCAGAATGCAACCCCCAGCATTGCTCTGATCTTCCCAAGGACCTATTTCCATGGAGATGCATGCCCACAGCTTCTGGTTCCCTACAGCAGCTCTGAGCCTTGGCTGGCAGTGAGGGAGCATGCTCCTGTTTCTGGTGGAGGTCTGCTGCTGCTTCAAATCTATAATTGGAAGCATAGGAAATTGGAGCAAAAGCACCAACCATGAGCTCTGAAACATCTAGAGAGGGTAAAATGGATTTGCAGCTACTCTGCAGAGATGGCAAAACTGTTACTCATGTGTTTAGATACCAGTGCTTCTTGATGGTTTTCAGGGAATATTTTGAGACAATATCCTACTCTCAGGAGGTCCCAAACTGGCCTGTGGAGAAGTATCAGTCTGAAAATCCCATATAAATGCCCTGCTGCTAGTGCTTAAAACCACACTGTTTTTAGAGTGGTTTTAATTTAACAGGGAGGGGTGTGTGACTGGTGACCCACGAGAAATGCTGAAGGCTGAGGGTGGTCCTTGTTCCAACGTGTTTGGATAATATTCCAGACAATCTTGGTTTTCCTGTTGGTTGCCAAGTCCCTCATGGGATTAGCAGAACACTGTCAAAAAGGTTCATATTTTGAGATTAAGAGGCAGCTTGTTATGGGGCTAATAACATGGAGAAAGAGGGGAAGCATGAAGAAAGCCTAATTTCCCCTGCCTAATACTGTACAGCTCATGGAAGTGGAGGAGGGCAGAAGAGATTCTGCCTCGGGGTAAAACAAGCAGCTGTTGTCCCCAGGTGGAGTTAGGCAGTGGGAGCCCTGAATCCTGCAATTTCTCATGTTCCTGACAAAGGTTTTACCTGCCAAGAATTGCCAAAACCAGGCTGAGTCTGAGACCTAAGGGACATGGACAAAACCAGTTAGCGTAACAGCACCCTCCATGCTCTGGATTAAAACTTAAACAGAGGCAGAAATAACCCTGCAATGTCCTCAAAGTACTAAAATTTCTTGCTGTAATGACAACAGGCAGGGGCTTATCTGGCTTTGCTGCATGTGGGAGAGTTTCCGTTGTACAAATCCTTGCAGCTGCACTTTTCATGTGGGGCAACTGTTGCAGCTAAGTAAAATTGTTAAAATGAGTTAATCAGCTTAGTACAATGGTTTCCAATATTTTCCATAAAACAATTTGCCTCCCACATAGTCTGCTCTGTCCCATTTCACAGCACGGGGGAGAGCCAAAGCACCCCTCGGGCTGAGCATCCGGCGCTCAGCACCAGCCAGGCTCTCCCGTCTCGCCTGGAAAGAGCCAGAGCGGAGTGTTCAAGCTGAGACTTATGATGTGCCCTAAAGTGCTTCATTTCTCTGCAGTAAAACTCCCCAGTGAAGGAAAAGCAGTTTTCCTAATCTGCCTAGAGCTGTTGGTGGAGGCTGGAGGTGGCCACGCACACTCCCTCAGCCTGCCCTCTGTGATGGATGGCTGAAGCTCTCGAGGCTTCAGCCAGCTGGCTATAAAATGTTGCCTCCCTTCAGCTCATAATTGGGCTCAATGTAATTTTTTTTTTTGTTTTAAACCCTGATTCCAAGGCTTTTCTCCACCTCTCCCTAATTTTCTGATGGTGCCTGGCAAAGCCAGTGGAAGCCTGGATGCAGGAGCTGGGCTGAGCCCGGTGCTGCAGGGTGCCAGGCGTTTTGTGCTCGCAGGTCTCAGCGGGTGCTGCCTTTGTCACCGTGCAGCGCAGAACGGGGCTCTCGCTCAGCCCACTGACTTTGGGTGGGAAGGGCCCGGTCCCTGCTGTCACCCCGGGCTCTGGCTCTGCATCTGAACTGGCCACGGCAGGGGACGTGTCCCAGTTTCTCAGCTGACAGCCGGAGGTATTGACTTAAATGAGTCTGGAATTAGTCATAGCTACATAGTAGCAGGTTTTTACCTGGAAGAGGTAGAAAATGAAGATACAGTTCCATTTGAAATGATAATTAACAGAGGTAACTCTGCTTCCCATTCAGGTCTTACCTTCAGGAAAATTGAACTGAGAAAGAGATTTAGAAGACAACCTGGTCCTGTTGTACCACAGGGTCAGGACTGCTGAGGGATGCTCTTCAAAGCTACTCTCCATCTCTTTTAAGCAGTTCCTAGTGCTTCAGTATCCCTGTTCCTAAAAAGGAATTTTTTCTGTTGTTCCTAGAAAGTGTCCAGTGTGTGCTGTTGCTGTCATTTTAGCATGTTATTCCATCACTGACATGGAGATAAGGTTAATCCCCATGTTTCCCTAAAACAAACCTCTAGCAATTTGTTCTCTGCTCTATCTCCTCCCAAGCCAATGCCTCAGCACCATTTATTAAAAGCAAAGCTCTTCTTTTTGACAGTGTGTTTCTCACATGCAGTAATTCAGCGTATTTCCCATGTGATGCTAACAGCAGTCGAAGGCAAGAAGTCACGTCAGGTGCAGCAGAGCAGGAAGGCACTGACAGGGCAGCGACAGGAGCGAGACAGAGGGGCACAGAGAGGAGCAGAGCCCAGACACGGCGAGGGCGGGACGAGCGACACCTCGGCCGTGGCAGTGTCAGCGTGCACAGGTCGGCCGAGCGGGAGGAGCTGTGGGCGGCACCTTCTGGTCTCCAAAAGAAAGGGCTTCTTCTGTACCACAGGGCCTGGTCTGTTCAAATCAATCCCACCTGGAGCACAGTCTTCGTGGAAGACTTGCAGTTCCTCTGTTCACTTTCAAGGCTTAACAGTGACAGGTACATGCAGTTCCAGTTCGTCAGACAAGGAGATGGGACATGAAGAGATATGTGAGGGAACTTGTCCTTTCACCAACAGCAGGTCAGCAGTGGGACTGGGAACATCACGTGTGTTTCTAGGGCTGCACTTCATTCACTGGACTTCACTATGGACTAAGGACGTGCTCACATCAGAAGGCTTCACCCACCTGAGCACAGATCTGCCCAGCTAACACAATCTTAGTCCAAGAATGCAATGTTTGGACAGGGTCATGGCATTGAGCCCAAGGGTCCAAGCAGCACAACTTGGGCCTGGAACCCCGAGAGATGCTCAGGGTAAGATAAGCTTTGATGGATCCACGGGATGTACACGGGTATAACATGAGGCCATGCAAGTTTTATCAAGGACTGAGTGTCACTGGAAGGAAAACGACCAGGAAAGATGAACTGTACAACTGGTTGCTCCACTGATGGCTTCTGAGGAACAAACTGTGTGTAAAGAAACCACAACCCCATCCCCAAGATTTCTAACGCAAAACCCGTATGAGCACAAATGGGAACGCCTTGCCCACAGCTTCAAGTACCTATTTGCTCTGTCACCAGGGAGAAATATTTCATGATCATGACAGCTGCTGTTTCATTATAAAACAGATTTGGTTTAGGTGGCATATTGTTTATAATGGAAATACTCCTAGTGTGCAGCACACAGAGTTGTAATAATACAGCACCACTGCAACCCCTAGGGAGACCCTGATGGTGAAAAGGGTATGTGACATAGCAACTTTTTGTTTACTTGTATTATTGTTCTAATTTGCCTCAGCCCAAGAAATAACGTGCACAGATCTGTTCAAAAACAGAGCTTTCCCTGCTAACATATTCTTCTTGCTTACAAAATTTGTGGAGTAGAAAGCTTTTTAAAGATATAAACAGAATTTAGTCAATTGCAGTCCCATTGTGAGATGTTACAAGAAAAAACATGATTTATGACTTTTTTTGGATGACAATTTATCTTGACTTTGTCAGTTATAGCTTACGCTGTATAATTTTGTTCTATTATTTTGTATTAATCCAGTGTTTTATGTTTGACCAAAACATGTTATCAGTCTCTACCTTACAAATGTGAGAATATTCAGAATTATGGCTGAAAAGAAAAACACACATATATGGAAGAGCATATCATTCTGGAATTTTAGTATTTCAGCATTTTTCTGAAAACAACCTAATTCATTGACTTTTAAATTGCTCACATGCCATAAATACTGAGAATAAATGGGGCAGGGGGGATGGGAGTGAAATGCCTTGCAGCATAAACAGTCCAGTACCTGCTTCTTCTGCGGCTTGGTCCCCTTAGAGGATGCTTCACTGCTGACAAGGGCATCCCCCAAGTCTTGAGAAATAAGGGCAATGAAAGGAGAATTCTTCCTCTCCGTGTGCAGTGTCTGTTCCCTGTCACACTGCACTAAAGCAAATCACAAGAGTTGGTCTGGATTCACACCCAAACCCTGCCCAGCACAGCTGAGCCCTTTGCTCAGGAACAGCTGGGATGTGCTGCATTTGGGCAACCCCTGCACCTGTGCAGCAAACCACTGCACAGACCCAGGGGCTGAGGCTGGGGGAGACTTGGGGTGGCCAAAAAGCTCTGCCCACCTTCAGGTGCTGGAAACCTCCTGAATGAGAATGCTCAGACTGTCAGGTGAGAATTGTTGCTCAAAACAACTCTGGGGTTTTTTTTCTCCTCCTGTTCATGGCCTGGGTCAAGCTTGACCTTATTTAAATCAAACAAAATACTTTTACTGTATAATAAAAATTCCATGTTTTAATACATTGCCATGCACAAATGAAGTCAAACAATGCAGAGTACAAAATTGTCAAATATACAAAATGATAAAGCAGATACCCAAAGCTTCCAGAGATCATGCCCAAAGATACCAAAAACTTGATATTGGTTTTAATTTTATTGTTTAAAAGAACTCCTCCCTCCCACCTGGGCTTTATTTTTTGTTGATTTTTGAAAACAGAAGAAGTAAAGACTGAATATAAAAACTGTAAGGTGGAATTAAGTGATGGCCACTTTGTATACTAAAAATTAGATTGCATGATAATTTCTGTTTTGGGAAAAAAGCACTGCTGTGCAGCTGAACACCTTGGATGCCTGGGGAAACGCAGTGTACATCAAACAGAAAGGCACACTTTTGTCTCATGCCACCTCATTTGGCTCCATCATTAAAAAGTTCAGCCATAGATGTACTGGGAATAACAGTGTGTCACTTTATAAGCATTAGAGTGCTGGCATCTTCCTAGATTATCAACCAAGTTAACATTAAAAGGAGATCACTGGCTTAGAGTATTTCCTTAGTGAATGTAAACTAGAACTGAGTCCAAAGGCAGCAGGACCAGACACATCTTGCTGGCTTCAGGTGACTGTTCTGACCATGGCCAAGGGCTTGCAGTCAGCCTTTCTGCATCCAGCTGTCCTGCATCAGGTGACCAGATCTCCCAGGACCTTAATCCCAGCCTCCCTCTCCCTCCCTGCAGCAGCAGCCGATGTGGATGCACCGGCACAGCCTGGCATCCGATTCTGTCCCTGGGAGGCAACCTTTGGAGACAACTCAGGGGCAACTGCAACTTCAGCTGTCTGCTTTCCTCAGGGTCACATTCAAACAGCTTTAAATTCAACTCCCCAAAACAGAGGACCCCAAATTTAGAGCTCCCTTGGCTGGTTTATGGTGTGCAGAGCCAGGCAGGCATTCCTCCCATCTTACCCAGACAGTGAAAATGAATCAATAATTTTGAGGCAGGTCCAGGTAGCTGCAGCCCCTACAAGAAACTGAAAGCAAAGCCCAGCACATCCCAAAGTACTGCCCTGCCACTTTCAGATTCTGCAACAACTGTGAGAAATTTAAAAATACACCTCTTGGCCTTGCCAAGCATCCCTGCAGCTTAGTGCAAAGCAAGGAGTCTTCTCCTCAGAGCATGCAGCCTCTTTGTGGAAATGCTGGTCATTCCCATGGCCAGGGTGTTGTCCAGTCCTACCAGGTAATGGCTCCTGCCATGGCTGCAAGGGCTGCTGAGCATGGCCACAGCACTGGGCTCTGCCTGTGGGTCAGCCTGGCATGGCTCCATTCCTCCCTTTGCTCAGTGGTGCTGGCTTCAGGGGACAGGGGTGAGATGTGGGTCTCATGCTGAGATGCTTTGCATAGGCTGGAAGCTCCTGTCCCTCTGTGCTTTTTCTGCTGTCACTTAATCTCTTTTCCACTTTTCTCAGAAGTGCAGAGAAGAAGCCTCTTACATACAAGGGAAGCAGATAAAGTGCTAAAAGGACTCCAAACATTTCTTTATCTATCTGGTCTTGAGACCAAAGCCTGTCTAGATATAAAGCTGCCCTCTCAATATTGAAAAAAATTCAACCAACTGATCAAGTCCCCTAAGCATCTGATGGACAATTTGTGGGTTTTTTTCCTTCTCTGCACAGCTTCTTATTGCTTACAGGCAGTTTTTCTGCAATACCAATCTCCCTGCTTTAAAAAAAACCCCTGCATTTTGCTATTTAATTTGGTGACTTATGATATTAAATAGATAAATTCAAGGCAAATGCTTAATAGAAGGAATGTGATTAGAGGTGTAACAACTACAGAGAATTTTTTTTATGAGAAACTATTTAGATATATTTGGAATTATCAGAAAGGAGCTTTTCATTTCATTCTTAGACTGAGCGTGGTCTGAGCCTGAGCTGTGCTGTGCTGATGCTGTCAGTCCTACTCTTATGGCAGAAGCAGATGTTGCAGTCCTGTGCAGGTTCAGCTTCGCCCCTGCCCAGCTCTCCCCAGCCATGCCTGTCACAGAACACTCTCCTCCAGAGCTGCAGGGTGTCCCAGCAGCATGAGGAAACCCATAAGCTGTCATACCCCAAAGCCAGGGACTTCTCAAAATTTATTTGTCAGGCAGCAAGCATATACCAATATTCTTTAAACCACAAATCTAGTCCAAACTCCTTTTCCTAGGATTTCACATTGGATTAGAGCAAGAATCCCCAAAGATCCTTATCTTCATAGCTATGGCCATAGCTAGTTCCTTCTTGTTCCAGCTCCTTGATGTTGATTCAATACCAATCTGCAGTAAGTATTGCTTTTATAGCTTCCCTTGTTTGGGTGAACTGTTCATTCTTCAGACTGTACATCCCAGTTTGTGCTTCCCCCACCACGTGATGAAGCACATGGAAGGTGACTCCAGTGGTTCACACTTGCCTTGTGCACATTGACAGTGGTTTGGTGAAATCTGAATCAGACACCAAGCACTCCTTTGCTTTTTTCTGAAGTACAACATTCAAATCAGCCAGTGGTAGCAGGACCCTATCTGGCAAAAACCCACTGCTGGGAGCAGCTGTCATTTCTCTGGGTAATCCCACTGATGTAATTTCACCTCCAGGGCTTTATTAACCAGCTCCAGTGGGGCTCACCATGAGAGCAGAAGTTTGCTGTCTTTGAAGCAAGGAACTTGTGCTCTGTGCTCAGCTGCACAGAGAGACAATCACCCTCTCCACCAGCACTGCAGCTTCTCTGCCAGTTGTTGCAGGCAGGAAAATCTGTTTCTTGCCAGCAAGATGCTTCCTCCTTAAGAGGCAAACCCACAGCTGTTATTCCTTGCTTTGACTACACATCCACATGGCCCCATCATCTGCATGCAGCATTTTGTCCCAGGCTATCAATGAAAGGCTACAGACTCTTGGTATGTCCAAGGGTTTTGTTGTCCTTTCTTGTCTAGTTCTCTTCCTTTAATTATGTGCAGCAGAACCTTACAATTGTGAGCAGACTTACTGATGCTCATAACCAAATGCACAGCTTTCCACAGAAGCTGTTAAAATTAATATCATTTTGTGGGGAAAAAAAAAGGATATAGATTGCCCTGCCTTCCTGTAACATTTGAAACTTCAGGATATTTTTAATTCAGAAGTTTACATCTGATGATCTAGTCTAATCCTTGCATAACACATGCCTAATAACTTCATCCAGTAATTGCTGCACCGAGCCTGGATTTCAGTTTGAGGTAGAGCTTATTGACTTAGAAAAATACTCTGCATACATTTAAAGACTTTATGGGATGGAGAACATACCAGGTAACTAAGTAAGTTGTCTCCACAGGTAATCATCCTCCCTGTTGAGTATTTGCACTTAATTTCTAGCCTGAAATCAGTTTCCAACCAGTAGAGCACATCATTCCCTCTTCTAAATAGAAGAGCTACTTGCCTTCAGACAGCACTTCCCTGCCCAGGTAGAAGATTGTGATTGCAGATGGAGATCAAGTCACCTCTTCAAATTGCCTCTGATAAATTAATAGCTTGAGCTTCATTAGTCTGACACTATAATAAGACCTGTTTTCCTGCCCTTGAATGACACTGGGAACTATTTAAAATAATTTTCCAAGCTGTCAATACCTTTTTTGAAAGACTGACAGTGACCAAACAAACTGGAATGGCATCACTAATGCCAGGTCCTACATCCCAGCTGGCAAGAGCATCTCTGGGGCTGATGCTGAGCAGATACTTCACAGCCACTGGATTATTGCATACTCCCCATGCTTCTAAGTTGGACTTGCTGCCATCTCTCTTGGATTTTTAGCTTTTCTGTCCTCCAGGTTATTCTCCACCACCAACCTGCTCAGATCATTATTTATTGTGCCCCTGTTTTTGTCATCTCTGGCTGTTGCCAACAGTAATTTTCTCTTTCCCTGGGGGGTATATTGAAAATAGAGCATACCTTGTGAGAAGCTCATCAGAAATAGTCTCACTGAGGATAATTCGTATTTACAGGTATTTTTTGTGATCTAGCCTGTAATCAGTTTTAATCCATTTAATATGGGTGATAATGATTTTGCATTGTGCTGTTTTGTTCTTTATCAGAATCAAATGCTCTATAGGAGGCTAAGTATAGTATGCCAGCAGAGCTTCTTTTCTCAACAATCCTTTGATATCACAAAAATAATAGCATGTTTATTTGGCATGATACAGTTCTATAAAAATAATTTTGAGGGTTTTATCAATTTTTAATTGTTCTAATGATTATGCCATATCAACTTTTCCATGATTTTGCCTAAGACTGATAGGAAGCTAATGAGTCTATAGTTTTCCAGATCAAACCATTCATTCTTTTGAATTCTTGTGGGTTTGGTGTCATTTGAAGCTTCCTTTATTCTTTCTGGTTCTGAGGAGTCCTAGGCAAGTTTTTCCTTCACTTTTGGATTCAGTTAATGGTTCTACAAATTTAAAATTATGTTTGGATAGTTACTGCTTAATATTACCTGCAATTACTGATGGAGTAGGAGGAATTACATTTTAATGTGTAATCTGACTCCCTCTTTCCACTGCTTTCAGATACAAAACAAGACTGTTTGGTTTCCAATGTAGTGTGAGCAATCTCTGTGCTGGGCCTGTCTAACATCACACTTAGCTTTGCTATGACAGTATTTATTAGGATATATGTAAAGTCTTTGGTGTAACCAGCCCTAACCTATTTGCCACTGACTTCCCATCCATTTCTGGCTTCCTTCATTAAGCATCTACTTTTCTTGCTTGCTGATTTATCCTCATGAGCCTGCCTAATCACCCATACATTATGTTGGTGGTTTTTTTTTCACTCTGGATTACTTTCCTGAATTTTACTATAGGAGGTTGCAGGTAATGCTGGTAATACTTTCCCCTCACCCATCAATTTTAATTATACCAAAGGATCTTCTCTTTTTAAATTAAAATCTTATTGACAGCCTATATATATCAGGGTCAATTGCAGTCCTGCAGCAGAGCTGTTCAAGGAGACTCTGATGGCAGAGATGGTAACTGTTAAAGGGTATCAATGTGAAAGATGGAGAGTTTTACTTTGCTTTATTTTGAATAATGCAGATCTTTTGGCTTTGTGGCAGGTGGAGGGAGGTTCATTTTAGTGATGACAAAAAAACCCACCTTGATGCCGGCTCCTTGGCTGGCACCAATCAACACATCTCTGGAGACTGCAATGGAGCAGTGCCAATCTAAGTCTGCAGGGTCTGGCATGGGGTCTTCTGAAAATTCAGGGCAAACCCAGAATTCTGTAATTTTTAATGGTTTCATTTCCTCACTGTCACTGCAGCTGCTGTGGAGTGACAACACCTACCCTAAGGAAGAGACAGGGAGGGGTGAACTCACTGGTACAGCATTGCCCTGCATCTGGACAAGCAAAATCAAAGAACTCACAGAGCTTTTCCAAACTCCCCTCCTGGAAGGCTGCCTTACCCTTAACAGAATAAACAGCAGGTGTTCAGGCACAGAAAGCCACCCAGATGAAAAAAAAATGAGGAACAAAACAGTGCAAAGGATGATCTCAGCTGCAGTGTGCTCTCTGGGGTGAGCAATTCCTCCAGGTTTCTAGTGGAGGACTTCTCACAGTTGAAGCACTTGGAATGGCTGAGTTTCTGACAGGCATTCTTAGTGGGGTCTGATGCTGCAGCCTGGACACAGAGAAACCAGGTGAGCGTGGCTCTAGGGGGAGGCTCTGGGCCGGGAGGAAAGCTGCAGGTCTGCACAGGGAACAGGCTCTGGTCACAACCCTGCCTTGTCTCAGAGATAATAACTGGTGATCAATGTAACAGCAGCATGGCCTTTATGAATTTATCTATCTCCACAGGCTGATAATGGCTGCTTTATGGAAATAGCATTAGTCTTCCACTCTTTTGTACCAAACTAATGGCTCTGAGCATATTTAAATTCACTTCCTTTGCCGGAATAACTGATTTGCTCCTTTCATGTTGACTTGGTCTTTGGCACTCTCGACATAAATGATTTATTGACTAGAGATAAAGCATTCTTTCCCCTGAACTGTTCCTGCGACCCAGGCAAAAGCGGATATGTCTGCTATTAATAAGGTGTTCAGCATAAAAAATGCAATAGACTTGATTGTCTGCACTCAACAGCCTTTCCGAGAACACAGTACCTGCCCCCATTCACAAGAACAAAAATCTCTCCCACATGTTTATTTATATTAAAAAGTTTTCAGAAGAATACGCTGGGATCCAGATAGTTGTTCAGGAGATGTAGAACAATTTCATAAATATCCCTGAGGAAGCATGGCCTACTTTGGGAGAATAACAGTGATTAAAAAAATCCAAACACAATGAATAGTTAAATACAAGCCAAAAAGTACAGTTATTTCCTTATGGCTCTGGCAGACAGTTACACACGTGAGAAGTGTCACGGGGGAGCTATGCTTGCAGATATCCACATGCATAGGCTGGCTGCAGGATGGAGACCTACACCAGCTTCAGGGGAGGTTTGTCCCATAGGCACCTACAGCAGACTTCTCTCCGAGTCTGGCTACTCAGGGGTCTGGACTTGATTTTCACATTTCTCAGGGCCTATAACACTGCTTTTCTAGGTCACCATAGCTAAAATCCTGGGAAGCTTTTAAAACAAACTGTTTTAACAGGAGAAGTGCACACATCTAAATTCATGCCCATATACTGGAAGATGGTCAAAACTAACATTGATACAAAAAAAGCTTCTAGTGGCTCTCTGCCTAACGCAACTTCTTCTCCTATACCCTTTTAAGATAACACTCTCTGATAAACTCTTCTTTTATCATTCAAATTGTTCTGGATTTTTTCACTGGGTAGTAAAATAAGAGAACTCCTAACTGTAGAAGTATAGCATTCTCCTTTTAATTTAACATACCAATCAAAGTATTTTTTTTTAATTGCTTTACCAACATGAAACTGATGTCAGTTGTCAGAGTGCATTTTTAAAACCTGTAGCAGAAAGAGCTGTAAAATTTGCTGAAGCTTACAGTGGACCTGTGCCATGCACATGGCCGGCTCTATTGGTATCAGATTCCAACCTGCAACCCTATGAAAAGCTCTAAAAAGTGCAAATGTTGCAATTGGCAAAGATCCTTATGTCTTAAGGAGAATTTTTACACCAATTAATTTGAAATTAGGGACCAGCATTTTCAGAAGGAGAATGTAGAAGCTTACTGCTCTGTAATTCTTGGGAGCTCCATTTGAGAATCCATGGAAATACCCAAGCCATTAAAAATCACTAGCAACTTCTGAAAATCTTGGTCACCAGTAAAAATAATTTGCTTTTGGACTGAATACTATAGAAGTATCCACTTTGCTGAATCTGAGATGGGTGGAGAGCTGAAACCTAAGCCCATAACCATCTGAAAAAAATTAAACCCTGAAGATAATTATCTGTTTGTTGTACAGGCACCCTCAGTGGTTGACCTTCCATTCTCTAGCAACGAACAGCACAATGATTTTTAAGAATTATAACACAGGAGCTTCCTCCAGAAAGGTGCCTTTGACTTACTCTAGCTGCACATTCTCTCCATCACTGCATCCTCACACAGCGTTGTCTCACCCAGAGTTTGGAATAAATGCTAACAGCAAATCTACAGTACCTGTTTATCAGGCTGGAGAGAGTGACAGTCTTTAAGTACATGGAAAAGCTACCTTTGATTTTAAAGAAAGAAGGAACAAAGAGGTAAGCCCCCTCAGTATGTTGATGACATCAGTTCATTATAAAGAGTGTGCTGAGAAGGTCCTGATATCAGGGACAGACACTAATTCCACTGAGTCCCCATGGAAGAAACAGTACCACAGCCAGCTGTGATACAACCAGTGATGAGGTCAGCCATTCAGAGACTGAACAAAAAACAACGTTCAGATTGAATGCAACAGTCTTGAGCCTGCTACAGTATATCGAAAGGCTTATTGGAACCATTTGCTTATTCCCAATTCCTACCAAATTACTGTTTTGAGTAGAAAGTGGAAAAAGTTAATGAAGAAATCTGCCCTCTCCAAAGGGAGTGTCTTGCTCCTTAGAAGTATCGTCTTACACTTTACCTTTTTAGAGAGTTTGGTTTGGACTACAATTTCCCAGCCCTGCCCTAAACAGAAGTGGTGGCCAGCATAAAGAACCTGAATCCTTCCAGTTTATTCTGGTTTTATTGCAGACCAAACCCAGGGTCACATACATGTCTGAGAAAGGCTCTCTCCCTTGCCTCTCCCTCGCTGAGTTAGAAAACACACTGGCACACCAGGAACGAGACCCTTTGATATTTGGTGGGTAAGAGGGAGAGCAGACACAGTATCCTACAGCTCATTCAACCTACCCTGTTCTTGGCTACCTCTGTGACAGCTGTTCTCTAAGTCTTGATAAAAGAAGTCACATCTCTGCCACGTGCAAATCTATCTACACAACCTACTGTGAATCAGTGAAGGGATGCTAGTACTGGGCTTCAGTTTGGATGCAGTCTCAGCACAAACACTGAAACATGTCCTCAGTATTTTAAAAAAAGACCATTATATATATATGGACTGTGCTAGTTCTGTGAGAAAAGCACATATGAAGTGCTGATATTGTTTAACAGAATACCATTAGACTGCAAAACTAACACATACAAGACGTTTACATTCCTATCAGGGTGTAATATTGTGAACATATCCACTGAGATTGGAGAATTGTTGTAAGTTTTTCCTAAAACATCATGCCATCTGCATACATAATAAAAGAATCCAGTAGTTGCCATGCTAAAACAGGACTTCTAGTGAAGGGCATAGATAGTCCCCGAAAGGGAACTCAAAAGTTATGCACAGTGATGAAGACTGGAAGAAATTTTCCAGCTAAAGGTCTGTCAATGACCATTTTCAACAAATTAGCACTGGATATTTTGCACCACATATTTACTCCACAGCAAACCAGGTCTCCCCAGAATGGATCAGCTGAGTGGGCTGATTTTACTTCAAGTTTGTCTTCAATCCTCCATGGTCATCTTCTGGCAGCGCCGTTTATTGTGTTTTCATGAAGGAAAGTTCACTTTCATATCAAGTGGCAGGACAGCAGCTTTAGAGGCTGGAAATGTTTATGGAGAGCTCTCTGCTGAGGCTATGAGAAACAAAACAGAAAACCAAAACCAGACTGTGAGTATAGAGCAGAGCAAAGAAATTATCATGCATTTCAACTAAAATTAAAAAACTCAGGTTTGAGCTCAGTAAATGTACTCCTAGAATATACATTGTGACCCTAGTACTTTTTTTAATCAACTTTACTCACCAACCAAAAAACCCAGTGCTTAATCAATTCCTTAGATAAATATAAGGTGCAGACCAGCAATCATTTGCATGATTTAACAAATCCTACTTGAATTTTATTGCCTCATGTGAAAGCACTGCTTATTTTTCCTGTAGTCTGAGTCCCAGAGAGCAGGGCTCTTCTGTTTGGTTGGATTTGCATTAACTACTGAAGGCTTGATAGCCCAATGGTGGAAAGGCTCTGACAAATGCCCAAGTAGTATTTGATGTTCCTGCACCCTTTCTGCTGGCCAAGATGGTAAGAACTGGCCATTGGTGCACAGATGTGAAAACAGCTCACCCACACCCTTCCCCCCTTCAGACACCACAAGACAATGAGGAGGTTGCAGAGTTTCTCTTTTCCCTGCTCAGCAGTACAGCACACTCAGTGTTGGTGGCTGCTATTCCGTGCCTGAAAGCCCTTGCAGAGGTGTACAGCCATCACACCATAGAGGAGAGAATGTGGAGGTTACTTGTAACTTCTCCTCCCCTGCACCCAAACTTTCTTTGAGAAGCACAGCAAGAGGACGAGGGACAATGGATACAAGAAGCAACAAGAGATAAGACAATGGATACAAGAAGCAACAAGAGATATCGCAGTTAGATGCAAGGAAAAAATCTCCCGAGTGAGGGTGGTTATTTACCCCTTTTGGATCGAGCTGCCTGACCAGGCTGCGGGACCTCCACCTACAGAGAGATCTGCAGCTCAGCCAGATGAGTCCCCACACAACCTGACACGGCCCTGCTTTGAGCAGTTCACTGGAACCATCTCCTGAAGCTTCTTCCAACCTAAATATTTTTAAGCTCGTACATTTTCTGATGGGGATTTCTGCTCCTTGTTCTGCCTTTCTGAACAGGAGATGAGTGTCTGTGCAGAACTGCTCACACTGAAGCACATCCAGTTGTTAATTCAGTGTGTAGCTCATAAATGCTTGTAAACCCATCCCAGGCTCAAGCTTCTGAGGCTGAAGAGCCATGCAAAGACAAGTTCACCGTATTATTTAATGGAATCATACATAGAATCATTTAGGTTGGAAAGTACCTTTATGATCATCAAGTCAGAGTATTAACCTAGCACTGCCAAGGCCACCATGGAAATGTTTTGGGATGCAGCTTTGTTTATCACACACTCCTCACCCATCACCTGTTTTAGGGACTAGTCATCAGAATGGGCTTTGCACCCTTTCCAGCTGATATCCTACTTCTTTCATGAATGCATGAATCTGTATGTGTGGGAAGAGCTGGATTGTTGGGAGTTTGGGGACAGATTCCTAATTGTGAAGCTAACAGGACACTGATGCTGCCAAGGCAGCATTCACATCAGCTGAAACTCAGGCTGGCAGAAAATTTCTGCTTCTCACTCCTTCAAAATCATTCCTGGTAGGCTCTTCTCTGTGGGGTGTGGGCTGACTAGCTCTGCCAAGCTGTCACCTTGCCCATATTTGCCTGTTGCAACCTCAAACTTTTGGAGCAATGGACATGAAGGTCTGATTAAGCAGAGAAAGGATGGGATGATAAATCAGTGGGTATTGCACAAGACTAAAAAAACCACCCACTCCCTGCCATGAGCACTTGACCCCTGAGTGTAAATATGCCCTATGAAATAGAGGAACAGTAAAAACCAGTTTCCTTAATTACTTCCTTCCTTATGTGGGCATATTTACCTGATTACGGTGCTACTCTTGATTTCTGTTTTTATAGCTGCTTTGCTTTTATCCTCTAGGTTCTCTAGGGCAATGTTCCCAAAACCACCTACTGCCATCTACTACACCCACATCAGTAGTGGCCTGAGAAAGATGCACATTTGGGACCCAGCAACTGGTTTCACTCCATGGAAGAACATACAGGAAGGTTTTGAGCCTTCAGCTTGTCTAGACAGATAACTGACTGCCTCCCCCAAGACAGAAAAGAAAGCAATGGTGACATTAAGCAGTTTTTAAGACAAAGGGCAAATCTGTGGGGAGGTTTTAAAACTGGAGAACAGCAAACAGGTGCTTAATCTCAAAAGTGTTTGATTTCAGGTGAATTAGAGGATGTCTCCCATCTGTGTAGCATCAACAGAGACAAGCCTGACTCACAAAGGAGAAGCAGGACTTTCTTTGAGCTCATCTGCTGCAAAGAAGGGAAATTTGAAAAGCTCTCCCAAGCAATGGAAAATACATTGCCTAGCCACAGAATTGGAGGACTAAAATAAAATGGGTAAACTGGCTAATTATATCAGGTCAGGCCTCAGGACTGCACTCACACTGAAATTCCCCAGTCATCCCCATTGTCTGTCATTAGCTGGTACATGTACTTAAGTTTGAAATGAGCCAGCTGGCCCTTCAGACAGAAACCCATGAACGAGGAGAAATGGCACTGCTCCCAACCTGAGCTCCATCCATACCACGGAGGGAGCACAACCACTTCGAGCCACACAGGGCACCTTGCAGAGGTGTCTGGATACAGCTGGCAACACTGAGCAAGCAGACAGTAGTAGTTCTGTCAAGTTCTGCATTTAGAGCAAGCAAACTGAGGATTTAGTGGTCATCTAGCCTGCTTCTTCTCTTCTCACTTTGTCTTTTGAGGACAGGGTTTTAGAAGCACCTATTCTTCCTCATAAACAGCATAATTTTTCATGCACAGCTGGAGGCTCCTCTAAAGACCCTGGTTTTGTAACAGTACATATCCAGTGTTTACTGAAAGTAAAGATCTTTATAAAAGGTATCACAAATGAGCAGTTGCCTTTGAAAACCTTGCCTGAGACAGTAAGCTCTTGAAACAAAGACAGCCCTTTGCAGGGGATGTGTATGCTTACCAACACAATAGTGAATAGATCTAATCTCACATGACATTTTCAAGAAGCTGATGAAGAAAGACAGCTGTAATTTCAAAGCCAGAGATGTATTTCAGTCTTTGAGTATCTGTGCTGTGTGATTTTTGTCTAACTGAGAAAGGGACATATTTTACATTCATTTAAACCACATGTTAATTCAACTCAACCTAGAGGTATTACCTATTTGCCACATTTCCATAATTGAGGGATTCTGATGAAGAAAACAAGCATCTATTATCTTTGCTAGGTTTACTCTCCTGGAACTAATTTTATGCTATATTTCTAAAGTCAGCACATTTCAAAGACAGGATTATAATGAAAAATGCCTACTTCCAAACATCCTTCTACCATGTATTCCTTGGAGCCTGTGAAAACCTGCATTCAGCAATATTTAGTAATATTTTTCCTGTGTTAGAAAGGCCATAGGTATCTCACTTCATGTGTCTCATGTCACTTGAGACATTATAAATGCTGTACATTATTGCAGACTTGTTGCATCTTGCTATTATCTAGAGTTCATGTAACTGTCGAATGATTGGGGTTGGGAGGGACCTTAAAGATCATCTACTTCCAACTCCTCTGACATGGACAGGGAACCTTCCACTAGACCAGGTTACTCAGAGCCCCATCCAGCCTGGCCTTGGACACTGCTAGGGATGGGGCATCCACAGATTCTCTGGGCAACCTGTGCCAGTGCCTCATCACCCTCACAGTACAGAAAATTTTCCTAACATCTGATGTAAACCTGCTCTTTTCAGTTTAAGGCTCCTTGTCCTGTCACACCATAGTGGAAAGTCCCTCTCTAGCCTTGCTGTAGCCCCCTTTAAGGTACTGGAAGGCACTATAAGGTCTCCCTGGAGCCTCCTCTTTTCCAAGCTGAACAGCCCCAGCTCAGCCTGTCTTCATGGGAAGGTGTTTAGCCCCATGATCAATTTAGTGGTCCTCCTCTGGACTCATTCCAGCAGGTCCATGTCCTTCTTGTACTGGGGACTCCACAGCTGGACACAGTACTCCAGATGGTGTGTGGTGTCCAGCTCTGGGGCCTCCAGAAGATACCACTACCACTGAAGAGTTTTGGGCACTGATAAAAGAAAATGCCTGGCAGCCCATTCATAGATTTACCCTTTTCTTTATTGTGCATCAAGGTATTATTAACACTGAGGTGTGAGAGAATGCGGTGTCTATGTAAGGCTCATGGAGATAAATTCATGTAAAAAGAAAGTACTTCTTGGGGAGCTGCTGATCCCAGTCAGTCACTATGGAGGAAGGAGAATTGGCAGGGGCTGGGAAGTGCTGCCATGGGGCAGCCTTGGCAGGGACAGGAACCATTAACTCTGGTGCTTTACAAATGAAGTTGTACCTGCATTTGCCTTCACGATATCACAAAGCCATCCCATTCCTGCTCTGGGTGGAGAACAGCACGGATTCTTCGAGCCTGTAGGTAAAGGCAGCTATTGCTGCACATCCTCGTTACCTAACAGGTCGCCGACAGCCAGAGTCAACCACGCCAGAGATCCAAGGTTACCTCAAACAATTGCGCGTGTGGAGCCAGCGGGAGCCGGCAAAGCACCGCCCGCAGCCCGCTCCATCCACCCACCGCGCCCTCCTCCCGCCGCAGCAGCTCCGGCGGCGAGCGAAGCCTCGGCGCTGCACAGAGACAGCGCCACAGCCCAGCAGCCCGTGCTGAGCAGCGACACGGTACTCTGTGCACTGACTGCAACACCCAGCAGCCGAGAGGATACAGGCATGTGGATGCTTTTCGATAAAGCTGCTATTTTGTTTTGATTCCCAAGCAGTCATGTCTTGGTCTGACTTGCCTGATTTTCCCCTCATTACTAAGAACACGTAGCTGATACAGTCTTGAAGGTAATTTAATGTTGTTTGTCAAATGCAGTTGTCAATATGGTGGGAAAATACCAAGAGGGAAAGAAAGGAAGTCTCTTCTTACTTTGATTTTTTAATTTGGTTGCCAAGCAGGAAACCAAGATTCTGGTTTTGGAGTATCTTGACAGAAAAAGTGAGTCTGTGACCACAACACCTTGAGCATCTAATGCAGTAATCCTAATTCCAAGTGTTTGATGTTCTTTAATAAGTCCATGCAAAATAAATATAAAAGCCCAGAATACATAGAATAAAATGTTGTTTTTCCTTCATACCTACTTTTTTAGGGAACAGTTAGGACATATTTGTCAGGAACTATAAAATCCAACCATAAAACAAGACATTTTTTTGTTGAAATGATCAGGGACATTGATGTACCATCACAAGACTCCAAGAGCAGAATCTTTAAAACAAACAGTAGCTGACACATTAATTGCTATTTCTGCAAGGATAAATTCAAGGTTTCTTTTTCTTCTGGAAAACTTGCTCCCACAAGCAGGTACTCTTAATCCTCCCGGATAGAGTTTTAATATCTGTTGATGCCATCACCATAAATACGCTCCTGAATAAATATTCCCACATGAGATCTAGGGAAGAGAATGACGCTACAAGCAATGAACTCCTTGGTGTTATTTATGTATTGCTACACTGCTCACTGAGTGCTGCAGGCCCAGACAAGGGCTTTGAGGGGGCAGCTGGAAGCCAGTTTGGCACAGCCTGCGTGGAGGCCACGAGCAGCCCGGCGAGTACGGGGCTGTGTGGGACCCTGGCTCACTCCCACATGTGCTGTCGGATCAACAGCACATCTCATCTCAGGGAAGGTGGCTTCCAAAGGCAGCTCAGACAGGGTGCTCAGTTTCAAGACAGATGATGAACATTCAACAAGGTCAGGCAAATCCCATCCCCTCTGTTCTGCCTCAAGAGATAATTCCCTTCTTGCCTGTGATGCTGGGCTCACCAGCCTGCATCAGGCAATTCTGAGATGAAACATTTCTGGGAGAATGGATGTCGTGGCAGATGCTCTCAGCAGGTAACCTTCTGAAAAGACAATTAGTCAGAGGTTATTGCAGCTGCTCTGTGGAACACAGTTGGTTCACTCAGAATGGGTTGAAAATGTAGTTGTCCAAAATGTGTTTTGCTAAGCTATTCAGAGCCATCCAAGAGTCAGATTAGCCAAGAGTCTCCTCATGAGTCACACACAACTCCAGCTTCCTTACCAAAGCAAATATCTCAGCAACTTTACTAGGTTAAACAAAATGAAGACACATATTGATTCTGCGTACAGATGATTTATGCAAGAATTTTTGTTCTTGGCCCTTTCCTTCAAAAATCAGAGTTCTTGGTGGACAAATCTCTAGAGGGCTTGAGCTCACACTCTAGCCTTGCTTTGAAAAATATCTTAAAAGCCTCTTACATCTTCTGAACTTGATTTTACAGCATCATCTGAAAACCTAGGGACAAAAATCTGTCCCAAGAAATTATGTCCTTCCTATGCCTGTGCCTAACCAGCTTGTGAAAATATCCTAAGCTTAGAAGTTTGGTTCAAAAAACAGGAAAAATCCTAGAAAAGATTATTTCATCTTTCAAAGTGGTTCATTCATCTCAACTCAAGATGCTTCATACATCCCACCACCCACCTACTGCTGCAAACATCAAAGAAAACAGAAAAACACTTGCATTCAACAGATTATGATGATATCCTTGAACTAACAAGCAGTTAAAATATTTTGAAAAAGTACATGCAACTGCTTCCTTAATGCTTATGGGTTCTTTCAAAGAAGTCTCTTGATCTACTGCACACCTAACTATCACTGTGAACAGTGAACTGGCTGTCCTGCAGCATTCTGCTCAAGAAACTCAAATTGTAGCAAGCAAAGATATAAAGGAATGGGATGCTAAGGAGTCTGATAGACTCATCTGGTGATAGCCTCCTCTGGTGCTGTCTGAAACTGCAAATGCATATGGGATCATTGACTTTATGCCTCATCATGCATCTCTCTCAGTTCCTGCTTGTAATCAGTTTTTGGTCTCCCAAGTTCTTCTGGGGTGCTCTGCAGGAAGTGACAAAGGTTGTCACAGATGAATGGCATTCCTCAGCTGTGGCTCTGTACAGCCATTTCCACTGCACTGTGAGCCTTTGCATATCTATTGCTTCCACCTGAGAGACTGGGTTTTAACTTGAACCTCCAGGAACTGCACAACTGAGTGAACCCAAAGAAGACATAGCCTTCAGTGGTATCTTCAGCATGCACACAAGGTGCTTAACCACACAGTCCCCAGTGGTTTGGTGGCTGCTCTGATCACCACCTGGAACCTGTGTTTGCATTTCTTCTGCAGATTCTGCAGGACACTTTCAGGCCTACCCCCTTCAGAAGCATGCAGGTACATTTGGGAACTACTCTGTGCACTATCAGTTCTGTGCATTATATCATCCTATTTCTTGTTTTAGGACCCTCGATGAAATATGCATTAAGTTAAGAAACATAATCAGATGAAACTAAAGACCTCACTGGAAAAATCAAAGTATTTTAGCAAAAGGGTTTGGAAACTCTCTGGAGCTACAACTCCCTCATTGGTTATGCAGAGCTTATGCAGGATTAATAGGTGGAACAAACTATCCACCTTTAGGGAGATATTCACTGTGAGATTCCCTGAAATGAAAATTTCCATTCTGTGATTAACCAAGTGAAAAAGGAAATTATACCTACTAAAACCACCTAAAAGACTGCACACATGCACACACACATGTACCACACCACAAAACAAAAATGCATCATGAAGCCAACAAAACCAGTCCCCACCCCTTAGTTAGCTGAGCAAGCAAATTTGTTTAGCTTTTTGCAGGAATTAATCAATATATACCCTTTACCTGTATTATCACATTGTGTTATCACACTTTTCTCCAGGACCCTTGCATTGCTCTGAGCCCCAAAGAGACAGAATGCAGACAAAGAGCATTTTGGTACCATTTGGTACTTGCTTTATTCTTGCAGTTCAGCATATGCCACATCACCTCATTTAATGCACAATGTCCAACCTCCATCTGGAAAATAATTATTGCTATTCTATTGGACACAGTGTCTAAATGTGTCACAAAAAAAGGCCTTAATTTCAAAACACCTCAGTGAGAAGATATGGCCTTATTTTACAGTTCCTAGTTAAGCACAAAGAGAGTTACAAGGCTGCACTGGTGCTGCCTGTCCAGCTCCTGTCTCCAGCAACAAGTGCTTCAGGCTGCCAGAGCCATGTCAGGCTCCTGAGGAAAGGGGGTTTGAGGAAGCTTCTGGAATGCAAACTCCAGAATGCCAAAGTCTGATTTTATCTCAAAATTGTACTTTACTGATTGTCATCTGAAAGTGAAATTGCTAGACCATCAATGTTAGCAATCCATCGTGGCCCTCCACAACCACTGGGCTGTATAGGAAAAAAGCAGCCACTATTTCAGCCTCATCACTCTGGTTGTGATCAGCTCTGCCCAGGCATCCTCAGGAAGGTCTACATAACAATTAGCATGTTGCATACACCACTACTGTTTTAAAAATAAAATCAAACAGAAGGCCCCTGGTGTCATTCTCCCAGCTGCAGGACCAAGCTCAGGGAGAGCTGCAGTGAGGGCAGGTCCTATCCAAGGCAGGGATCCTCTTCCACCCCACAACTGATGCCATGTTAAGGCAGCAGAGCGGGCTCACCTCTGCACATCGGGCTTCATGTCTGTCTAAACAGCTGGAAAGTGAACTACAGTGATCAAAATGAGATACCACACTTGAAGAGTCCCCTAGGTGATTCCTAAGACTGCATCTGGATGTATTCCCAAAGGAAACCCTAAATACCACTACTGCTGCCTAAGCAGAAGGGCTTGATAAACAAAGGATGGGCAGTTTGCATCAAAGAAGTTCTTAAGTCATGCATGAAGTCTAAATACTGAAATTATGTGGGCTGTATTGACCACAGAGCCAAGCAAAGAAGTCAGTCATGAAAACCTGACATGTATGAAACAAAACAAGCCAGTGTTCCAAATGCATGAGCTATTCAGCCATTCAGGGTTTGGAGGAGCTCCTCCTCAGCACAGGGATTCTTTTACTGGTTGCTTTACTCTGATTTGCCTGTTTCCTATCATTTTAATTTGGAGGCTATCCAAAGCACCTGCATGTTCTTCTGTATCTTTTGGAATTCTGCACATGTTCCTGAAAAGATGATGCACAGAAATGTATACAAATGGTGACAGACCACACCATATGCTGTGGAGGTGATCCTGTGTGCACTTGCTGCCATCCCAAGCAAAATGCTGAGAAATCTCTCCCTTTGCCCAAACTAAGTGGTATCAACCATGTCCTGTGGGACAGTTTACAGGAGCTGCTGGAATTCTCCACAGTGCCCTGTCTGCCTCCAAATCCAGTTTTTCTTCCCAAGGAAGCCCAGGCCCAGGAAGATGATGCACTCATCCTCATCCTCATGTGCCACCATCACTGGCCAGGCTGGGCATCCAGTGCCCAGGGCTGGGACACTCTCAGGTGCTGTAGCAGGGGCATACCCAGTGTAAATCAAGGATGGGACCAAGGGACTTGGTGGCAGAAAATAATTCAATACCAGGTAGAAATTGACCTTTAAAAGTCAGACAGAAGGGCACTGCTACACTTTAAAGAGAAGGGTTTGGGGCTAAATGTCATATCAGGAAAAAAGCTTTCATTCATCATTGAGATTCTTTGCTTGCAGAACACACCAGTATGGACTGATGGATGCAAGTAAGTGAAATATGCAGCAGAGCAGCATCTCAGTGGTTAAGGCAAAGGCCTTATCTGCCATATCACAGAGCACTAGACTTCCCTTCACTGCCTAGTTAAATAAATACATAATTGTTCTGCACAAACTGGAACAGCATTAAAAAAAAAGACATACAGCATATCTCTTTCCCACCTGGAAGCTTGTTTTTAAGGTTAGAGATGTAAATAAATAAGGCTTGTGTGGATTTCTGAGATGATTCACTTTAACTTCTGCAGATAGCCTGATTAAAGCCAGCTGGGTATTTCCACACATAATTGCAGACTGGAACCCCAGATAAATACAAATCACAGACAGAAGTGGGATGGCAGAATCCATCCCTGCCTGTGCTGAGCTACAAGAAGCAATTTGCTGTGCAGAGCACCAGCTCACTTGGCTCTGAAGTTTGTGTGGTGGCTGAACACTCGTTCCACCCATCCTAGACAGGCAACCAGCCCACACTGTTACCTGGGCTTCAAGCCCTGGAGAAAGACAGGGCCCTTTGAAGAGTGACCCACCTACCTACTTGTCATATTGGATAAACGATTCCTTGGCAGTTCCACTCTTCTCTGATTACCAAAAAAGCTGAATGATGAGCTCAGAGTAGTTATCCACCAATTAAATGGCAAACAAGAGGTGACAGGAATTGCAACTTCATGCTTAATTTGATTGTTACAATTTCCAATTAGCATGTGAAGTGTAGGTACCACAATGTTCAGGATTAGCATGTTTAATGCTTACATTTCTACTGATATCAAGAATGTTACAGATTCTGGTGAGGGATAAGAGCTCCAAATTCCTTTGAGGCCTTGGATATTGGAATTTGACAAGGAAATTACACACCAAATAATCTTCTTAAAAATTCATACACACATAACTGAGATAATGGGATGTTTCCTGCAAAAAATCCACAAAGCACTAAAGTTTTGTAGAGAAATTATTTACTCAGCACTATTGGTATCATTTTGTAGCTGAGTAATTTATTGTGCCTATGCTGCCAAATTGTTTCGATTTGCCACTGATTTCTTTTCCTTTCCACTTGGAATATATGAACAAATGGAAAGAAGTTCACATAGGTAAGTAAAATTTGGGTAAACAAAAATAATGGTTTGTTTGTTATTAAACACCTTTCATATTTTAGCTGTGGCAGGAAATTAGGTTGGTAAGAACTTGTAACTGGAAAAGTTCTACCATTTTATCTCAGGCCAAACAGTTTATCAAAATGCATGTGCAGACAAACTTTCATGCCTGAAAAATCAGGGAAAAATATGTAATGGGCTGTGGTAGTTCTCCCCTAGTGCCAGAACAGTAAGCATCCCAATTAAATTTTTGCTTCAAGGAAGGAAGAAAGGAAGGAAGGATTTCTGCCACTGGAGCATAAAACAGATTTTGGCTAGAAAGAAGATGGACAAGATATTCAAAAACCCCCAAGTAATTTGCACACCAAATTCTCATTAAAGTCAACAAGACTTTGATTTCCAAGTTACTTGTGAAAATTTTCTCTGATGATGCCTACAAGTCTTTCAATATTTATCTTAAACAAGTGCTGACACATCATTCAAAAGCAGATCTGGGGTAGCAACAAGTTTTGGTAACCCCTCAAGACATTTCTAAAGCCTCACCCACAAGAGACACAAAACTTCTGGCATGTCCATATGTCTGGAATTTGCAGTCTGCATCATGCATTTGTCTACTTAGGGTAATTAAGGGCACGCCTCTGTGAACACAGCCTGGCTTTGCAGCGGAACAGATGCTCTGCCGTAACCGCCCGCGTGCCCTCGCCCGTGCCAAGCGCGGGGCACTGCCGGAAGAGGAGCAAGCAGCACGTGCTCGGCATTCCCACTCCACCTGCCAGTGGCCTCACTGTCACCTGGCTCGGGTAGCCACGCTCCCAGATTCGTTTCACAAGCCCAGCCACCATCGTACACTGCCCAAGAATAAACACAACCAGAACATCTTTTTCTAAGACATTTTATAACTTGTTCTCCATCACCTCCAACACACCCTTCAAGGATTTTGTATTTGGTGCTCATCCCCACTTAGGCTGCACCAGGCTGGATGCATCATGAAGAAATAGATGCTGGGACTGGTTGGTTATGAGGTTAGATGGGAGGATCCATGCCCTAGGTTCCTGAAGAGACAGTATTGTACACATAAAATGCCTAAATGGATATAAAATGAAGCTGTGATGTTGCAGAGACTGCAAAACTGAACAGCAGCCTTATCAGAAAAACAGTGCAAGATGTTCAGGAATAGCCAGTGGGTTTTCCCTAGTAATGAAGGGTTTTTTTTTTCTGTAGAAGTCTCAGATTCCAGGATTCTGGAATTTGGCCCTGAAGGGTACGGGACCTGGGAGAGCTGTGAATGTGTTAAATATCAACTTCTTAATGACACTATCATTCAGCTTCTACTTTCGATTCTGAGATTACAAAGAGAAATGATCTCACCTCACTAGGGCGTAACTACAACATGCTGCTGCAGCTCAGGTCTCCCTGTTTTTTCCAGTTTCCTCTGGTTAGAGAATCCCATGAGATTACTGTATCTGTGGCCTTAATGGAGCATCCTGGAGACATCTCTGTGATCATTGGGCACCGCCTGCCAACAGAACTTTTGTCTAACCTCCGGGCCCAGATTCTAATGTCTTAGGAAATTACATCTTCTGACATAGACAAAAGGCATTTCTTCACTGCAGATGACTATTGTTCATTGCTATTACACAGACCAGGCCAGTGCCACAAATCCACCCCAGATTTTCCTCTTGCAGCTACTAACGGCTTTATGTAGAAAGAGAAAAAAAAAAAAGCTTTTAGAAAAGCCTTTTTGCTTCTGATTCAGTCTCAAGAATTTCACCAGGAAATAACCTGTGAAATCACTGGTAAAAAGGTAAGACTTCTGAATCTGGTATATAAAAAAGGTGACTCAATAGCTAGCCTTCTCTCCTAGAAACAAGTTTTTATGTGTGTTCTAGCTTTTTATGCTAAAACATACAGTTTATGCAATGCTGAGACTGGGAATATCCCTATCTATGCAAACTCCTCATGGCATTTTGGGGTCTCTGCTGTTAAGAGCGTGCGCATTCAGTGTTCCTTGAGGGTGCCTAATGGGAATCATTCTGTTCACTGCTAAACCAGTTTTCTTTTTGCACCTTCAAGCAATGGAAAGAGATTTGCCTTCTGCCTGAGGGCTGAAGACCATGGCTGTGCTTCCAGCATGCACAGAATACTGGGAGCACAGTTCCGACAGTGGTGGAGACAGTTCTCCAGCCTTTCCTCCCCTTCCTCCACTGCCCTGCTGCTGGCCCAATGCTGCTGCACAGTACCATGGACCTGTGAAATAAGCCCATAAAAAAAGCCAGACCAAAGGTTTAAACCAATTCATTCCCCAGATCTGCCTCAGAGCTCCACCAGGGCCACAGCAGTCCCGGCAGGGAGCAGGAGGAATGGCCGTGGGCAGCAGCAGGAGCCTTCAGCCAGCTCCGCAATCGGAGCGTTCAGAACGTGGAGTCCTGGCTTGTGTCTCCCCAAATGCTGACTATGGTCTCTCAAAGAACAGAGATGTTAACTAGATTTAGAAAGGTAATAAAGAATGAAGCCAGCAGGCTGCAAATGGATAGACTGTGCTGTAGATAACAGGCACAGCTAATTCTGGTTTTAAATAACAATAGGGACAGCAGACCCACTGGCAACAGCCAGAGCATTTCTTCAAATTATGCATTCTCCGACTTTTCTTTTGCTACTGGAAGGCCCAACTCTGCAAACTATTTTTAGTAGTGTTACTTTGTCAGTGCCCAGCCATGAATTGGGGTCCCACTGTGCTATTCAAACACTTAAATAAAGGCTGGTTTCTGCCCAAAGACTCTGAAATCCAACTTTAAAAAATCCCATAGGTTTAAATGGCAGAAAGAACTACATTAGCAGTAGGTTTATTGTCTTTTATTACTTATTTTACTAAATATTATTTACTTCGTTTGTAGCAGTTGGAGTAGAATGATGAAAAAAATGTTTCCAAGCAAAAGACTGGAACAACTCTGCAGTGCTGCTGGTGAAATAACAAGCCCTTTCAATGAAAGAAACTAAGCATTGAAGAGCCCAAAATGGCTTCTGCAGAGCCACAGCAGTATTGTATGCAAATATGTAATTTAGTTGTTTTTATGTAACCTGGCTATTTTGTAATCACAGAAGTAGAGATTAGACAAACAGGGCATATGCCATTTCTAAAGAAACTCTGTGGGAAAAATATGCACTTCAGTTACAGCCCTGATATTTAAAATTAGCTACTGAGAAAACACATTGCCAGCTAACAGCAAATTACTCAGTTTCATTAATGATACTGATTTGGAGTAGAACACACAGAAATGAAAGTCTATATATGCCCATGATCTTAAAACAAATTTTAATGAACAGTGATTATCTTGCTTCTATCGAGTGCTGTTCATCCAGGTGTGCTTTACAAACCAACTGCACAATCACATTCTCATTTGCCCATGAACAAAGGAGTTCACCGTGTCTATCACTAGGCAGCCATCATGTCTGCTGTGACAGCATGAGGTGCTCAGAAGCATGCACAGCACTTTAAAAACACTTTTGCACAATAAATGCAAAATAGAAACAGGTTCTGTATCTAGAATATAGACAGGCTACATGTCTGCAGTACCTCTAGCTAAAATGTCATGAGAAACATACATATATACATATACACATATATATCACACAAAATCTACTGATGACTCTATATATTAAATAACCACAAGTGATTAGGACTAAATACCTACATTCTACAAATCCAGCAACTCATCCGTACCTAACCATGCCAAGATGTCATTTGCAATGACCTAGAAAGAAGATGACCCCTATTCCCAGAGAGCAAACTGCCCCCAGGACAAGTGAGTTAGATATTAGCTCAGGATTGAATGGCTAGTATCTTTCCACAACTCCAGTTCACCTGATCCAACACAAAAAAACTGTTCTGAGACCATGTTTTTGCACCCTATTCTGAGACTCGGCTTCCAAAACATTTGCAGCAGCCTCTAAGAGGTTTTTGGAAAGCTTGATAACCTTTTCCACTAAAACTAAGGCATTCCGACAGCCAAAAGTTTAATTGGAGCTCTTCAAATGGTCTTTAAAATCTGTGGTAGGGATCTGGATCAATTCTCAAACCAAAGCCCAGGACAGAAGCACATCTAAAGGTGACAGCAGCTGACTGAAATATCTCTTCCCCATCACACAACATTAGCTACTTACATTATGTAACACATGCAACCCAAGTCTACCTACCACACTTGGTATTTTGGGCTGCTGTACCAGCAAAGGTCCTGCAAATGAAAGTGTGGCCCAGATTCATTCATCTATTTTTAGACACCTACTGCTGTTAACTGTTTATGTCTGCAGACTGTCTACACAGTGCAGAGCCAGGCCCTGCCTCTGGTCCCCACACCAAACCTGGCTGCTCTCAGGAGATCCTTACTGCCAGCCACAGCTGGAACACCAAGAAATCTGGGACATACTTGCAGGCAGATGGGACTTCAGAATTTGATTTAGTGATGCAGAGGAGCAAAGTCTTCACTGAACACATAGCTCAGTTGGAGGGGACCTAAAGTGATCACCTAATTCAAAGGCCTGACCTGTCCAGCCATGATCTCAGTTAACATGTGAGAAAATGAACTGTGAGCTGTGCTGCACCTACAGAGCTGAGGAGGAAAAAAAGGAACAAAACTATTCTAGTTAACCAAGGCTGAATGCATGGATCTGAAGACACATGAAACAGATTTTTTTGTGTAATGCAGTGCCATTTTTACATACTGATGTGTAACAGCACATTCTAAAAATGTTTTATAGGAGTTATTGTGAGAGACAGAATTAGTTTGGAAACTTTGCCTTTTGAAGACTGTGACAACCACTACAAAGGTGAAAAACATTCTCCCTGAAATGGAGGCTTCTGATAGTAGCTTGCCTGGTGCTCACATCTCTGCATGGCAGCAGAATTACTGACTTTGTTGGGAATGACCAAGACTCCCTGCTTAAATACCAACTTATGATAAATCACTGTTAACCCTAGTGCTGGCTATAAATTGTGGTAACATTTTGTTTGAGATTTTAAGGACCAGACAAAGGATTTGGAAGACTGGAATAGAAGTTGTGCCCTGTTGACCAGTTTCCCTCTTAATTCCATACGGGTTCCTTGATTGTTGGACCTCTCTTTTCTCTAAATAAAAATCTGTGAATGTCTGATAGCAGCTATCTGCCAGCAGTTAAATGTCCTGCTGTGACTGCACAGCAAATTACCTCATTCTAGTCTGACTGGCACTGATGGAGCTCTCTTCACCCAGAAGCACATCCATCCTAAATACAGAGTAGCTCCCAATCCTCTAAATTTTTTGGATGTTATAATCTTGGATTTATAAACTCCCCATGCCATAGCACTTGCCTAATGTAAGAAAGGGAAAAACGAACACACAGAACTGTGTTTGTACATATGCAGACACTAGGAATGAGGATATAGCAACTTCTCTAGCAGCTCTGGGGGATCTAAAGCATCCCCTGTAACCCTGCTGCATCAGAGAATAGCCAGAAGCTCGTTTCTAATGTCATCCAACACCCTTTCCCCATGCTACACATTTGGAACTGTCTGTAAACTTAATACTGAATGTGAAATCAAATTATGTAAAGGGCCAGTCTTATTCCAGCAGAAAGAGTAAATTCAATTTCAAGGTAGGATATCTAGACTGGGGAAGATTCCATTTGTACTTCTAGAGGTTTATTATCCAAAACCAAGGTCTTTTTAATGCTGATGATTTGCTCCAAGTCACTGGTGGCCAAGATGAAAGGGCCAGAATGACAAAAGTATCTCTGAACATGACATCTGGGCCTATGGCATGAACACTGCACTTTGTATGGACAATCAAATCTGGCTCTTATTGACACCTGTCTGTCTATCTATCTATCTATCTGGATATCAGACTTTTACCTTGTCTCTCTGTGTTGGCACTGATTATTGTATACACCCACCTTGTCAGCAGCTCCAAACAAAAGTATTTTTCACTCTTACAGCTTATCCTTGGTGTGTCACGATGCATGCCAGACTTACCTCTAAAAGTCTGTATTTAAGTCCTTCTGTTTTGTCTGAGTAGCACATAGGAAATTTGCTCTTTGATTTCAAGGTAAGACTAGAATGGACTCACAGTTATACTTAATCAGGGATGATTTATTTAAAAACATACTCTCATCTCTGTAACTAGCCCATGCAAGCTAAATGCTTTAAAAAAAATACTTTGGGAATTACTAATGCACCTGAAACCTACTGCCATTTTTTTAGGTGGTCTGCCATGTTTTTTCTTTTTAAGTAAGCCAGTCTCAAAATAAAACACAATCCATCACAGAACAGTAGCAAAAAAAGGATTTCATTTCTGATTTGTAGAGATGCTCAACTGTGGCAGCCTCCTGTAGTTTCAGGAGAGAGGAAGTGAAAAAAAAACAACCCCAAATATAAAGGAGACCAAGTATAGCTGCAAATATATGTTAAAAAATAGACTAGTGACAACAGAGTTCCATCATTTAAGTTTACCTAACAACACACAAGTTGACAAATTAAGTAGATGTATGATCTGTGTATACATTAATGTTGGTATTGCACATCTACAAAATAACTTCCCATTACACACTCCTTAAGCAACCATGAATTTGGTTGGCATCTGCATGCCAATGGAAGGAATGAAGCAGTCAGTGATATGAATTGTTGTTAAAATTCTGTTTAGAACAATTATATATTCATGCTAGCTGAAATTCTTTACTGTCCATAGTCAGCTTTCAGCTCTAAAATCCAAGTCTCCAGGATACATACATAACTTACATTACACTGTAAGGCTATGGCTGTAAAAGAATATTAAGGAGGAACCCTTGCCAAAGTAATACTAAATAATTCCTTTCTAGTTAAGGTTAAAATTATGGCGAAGAGAGTAGAGCCTTGCTAATTCACTTTAAGGACTGGGAGATCCACTGCAAATTACTAAATTTTCCAACTAAGTGAGAAACACATTAAAAAAGCAAGTATAATTTATCACAAAATGCACTTTGCTCATTTATTTTGACAACTGTTATTTAAATTATTTATGCCCTTCCATCATGTACTAGTAAATGTACTGTAGCCTGTTTTGTAAAAATAGTCATCAGTGAGATTAGAGTAACACAACATCCGCTATTACCCTTTGCCTGGAGGTGAACAGAAAACAGCATTTTGTGCCTTGCAGGCACAAACAGAGTTTCAGAAAAGGGTGGTTGTGGTGGTTCTTGGGTTTTGGGTTTTTTTGTTTAACACAATGCTAAACCTACAGCAGCTACCACTGTTTCAAACATTTGTACAGAAACATGAGTGTTCATAGAATTGGGGCCACTTATTTAAGCATCTTATGTAAAGGTTTAATAATGGGGTACTAAGTTTCCCTCACTGAATTTTTACTGGTGCCCAGGAACAAGGTTCTAAACCTGAAAGCAGTCACAGGAGCTTTGTTTGAACGGGCTGATGAACATTAGCAAGTACCTAGCTTTGAATTAGTGCATTTCTTTAAAGGGAGAGAAATTTTGCCTTCTCCCTGTTCCTATTGCAAGGCTATCTGGAGGAACAAAGCAGAAAGCCACACCTTCCTCTCCTGAGCTGTGGTTCGAATTTACAAACTTGGATCACAGGCACAAAATCGAAGTAAGTACACATGAGGAAGGAGAAAAGTTAAAGCAGATTTGGCTCTAGTCATTCCTGGAATCAAGTTATGTCAAGACTGTGAAACACTGAGGGTGTTGGCTGGAGTTGCATCACAGTCAACCTACGCTTATGAACACCATGTACTCAGGAAATGAGGGAGTTGGGCATCCCATGAGGATTAGCACAGCAGGCTTGCCAGTGCATGTGCTCCCAGCCATTCTAGCAAGTATTGCTACTCTGAAGAAGGAAGGGGAAAAAAAGCCCCAAAACCCAGCTCCTCACCTCCCTAGTAAAAGATTAATAATTGTGAAAGATGCTGGACTGACAGCCTGAATTAGGGATGTGTGAGGTGTGTGAGGGGTTTAGGTATGGGTAACTATGCAAGGTACATGACAGGAAATCTTTGGACGGGAGCTGGAGAACTTCTTGAGACTCCTTCCTCTCCTCTGTTACACACAGAAATCAGATCCAACAGTGTCTAGCCCTACAGTTGCATTTACCCCACCTAATTTATAACTTAACTAATGATGATTATTAATTACCCTTAATTCCATGAGATACCTGAATTAATAATGGTGCTTCTCAATTAGAAGTGTGGTTATCCTTGGCATTTGGTGCCTCAGCAGATGCTACAAATCCAGACCCTGCAGTATTATCTTCTCATTTACACTCATGATTGAAGGTACTGAGTATCCTTTAAAAAATGGCCTTGAAAATACTGTGAAATCAAAGTTGTTCTCTCCTGAAGCTAATAATTAGCAAATGAGTTTTAACATGTGTTCAGGGCTTTAAAATCTGCCCCCAGCCTATGGGCATGGAGCTCTGTGCCTTGCAGGAGAAGAGAGCTGACCTCTCTGCAGGACAGAGCGAGATTTTGGGCTTCAGGAAAGCAACAAGCTCTAAAAAGCAGAGTCATTAAACTATAATTTAGGGGAAGAGGGGGAAAGTGGAAAAAGAGATTTACAGATAATCTCATCAGTCATGTGCATTAGCTTCCAGTGTGCTGACTCACCCTTAGCTGTTTAAAGCTGTTTAAACCTGTTTCCTTCTACTTTTTCTTTGGGTTTTTTTTTGGTTTTGGTTTTGTTTGTTTGCTTTTGGGATTTTCTTTAAAGTTTTGATTATGGGTTGGTTTTTTTTAGTGGTATAAACTTTTCTCTACTTAATATGGTACGATGCAGGCCTTCATCCTGAGTTCTTTCCATTTTTTTTTTTGCCTCCCTGGATCTGTGGAAACTTAACCAGTTTCCTCTTCACTGTAACTGTCTGAAGGGCACCCACAGGCAGATGAAGCAAGTTTATGCCATGCACTCCATCCAGCCTGATCCTTTTGTGTAGAAAGACACATTCAGATAAACAGGTTTCCAAGCAGGAGAGTTAATTTAACAGCTGGAGGGTGGCTGTGGGATAGCCAATGGTTCAAACCAGTCAGATGTCCATGTCAAACTGAGAGCAGCCTCATGAATGAGCTGCTCAGGTGTGACTCACATTTCTGTGCCATTTACAGCAAAAACCATAATAGTCAATGTTCCCCTGTCTCTGCTCTCTTCCCATGTGCAAATAAATGCAATTCAGTGACTATTTATTAGATAACTTACACTTCTGTTGTATAAGGTGAGACAGCTGTGGATGTATCAGGACTGTTTGCTTCCCCAGGTGGGATCCTTCCTTTAGGAGCAGGACTGAGTCCTCTTAAACTAGGGCTGAAGGCCAGGCTGTTACTGCTGGGGACTATCAGATTAGTCTTGCACCATGGACAGATGTTTTCCTCAGATTTAGCTAAAAGCTCAGTTTTTCAGCCCTCATTGCTTTGTAGACTGAAGCCTGGTGGCCACAGTCAGTCTTGTCTGGGTTACCTCTCACCAGCACCCCACAACAAACCCTGGTTCCCAGCGGCTGCAGCCTCTTCCCAAATCCCTGCTTTGAACAATAAAACAACCACATCAACACTGCTGGAGCATGTGTGTGTGTGCATGCAGGGAGTGCTCTTTAAACTCCCGGCTGGATCTCATTAACATCAGGCTAAGATTGCAGTACAGAATCTCTAAAACAGCCCAGAGAAAAAACAAAGAGACTGTCAACTACTGTTAGCTAACCTGGGATTGTAGCAGTGATTCTGTGCACCTACTGACCACACTTCAACTATAAATACAAATAGAGAAGCAAATCTTCTTAAGGTCTGCAAAACTCAGTCTTAAAATTTTAGGTGCACTTCTCTAGTCAAATTACAAAGCACTGAACCTATCATTAACTTGTTTCGGGCAATCTTAAAATAGTAGATTGCTGGATCTAAGCTTTTGGGTGTTCTCAGTTAACTGCTCCTGAAGAAATATAAAAATGGTTTATTACATCTATAATTATAGCAAAACTTTGCCCTGTACTTTTCTCTCCTGGCTGGAGGAGACAAGTTTGAATATATTATGTGAAACCAAGCTAAAGGACAGGAATCTTAAAGTGTCTGAGCAATCAAAGGTCTTGAGTTAAACTCCATACAGCCTAATCCAGGGCTGTGCAGGTTTGTGTCTTGCAAGATCAGCTGTGTGTACAGCCACACACATACATATGTGTATGTACATGTATTATATGTATATCTATGTATTATATATATATACAATGCATGCTTATATGTACACCCACAATTATATATGTAGAGATAAATAACCCAGCAGAAAAAGGAACTTTCAGGGCACATTTAAAAATAGAAGCTCTTGCACACACACAAAATTACTTTTCAAAGTACTCACTTTTTTCTATATTTTACCATCACTTTTGTCTATGAAGAGTTTTATCTTTGTATAAAATTTGAAACTCTGACCTTGATGATACACATGACAAAATACACTGCCAGAGATCACAGAATATTGACAATATTGTCAGTCTTGGCAGAAGATGAGAGTCAGACTCCCCTCCACAAAACCATGAGGCTGGGTGAAAAATCAATCTGAAAGATTGACCCGCTTTCTGATTTTTCAGTTGTTACCAGTCACATTTCCAAGCTGTTCTCTCCAGACCATGAAGGGCCAGAAACTTCTTTTTTATTGCTTAATGAAAGCTGAAAACTCATAATTTCACATGACTTCAGAAGCAGTGGCTCAAAGAGAAATAACAAATATTGTCACAGTCACAATAAACCATACAATTGGTCACAGTTTTAAGATTTTGAGGGTTGAAGTGCTACCTTCAGCAGCAAGTCATGCAGACAGACTTTTAAGCAAGGCAAGAGATGTAAAAAAAATCTGGAAAATAATTTTTTCATAAGAGAAATGAGAGAATATTGCTATTCTATAAAGAACTTCAATACTGCATGGATATTTTATAAACTTTTCTGCAGGGAATGCAGCAATCACAATTTATTTTTAAATTCACCTGCTTTAACCCAGTACATGTAGAAATATTTTCAGGTAGGAGCTTTCTGTTGGAGGAAGTAATGTATCTGATATCCCATGCTCTTCCATGGAATCAGATGTAGTTCCTGGTTCTTGATTGCATTTGCTACTGTATTGCAACATTTTATGATTAAGTCAGTAAACTTTACAATATTTAAACTGCTGTTCTGATTAGAGAGTTTAAAATATGTGGAGAGCGTGGGGTTACTTTCAAAAGCACTTGGCTTAATTTTTCTTCCACTGTAATATGACTGATTCAGAGAAGTAACACAGCAATACTGGGTATTCAGAACTAAAAGAAAATTAAACCCCTTCTATTTGCCCTCTAGTGTTTTTTTTACTGTTTTCCAGCCTACCTATTTTCTTGAAGTTTTTAAAATTTTCTCTCATAAAGTGAACAATTTGGACAAAAGATCTGCAATATGAAAACAGAAAGAGCCATTCCCATGGTTATGCAATGCAAAATTTACAAAAAATGTCAATACTTCTGAAAGCTCAGCAGACGCTTCTGTTTACAAAAATGACTTTTAGGGTCAAGACTGGTTCTGGAAAAGTACCATGTTTCTCTTACAGACTATTTTAATATTGAAGGCAGAATTTATAATATTAAAAAGGAAGTGAAACAATAACGAGCTAGACATGTAAAGACTCCCCTTCCAAACTGCCATCTACAGAATGAGTCATATGTTCATTTACAGCTAAGCTTGGATTAAGCAGTGGATCTGAAAGCAGAAAAATAAAACCACAACTAATGTCCAAAGATTAACTTCTCATCTCGGAGAAAAAGTAAAAGGATTTCTCTATATATTTCCCAATGTTTGCTCTGTTAAGCAAAATGAATTATGAAGATGATGAAATTTTAGAAATCATGAAATATCTAATTATTAAAAATTTTTTGCTAAAACCTATTTTATGATGATATAAAGGTCCTGCTTCCTGAAATGCACCAACTGCTTTACATTATTTTACACAAGAAATAATGTATTCAAACACCTGTTCTGCAGACTGCAGTTTCAGGGACAACAAAAGACTAAAAAGTATTCAGTAAAGAATTTCAGACCCATTCAACTCTCCACAGCCTGTGCCAGGTCTGGCCAAAAAGGGCAAGAGATATCTGAAACATATTGATCTCAACCTGTGAGAATCATAGAGTCCTTGAATGGTTTGGGTTGGAAAGGACTTTAAAAGATCATCTTGTTTCAACCTCCTGCCATGGGCAGGAATCTTCCATTAGACCAGGCTGCTCATGGCAGGCATCCAGCCTGGCCTTGGACACACCCAGGGTTGGAGCACCCACAACTTCTCTGGACAACCTGTTCCAGTGCCTCACCACCCTCACAGTCAAGAATTTCTTCCTAATAGAATCTAAATTATTCCCTGTATTTCAATGAACAGAAATGAAGTTAAACAAAATAAATGCTAAACTACATAAAATTTCAAAACTTGAAAGAAAATACTCATGCTTTTGCCTAGGGATTGTGTAACTCATTCAATTAAAAACTCACAGCATAAGAAGAGCTCGATCTAAATATGAGGTTGCACATTTACACAAGAATTTACTTTTTGTAGTATCAAGATATTTTCCCTTTCTTCATTATCCTTTGACAAAATGACACCAGGCAGCATTTCACAGGCACTGCAGGTGAGGTTATATGGCATTTGCCAAACTCACTTGCACAAACCGCTCCCAGGGTTTCTTGTTTTCACCAGATGGTGTTAGGGTGGGATCGATGGTGGGCACCAAACCTGCCTATTTCTGTACTGATCCTTTCTGAAAGACTTGCTGACAGCAAGATGTGAAAAGCAGAGCTGTGAAGTCGTGCCTCCTGTGCGTGAACTGGGTTTTTCACAGCATCAGTCAACTGTCTGGAAAAGATAGCCATCCCCCGTATGCTCCCCGTCTCCTTCCCAGAGCCCCTTCCAAACAGTCAAAAACAAGTCCTGACACCAGCCAACATTTTTTTGAATATATATTATCATGCCAAGAAATCTTGATTCTTTGGGCTTTGTGTTACATTTTAAAACAACATACAGCAACACTGGTCCTGGGACAGTGAGCAGTGCGTGCATTCTTTCATTTACAACTTATTTCATTAATACATAAAGATTTATCAAAAATTTTGTTTCAAGGAGACCCAACAGAAAACACAACTGGCTTGTCAATACAGAAATGGACTCGCTGTGCAATTTTTGGGAGGACTGTAAACAGAAGGTGACATAAGATAGAAACCTGATTTTAACTGAAATTACTCAGGACAGACAAAAGTGAGATCTTCATGATGCATCATACCATCATCTAGATTAACTTTTAGCTAAAACAAAGGGTTACTGGGACTGTGAGTGATTTTGAGCCATTTCATCATGAGAGCTTCCTTAAGTAGCAGGCATTCCTTCATCACACTTTCAGAAGGCAAACTACTGAGCGCGTTTGGGCAAGTCTGAAGAAAGGACACCTTTAAGCCCTGCCAAACAGTTTTCTTGGAGAGCAGATATTCTCAGAAAAATATTTGGTCCAACTATAATCTAACATATTTAAATCTTTAATAGCATACAATGCCTATGTATCTTAATTTTTTTGACAATAATGATCTTAAATATTGAGCAGATGCTTATTCATAACCCTTTTGACTCCTTTTCTCTTTTGTTTTTTTAAATCTTCTGCTCTACATAGCAATTCAGTTCATCTGTTTTCAAACTTCAGTTAAGCTGAAAACACACAAAGAAAAACCTGCCTGCACTTGCTCGATACTATTTTGCAGTTAAGGTTAAAAACAATGAGAGGTCTTTCATTGTAGGCACAACACCTTCACTTGGACTGAACATGTCAGACTGCCTTCGAGCACTGGCTGTGAATGCCAGGAAAGCTGTAATGTCAAGACTGCAGTTTTTGGGAGAGCTGCAGTACATTTGGGCTTATCTGGATATGAACATGTATCAGTAAAAAGTGTTCTTTAAGTTTCTTGAAGAAAAAGCTTGCAGAAAGAGGAGGTGAAAATTAGGTACCCAACCACACTATTTTTGCATCTAAAAATGACCCAGCATTAACAAGGATGGATCACTCCCACATTCCACCTCGTGGAATGGCACCCACAGACTTCCAGCAATTGCAGGCTTAGGCTTCTTAATCAGAAACTTCCATCTGACTGTGAGAGCCAAATGTTGGTGGTTCAGCAAACGAGTTCCTGATCTGCCAGTCTAAAGAATGACAAGGTTTAACTGTATAATGGGAAACAAGTGGATCCTTTCATTTTATCTAACATTCAGTGTATTCTGTCCACCTCTCCTTAGGAAACAAACTAGTTCCAGTGAGTCCCACAACTTGTTTTAATGTCAGTCCCATGCACTTAAGCAAATGAAAGCACGAAATCCTGCCTCCAGGGAGGAATAACCCCAGGCACCACGACACAACTCAGGCAAATGTCAGCAAAGCAGCTCTGCGAAAATGGCCCCGGGAGCCCTGGTGGACACCAAGCTGACCATGAGCCAGCACCGGGCCCTTGCAGCAAAGGTGGCCATGGCCAGCACCTCCCAGGCTGCACAGGGCAGCACTTCCAGCAGGGCAAGGGAGGTCATCCTTCCCTTTTCTCAGCACCAGTGACACACCAAGGTCGGGAATGCTGTGTCCAGTGTCGGGCTCCCCAGTACAAGAGAGACAGGGACTTTGTGGAGCATGTCCAGCAAAAGGCTACGAAGATGATTTAGGGACTGGAGCTTCTGTCCTACGAGGAGAGACCGAGAGCTGTGCCTGTTTAGCTCTGGTGAAGAGAAGGCTTGAGGGAACACGTGCCTGTGTGTAAACATCTGATGGAAGAAAGAAAGAAGGTGGAGCCAGGCTCCTTTGCACAGCACCCAGTGACAGGTCAAAAGGCAATGGGCATGCGTCTGACAGAGGGCAAATTCTATTTAAACATAAGAAGAAACCTTTTCACTGTGTTGGTTATCAAACACTGGAACAGATTGTCTGAAGTGATTACGGAGTCCCTATGCTTGGAAAGATTTAATACCTGAATGGGCATACTCCTGAGTTCTCTGCTCTAGTGGACCATGTTTTGTGCTGGGAGCTTGGACTAGACAACCTCAAGAGATCCCTTCTCACCTCAGCTATTCTCGTTTGAATTTTTTTCTAACATTGCAAATTAATTTAAAGATTTATAGCCTTTACTCAAAAGCCTCTAATTTTCTAGAGTAAAACAGTGTGACACTTTAGGAATAAAGCAGAAATGCATTTAATTCAAACTCAACTTATAAGGTACCCTATTGTGTGCCTATGGTTGCACAGTTTCCTCAAGTCCTTTTTCTTTGCATATCATCCTTCAACTTCAACATCTAGGGTATGTAGTCATCCAATTCAACACCTTGTCCTCAATCTACAGATCTGAAACTGCTTAGAAATGTCTTCATAAAAAATTCAGAAAGAGAACTTTTAAACCCTACGAGTCCCATAGGAGGCTTAGGATGAGACCCGAGACAAAGAAGGTCAAGAGTCAGTGCAGAAGAGAGTGACTACAGCCCAGCCCCAGCCCCTGCAAAAGCTCTGCATACAAATTTGTTCTAGTCCTTATCACACAGAGATACTCACAAATGTTACAGTTAAGTGCTTTCTTTTTGTGCATGTTATGTAGCTCCTCATTTTTCTGCAGCATTATTTCTGTGCATTACTCCACGATCACTGAGTTTTGAAACATCCTGCAATTGTAAATATCAGTGAAATCCCATCTTGACCAGTGCATTGAAACATCTTTTCATCTATAGCAGAATTGTGCTTTGGCTTAAATTCTGATTGAATGCTCAATAATATTTTTTTTGAGCCATGCCTTATTAATATTAAGGAAAAAGCATTTTTCATGTACAAATCCTTTTCTCTAATTCACTTGCTTTAAAAAGCAAGCAAATAATTTTGCATGCTTAATGTAAACCCTCAAAAATGCAGATCTTTACAATAGCACTAAGAGCAACTTCATAATTAAGTCCTTTCCAAACTTAACTCACATTTAGAAATTTGCCTTTATGTTCAATGATACTTAAACAGTAAATTGAATAAATTTCTACTAATTCAGTATTCAACCATCTGCTGAAAAACTAACTTTAAAAAACTAATGATGTTAGTCCTAGTATTTGTGGTTAAAATAAAAACTTTTATTCTACATGTATAGTGAATGTGGCTAAACAGCTGCTACAGCCACTGCTGGAGGAAAAAAAGCAATTTAATAAGGAGTAAAATGATAATTATCCAGCATCCTGATTCATTTTAAGATACGGCATCTTCAAGCAACAGAACACCCATACTTCCTCTAATTGATAACTGAAAACATTTCCTTGGGCTAACTAAATATCTAGTTGACTGAATTTTCATTAAAAACAAAATGGTGATATGATCCCCCAGGGAGAATGTTCTTCAATTATAAACAGCCATGTTTCATTTTATATTCTCCTCTCATACCTTTTTGAGAAGCCCACATTAAGCTCATGCCATAAATCTCTTCAGAAGCAGGCAGTATTTACTATCATTCATACTTTTTCCAGATCAAGAATAAATAAAAAGCCATTTTCCACATCTGGACAGCATTGCATGCTATGTATTACCAGCACTACTAAAGCTCAAATCTACCCTTAACAATTTTCCTGTATAAAGGGCATCAGCCATGTTTCATACTTCACAGTGAATGTATTTGTTCTGCACCTTCTAAAAAGCTGGTAGAGGAAATGCTCTCAGGAGATGACCTCCCATTATGCCATTGGCACAGGAAAGAGAAAGTAGGGCCAAAAGGAGATTTATGGCAAATTATGGTAATTGGTTTTGTTCCTGTCTCATTCCTCAAGGTTTTTTTTCTGGGTGTAGAAGGAAGGTAGCAAAGGCAGAGGAATTAAGCTGAATGATCTCTTTCTGCCTCATTTTACCTGTGTGCTGCTCTGTCAGTTCTTCCTACTGCTGCCTCCCTTCTTAAATTCCTGTTTGGTTGTGCAGCTCTCTTAGTGACAGCATTTGGTGTCAGCTTTATCAGTGCAGATCCTGGTGATCTATTAATCCATATGCTGTCAACACTGAAATTTATTCCTCTCTCTCTGACCACATCATGCATTTTCTGCCTGCCACCTGCTCCTCTTCCACTCCTACTGCCCAGCGATTTCCTCCTGCACCCCAAATGTTGCTGTGGGGGCCATCATCTTTATATACCTCTAACAGTTTGGCCCCTCAGTCTATATCTGACTTTCACATGTGTATATGCCTTTCTGACCTAGGCAAAAAGAAGAGATCTTTCAGCTTAAACACACTCATTTTATCCTGGCTTGCTTGTCCCCCAGTGAGAAACTCATGGTCTGAAAGCAGAGAGTACCTACAAATGCCCACTGCCAGGGCTTTTTTTAGCATTAGCCATCACTCCTTGTTGATCAATACCATTTAAAAACAGCCAGGCAGATGGTAACTGCCATTTCTCTGGCTGCTGCTTCTGAGTAAGTCCCTCGGTGGAGCAACTCCATGCCCAGGGTACAACTCTTCTTTCCCCAGTTCTCATTCACCTGGTTCCCTTCAAGCTGCAGAATCACTTCAGCTGTCTACTGATTTGTCAGTCAGTGAAGCTGAGAGCCTCTGGACTGGTGCTGCAACCCCTATCTGTCTGACAGCTAACTCTACTAAAGAAGGAAAGGACAGCTGACACCTACGTGGCACTTGTGCACTGTGGGGAGAACCGGAAGCAGAGCAGAAAGAGGCAATTTGGACCAGTTCAGAAGAGGGGCAAGAAATGGAAAGGTGAAGAAAGCAAAGCAGGAAGAAAGTCTATCATGTTATCTATCACAACAAAACTTTTGCTGATTTCTTCCATAAACCTTTGAACAATGGACTTTGGGAGCAAAGCCAAGCATTAAATTAGTACTATCCTTTGTGTTGATCTATGCCTGAGATGAACTGTATCACCATGGCTCAGCTTATAATACAGGGCAGAAACATGTTATAAAATGCACCTGGCCCACAATTACCCTGTGTTCAGTTTTGGGCCCCTCACTACCAGAAAGACATTGATGGGTTGGAGCTTGTCCAGAGAACAACTGAGCTGAAGGGTGCTGGAGCACAAGTTTTACAAGGAGCAGCTGAGTGAGCTGGGGCTGTTTAGCCTGGAGAAAGAAGGCTCAGGGGTGACCTTATCTCTCTCTACAACCACCTGAATGGAGGCTGTAGCCAGGTGGAGGTTAGTCTCCTAAGCAACAAGAGATAGGGCAAGAGGAAACAGTCTCATGTTGCACCAGGGGAAGTTTAGACTGGATATTAGGAAAGGTTTCTTCACAGAAAGGGCTCTCAAGCATTGGAACAGGCTTCTCAGGGCAGTGGTGGAGTGACCATCCCTGGAGATGTTTAAAGATGTGTAGATGTGGCACATAGGGACATGGTTTAGTGGTGAAGCAGTGCTGAGTTAGGAGTAAGACTCAACAACGTTAAATTTTTTTTCCAACTTAAACAATCCTACGATTCTATAATTATTCCCTTCTGATGGCCAACCTGAGGGGCCCCCCACTGGAGCGTCCTGTGATGTTTTGCTACTTGGGCTTTCTCTATATGTAAACTGAAGTTTTTGGACCTACTGAAAGAAGGAAAAGAGAGCCTTCCACCACTGTGAAGCTGAGAATTACCTAGACACAAATGCTGGAAAGCAGTACTGGATCCCACATTATAGATGCAGTATGGATACCACCAACATTATTAGTGGGCAGAGAGGTTCATATCAATGGATCACATAGCAGTAAAATAAGCAAAACAGTAATTAACAGACAACTCCTGTTTATTTCAAGCTGCTTGTGGCGTTTTCAAACGTACTTTTTGCCATCGGCTTGATTTAAAAAACTCAGCCGAAATAAACCCAGTAATATTTGCAAATCATATATTCAAAGCATAAACCCATTTAAAATCTAACAGTAGTCTTTGTTCTTCCCATACACTTTGATATTCAGATGCTTTAATCTCTGCTATGAAGCCTCCTAGGACATGCCCTTACAGATTTACTTTCAATACCATGAACAGTTATTTACTGACCGTTTCCAGGCCACCATTCAATCCCCTTAGGAAAGGTCTCATTTAGCCAACAGCAGCTCTCCACAGAGCAGAAGAGCCAAGAGGTCAGTGGCCACCTTCCTTTCTTCCACAATAAAGAGCAACAGACATTTCTGGTGTGTAGTTCTTCTCATTCCATCTGGAGGTAGACATTTAAACTAGGCAAGATGTAAATCACATCATTAGGTCTACAGCAAGGAGAGAAGGGGCCAAACTTATTCTTTATCAAATCCAAGCTCAAATGTCCTTCCCTGTGCCTTGGCCAAGTAGTCCCAATGGGAAAGAGCTTCAGAAACCATTTACTAGGAAATACATGGCATGCAGAAAGAATTTAGGCTGTCTCTATCTGGGCTTTTCAAGTGTAACGCATCACTAACCACATAACACAAAACTGTAATAAAATCCAATCTCTTCATCAAGTTTTTGTCAGAAATGTAGAAGTATTGTTGCAACCATTACAGTCACCTTTGCTTGTAGTAGAAAAAAGAAGTTATTTTTACAAGGTCCTGGAATTTCCAAATACCCTCCAGTCATCCATTTTGTGTCAACCAACTACACAGACATTGATTAAGGAAAAAAAAAGTGACAAACTTATGTCTCTGGAAAATAAGAGCAGATCCTTTAAAATATTTATAATGTACTTCATTTGACAGAGACACTGCTGCCACTCAGACCTGCTTTTTCAGCCACCCTGGCCCATGGCAGCTCATTCCCAGAGCCCCATGGAGCATTGCAGAAAATCTGCTGATGGCACAGGGGAGCATGGGGCTGCCTGCCCTCACCCTCCCTGCTCTAACAGGATCTATCACAGTCAGATCATGCTAAATATCTCTTCTCCAAAGGTTTTTCTGAGTGTGGGAAAGTAAGCTCTTAATTCTGGACATTGCCATTAATTTAAATGCAGAAGGTAACTATTTTTGTTATTAATCTTCTGCACCTGTGCCCAGCATGTTGGATGGGTGAATTTTAAATAAATTACATTTTGCATACTCATTCGTTTTGTGATTTTATTATGCAAATAATGCTCATCTTTTCACCTCTGAAACCATCCACATGCCACAATTTCAAAGTCAGACTAATTTATAAATACGCTGAGAAAGGCAGATCTTTTTAAGGGACTCAATACAATAAGAACTGATTTCTGTTACTTTGTAATCTGGAGGGTAAATGGGAGATCCCATTGTTTTCACGTGGGTTTTCTCTTCTGGAAAATAGAAGTTTAATTGTAATTTTTATCTATGGTTATATTCTATTCTCTCCAGATTTTTGCAGGTCATCTTAAATTCTGCCTGTTCAACTGGCTCTGGGTATTTTATGATTTTCTGAGACACAGACTGCAATTCTGAAAGCAAAAACCACAATCATTTCTTGAGGTGGTTGGGGATGGATGAATTCCCAAGGTAAGGGGGGCCAGACGGGGGAGCAGAAGAGGAGGACAATGTAGAGGACAAGAGGGAGAGCTGGCAGCTTTCTGAACATTTGGATTGCTCTCTGGAGGTTGCCCTGGAAATCAGCAGAGTTTGCAGCAGGATGTATTGAAAAGATATTGAGCACATAATCCTCAGCTCCTTCATAAATGCTGATCCACAGCTGGGTCACATCAGCTGCTGCAGAGAGGAGCAGAGTAACAGATGTCACCAGTACAGAAATCTGTTGGCTTTGTTTGCCTCGGCTTTTGCAGAGGCAGACACAGACTGGTCCCACACATCACACTCATTTTTGACTCCCTGTGAGGTTTGAGTGGAGAGGGACTCCCTTCACCACTCAAAATTTTATCTATGGGTTCAAACAGCAGAACCAGGTTTCTCAACATTTGGGACCATATTGCCTAACTGCAGGCATTCATTAAAGGCTTCTGATGCATGCACACTGCTTATTTATACTCAGAGCAAGGGGCGGTCATTCCTAGCTAGAAAATTACGAATATTACTCAATGCTTTCTTGGCCTTAGTCTCAAGAATTAAGTTAGTCATCTGTCTTGGTCGACTGAATACAGTCCTGCTCTAGTGGAGTTGGTCCAGTTCCAGCTCTAGAAACTCTTGGAGGATGTTTTTCTAGTTTGTTGGTTTCATGCACTTTTTATAATTGAGCCTCTCTTTTCAGCCTAACTAGGAAAGTCAGTAGTCAAAATTTCTGGTTAGAAGTACTTTCTTCATTATTGTCTTCAAATAATATTTTAGCTTATTTTCTCTAATGAGTGCCCTGTCACCTCTGTATTATGCAAGGTTTCTTTGGTGCATCCAAACCAACCAGTAACTACCAACCCCAAAGACACCCACTCTAAAGATGAATCCAATAGATCAGATAGATATAGAAATAATTCAAAGGAATCATTAGCAATCTTAGCTTGCATAAAAAATAAAAACAGAAACAATAATAAAAAAGTGTATTTGATCTGTTCACACTTAGCATCAATTATAGAGATAATGTATAGTCGACAGATTTCAAATTTTAATTACCTTTAAATTTGCATAGTGGTTTACTAAATGCCTTTTTGTTTAAGTCTGTTTAATATAGTATTTAATTAAATCTCATTCTAGGTCAAAGTAATTTAATTAAAAAAACTTATTGCCTGTAGGTCCTTCATAAACAGCGTTGAGCACACCTTGTGCTCAGAAGCCCCTACGATCATCAACAAAGTTGTTTCCTCACTCAGGAACAAGCTGATTACTTATAAACCTCAATTACTGGAAATGGGGAAACAGGGAAATGCTTTGCCATTGGTAAATTTCAATGCAAAATACTGTTGTCCCACAGGATAGCTTTTCTCTACAGAGTGGCTGTTGTGGTGTAAGTGGGATACCACAGAAAAGCCCAGCACACATATCCTTCTCTGAGAAGGAGTGAAGGGATACATTATTTTAAATTATACTCCAAAGGATTTTGCTACAAAACACTGAAAAAACCCCGAAACATATATTCCTCTCCTCCAGGGTGCACCTAACATGAAGCTTGTAGCATTAGGATGTCTTTAGATACCTGTACCTGGCCCAAAGGATGTAAAATGTGATGAACAACAATCCAGTCACCAGTTTAACAGTTCAAACAGTGCTCTGCCAACGACCTGGGCAATCTTGTGCAGATTAAAAACATATTTAAGTCTTGGCACTATTTCCCTCTTAGCCTTACAATATTTTTCATTTCCAAGTGGAAATTTGTCCAAGCTTATGGCTATCTTGAGAAACAGCGCCCATCAGCTGTGGTTGTAACACTTCACATATTCTCCTGGTCCTGCTTTCCCTCCATTCAAAATGCTGCCATGGAGACTATTTTCTGTTTCCTTGCTTTGATGATAATGGATTCATATTTGCAACAGCAGACTCAGAAATGTCTGAAGACTTTCAAGGTCCCTCTGAGCAGAACTTACCTTTAGCTATCATTTCTTATTTGCTACTGAGCTATTGACCCCAGCTCTGACAGAGACACCTGCCTCTGCTACCCAGTCAAAGAAATCTCAATCAGATTTTCTCCTGAGAGGCTCCCACTTCTGGGCAGAGTTTGCTCATAACACCTGTGAGGCCACAGCATACTGTCTTCTTGAAAAATCTTGGAAGAAATCTAGGAAGATTTCCCTTTAGCATGATGTCTAGAAAAAAACTGACACATTGGGATCATGGCTTGCTTTAAGGGAGAGCTACTGTCTTATTTTTCTCCTGTATCTATTTGTTGCATTTACCTGCTGATTTCTGAGATAGTTAGCATGCAGTCTTTTGCAGTCTTTGCAGCACATACTCATAAAGCACTGAGTGTGAGGGAGAGGGCCCACAAGGAGGGCTTCTGAAATGCTGTCATAATATAAATAAGCACAAAGAAATAACAACAGCATGTGAAAAGGATTAATTTTACCCTCTGCTTTCATCAGTGAGGAAAAGAGGACTCTAATATCCAGACAAAATAGCCAATGCATATTGCACACAGACTACATGTACCAGTTAATGTGCAAAGGATTTCACAGGATGCCTGATTACCTTCACAGGGAATCAGTTGCATATCTGCAGAGGAGTTTCACACTTCATGATGACACCATAAAAGAGAGTCCAAGCTGAAGCACAGTTAGGCACCTTCACATCTGATTTGCTGCATTCTTGGCTCCTTCACTGCAGTTCTCTCCACTGGGGGTGAGGACACAGGTATCCCAAAAGGTCACTCAGCTCCACATCTGGGTTCATGTTCTTTGGTTCAAGATTGTTTAGAAGCATAAATCAAGGATGTTTTCATGAATGGCATCCACTGTCACACAAACCATCTCTCTTCTCTATTTATTCGATCCTAAAACTACCTAAAATATACTAAAGAAGGGAAAATATGCACTTGATAAGGCAGACTAGGAAGTTTTGAAGAAGCATGGTTGCTGCTTGATTTTCAGAGGTATGAAGCCCCCAGAAGCTCTTTGCAGGCCTTGACTCTCTCAAAATAAAGTATTTAACACTGATCTTTTGACACCTGTGGGTACCTTGAGGAAACCAGGCTACCCCAGGGAACCTGTGTACAAAAGCAGTCACTTTTTTTTGTAGGCTATGTGGCCATGTACAGCTGCTTATTTAAGGCAATCTTTGAACTGTGAATGAGATGCAGAGATAGAAAACCTTGCAACACTGTGGCAAATTATGTAAATAACACACACAAGGAAGCACCCTTAAATAGTGATCTTGTGTTCTCTCTAAATTTCCTTCGGTGTGGATTCTAACTAAACAAACACCGTTTATCTTGTGTTGTTATTTGGAGAGAGAACCCAGTGGGAACTCTGCTTCTCTGAACCATGTCCTAGATCTTTTTAGCTTTAAACCTCCACCACCCACATCCCTGGACATTCCTACTTTCACCTGCAAATATTAACCCTTATTTCTGTTCTATCTTTCCAGATCCCAAGGCAATTGGTTACTAGGCAACCACCCCCTATTTTCCCCGGGCTTGCTTTTAATTGAAGCCTGTGCTAAATAACATCACAAAAGAGGAAAGGCACTTTCTAACGGTGAATAGCCATTACCACAGTCATGGGGGTGAGCTTTGGTATGAGGGGGATGGGTACAGGAAAGCAGCACCCTCCCTATACTGTCCTCTTACCACCAACAAGCAATTGCTACATATACATAGAAAGAACTTTTCCCTATTTGTCTTCCAAGTGCAAAAAGAGGGCCTCATGAAGGTGAGGTCTGTGATGTCTGGTGGCCTGCCCCAGGGTTATCTCATCATTTCTTCTGCCCACTTGCCCATTTCTCATCCACACCACACCTGACAGAGCTCTCTGTGGATGGAGGGAACCACTGAACTGCCCATCCTTCCTCTGGGAAGAGACTGACACGTGTTTCACCACAGACAGAACCTGCACCTCATCTACCCTGTCTGCCTCCAGAAAACAGGATACTGCAGATCCTCGGGAAGCAAACTGAACTGACAGTGCTGCTGGTGTTACAGGGATAAGCAGTTCCACCACTGGAGTCTGGATCAGTTTGGCAAGCAAGTATTTTAGCACAGATTTTCAAAGGCCATTCCAGCATGTACCATTCCCACACCAATACACTGCACATGCAGCAGGTCGGTCTGGAAACAGAGATTGAAGTTTTGCAGCTATTCCTGAAAGCTCAAATACAAAAGGTGCCACCTTTCAGAAAGTACAGTCTCTGTACTTCTGCTTTTGGCAGTACTGTCTCTCAGAGGAAGGTGGGAACATGGACCACAAACCCCACAGTCCCACACTCCAAATGGAACATGAACAAGCCTGTGTGCAGGCAGAAGGTGAGAACATACTTGCATGATGCAAAGTTTGCTAACGACGAAAGTTTCAGTACACAAACTCCCTAATGCTGTAACAGTCATTAGTCTTTACAGTGACTTTCTTCTGCCTACATCAACTCATTAAATTAGTTCTCCACACTGCTGTATCAGTCCCAAAAGAGGAGTTAGAAATTTGCAAGAAGCTGGGATGGACGCTGCAGAAGCATCCACCAGATGACATTAAACTGCTACAGAAACATGTCAAAAATGGAACTATCTACTAAATATTCCCATTGTTGTGTTAGATGGAAAGTTGTGAAGGGGATCTTGCTGCCACCATAGAGGCACAGTACTTGAAAGCAGATGCTGACTAGACTTGCTCCAAGCCTCGCCTCACAGATGAATTTATGTAACATTCACAGCAAAGGAAACAAAAAATAAATCTATTAGTTTCCTATTTAATGAATAGAGAATGAATGATGCAATTGACTTTTAGGAAGTGTGTTTAACCAGAGAAACGACTGACCTAAGTACTGGGCAAAGGACCAGTGGTACCAAACACTTTCATAAACTGAGAGCTGTGGAGCAAGCTCTCTTTTTCTAAAAGAGGGTTCTGCCTGGCTTCTTCATTAGCCCTTCACTCCTGGAAACCAAATTCTTTTCCAAGCATGTTCAGCCAGGATGCAGAGATAGATCTCAAAGGCTGGCTTCATCCCACCCAACTGAAAGCATTTAAATAAATTACTTAATAAATTTAGAACCTTATTACTTTATATTTACTCTAGGAACAATACTGCCTCAAAAGTGAACTGGCCTCTGGAAGCCCATCAGAATCAGTGGATTAAAAGAGGTTTCTTGATTCCCAACTCGATATATAAGATACAAGTCTGGTGGGGAAACCCCAAGCTGTACTATGCCATGGCTGTGGACTTCCAGCACCAAGAAAACGGTTCTCCATTGTGCCTCATTTGCTCCTCTGTTCCAAGAGAGATTTTCCCAAGCAAGAAGAATGAAATACTTCACTCAAGATCTTCAAGAGCTCAGAACTCCTTTGCAATACCTGAAATAGCACTGCTTTTACACTTCCTTTATACCTCATCCTGACTCGTGACATATCTTCACAATATCCCCTGCCAGACAGCTGATAAGACTTGGTCCAGAAGCTCCCAATGACTAATTGGTAAGACTACATCTTAAAGAGAATGACTTCTTCTAATTTATGGGTTTGACATCTTTATATATGTTTTGTGAAATGATAAATACATTTTCACCAGGTTTCCACTGATGCCAAATGGTGGCTCACAAAAAAATGAACAAATTAGTTGTAATGAGGCTCATAAAATAAAATAACTAACTAACAAACTAACTAAAAAAAACTCATAATAATAAACATAATAAACATAAAAACAATAATAATAATAACAACAATATTTTTTTTAAAAAGGAAGACCTGCTATTAAATTTTAAAATTTGCAAGATGATGTTCAGGTGGCGAAGATACTGTGTACCTTTCTCCTCTGGTATTTCAGGTAGATGGCCAGAAATGCCTCTGCCCTTGTCAAAGGAACCAGTAGACTTGCGAAGAGAAGCAGTTCCAGGAACACTTCAAATATGAATCAATGGCAGAACAGAAACACCTTTCACAAAAACAGATGCAAGCCAAACATCCTTAAAGTGGGAAAAAATGTGGGAGATGCCAGCTGATGGACATGGTCATACTGACTTAGTATCAGGTAACAGCTTCAGATGGTCAGGTGACTAAGAAGTCAAAGGCACCAGGCCAGAAGTCCAGCTGTTGTAGGAGGGTGAAAGAGCTACAGGCAGCAAATGGGAAGAAGGTTCAGATGGGATAATTGCTGCCTGTCCTCTCTTCCCTTGAAAGGAAAGGTGGTCAGAATATGTCTTGATGCAACAGAAAAACCCCCTAAGCAACCCTGAGTAATGTGGATCAGTATTAAAGATTCACAAAGGGATCATCAGGCTCAGGGCAGCACTGAAAGCAGCAGCAACTGTTGCCCAAAGAGGTTCTTCAGGGTTGGTTCACAGTCCACTAAATATGCAGCCACCTCACAGCCAGACTAAGCACATTTGGAGAGCCAAGAAGAGGGAGAATCTCTAAAAAAGGACATCAACCTCTGCCTTAGTGCCCCTCCTACAGTTCAGTCTGGCAGTGTGACTGAGTGTCTTCTGGAAACCAAAAGGCAGACACTGGAGACTTCTGGAACTGCAGCAGTCCCCAAAAATGTAACACAATCCCTACCATCATCTTGTGACACATGCAAACAACTGGATAGTGCTGTACATCTTCCATCAGGGTTATCTGAGCATTTACTCAGTAAGTAGCATGAAAGACGATTTTGTGTGACCCCAGTTAGAACATGGACAGAAACAGCTCAGGTTTTGTCTGCACAGGGGCACTCTCACTTGAGCTATGCTAGAGAAGAGCATCTCTGCAGTGAAAAATCTGTCTAGAGAAAACCCCAGCTGGCATTACTGTGGGACACATCCAGTGCTTAGTTATTGCTGGAGCTATGGCTCAGGGAGATGATGTGGTTTAATTACAGGTGCTGCCAGAACCAGCCTTCCTCCGCCCCTCTTTGCACGTGTCAGCGTGTGCTGCTTCTCTGACCTGGCTGCAGGACAAACCCAACGACAGCAACTCACCTGCTTTGGAATGGCTAGACTCAGAGCAGGATGCTTATATTTTAGTTTTGTTTTAATGGCAAAATTACTCAAGAAAATGGGCCAAAATGGATCTGGAGATCAAAGGAAAGGACTCTGCTGCCACTTATTTCAAGGTAGGCTATTTGAACCTAACCCTATCATATTATCATTATGACAGTAAAATCTGGTATGAGCACTTAGCCTTTCTTCATGTCTTTACATTTCCACTTCCCTCTGGTTTTAACAGATTTGTCAGTAACAACAACTATTGCATCTCTAACCTCTGGCCATTTCCTAAAGCCTACTGCTTCCACCTAAACCCATCATCCAGCAAGACTCCTCTGTAGGATTCCTGGTTTAGACATTAATGTCTAAAATAATGTCTTCAATAGAAGCAGCAGATGCACAAGGCAGAAATAAAGACATACAGAGCAGGAAAGAGGGAGGACAGCACTGATTAAGTTTTGCTGTGTTACAGCTTGTTCTTCCAGAAAGGCTTGCTGTCAGCTGTTCCCTAGCACGGTGCATGTGTCTCTTCTGGCTGGAAAACACTGTGTTGTGTGTCAGATGCAGCACAATTTCTCCCTGTCTATGGCTCACTAATTGCAGACCCACTTCAGGGTCATTCAGCCTCTCTGCTCAACAAGATGCTGCATTTCACCTTAAAAAAAAAACCTTCCTAGGCCAGACCCTACAATGAGAGACATGATATACTAATTAAGTTACATCACCTTTTTTTTTCTTACATCCCATATAAAAGAATGGTGCACTTCTCTAAAAGCTCTAAGGATACAGACCAAAGTGTAACTAACCAGTGGGGGAAAAGCAAGGGCCCCCACCTCTTCTGCCATATGTCCTTAATAGTCCTTTCACAAGGAAAGCACTGTTAGGCTGGGAAATGGGAAATAAAGCATATTGATTCAGTCTGGTCATAAATGGGCAGAAAATAAGGAATAGATATATCATGTATTATTAAAATAGGTGAAAAAAAGACAATTTTTGTACTTATTTACACTCTGCTCAAAAATCCAGAGGAAACCTGTGCAGCTCTTTCTTTAAATTCCCCAAGCTGAAGAGATGCTTATAAGATTTCACTGCCATGACTATATTTACCCTATTTTATGTTACCACAAAGAGGACTTCAAGCTGATAAAATATCCTTCCAAAGAGCACATTAGTCTCCTTTTGGAATGATGAGTTGCCATTAAAACTGACAGGTAGTTTCTATAATTTCCCATGGGAAAATATCCCCTGACTCCTCTAAAAGCTTTTCAAACCCCACTGCTGCTGCCATTCACAAGGCACAGCAAAACACCCCACTCCTGCTGTCCATTTCCAAGCACTCTTCAAAAACAAATGACAAATTCCCCAACAAATTGCTACTGAATACAATTTGCCTGCCCTCCTTGATTTTGCTTATAAAGAAGAGTGTTTTGTTCACATTACTCTTCCTGCCAAAACCATATTATCACAAGTTAAAGGGGGAAATTACTTTGTGGGACCCTTTAATTAAAAGAGGGTCACATTTCATTGCCTTTTTTCTCTGTGACAGACATTGCTATCCCTCCCCTCTCCTTTCTCCATCTTCTAAAAACCAATACAGAACAGGTTGGCATGATTGTCTTTTACAGAACCTGCATTGCCACTGAAATTCACTCCTTTTATACAGTCAGAATGTAGCATTGCACAATGCAATAAAAGACTGGTTTATTCACTGAGGGCTTACCTGGCACTGGCTATCACATTGCTCTTTTTAGTACTGTGCAATAACTATAAATTACAATTTTCTCACCAGTGTGTTAATTTAGCATTAAAAATAATTGCAAGGAGCACAATATCACAGTCTTGCTTATGTTTTTGACAATTATTTTCTTGTCTCCTTAACTGCATCTAAATTGTTAAAATTTTAATGTGTTGTTAAGTGTAAAAATGAATTAAGAGAATATTTTTCTATATTGTTAACTTTTCTCTGAACTAGGAAACCAGTTACTTATGCCTGCCATGGGTCCAAGTGAGCTGCTATGTTCATTTTCCCTCAGAAGAGAGATAATGTTGTATGAGTGTGTGTTTTTTGAATGATTAGATTCCTTACCTCTGCTTCACTTCTATCTTCACTTCTATCTAGCTGACTGAAATATCAGTCAGAAGCCTGTACCAGACATAAAGTGCCATTTGTGATCAGATATCTTTCTGGGATGTGCTGCCTGGCAGACCACCATAAGATTTGAAGACTTTCTGCAGTAATTTCATTTTTTCCTTGAAAGAATTTTTTTTCCTCTAAATGTATCCCCTCTTCCTTTTGGGGCTGATACACATCTATGAAGCATCTCGCTTTCCTTGCTTAGAAACTCCTGGATCAGCAGAAGTGTCTGCAACAGTAGGTGTTAAGGGTTTCTCTGACAGCATGAGGCATTTGGATGGCACACTCCTAAGCTCATTTCAAAAGAAACTATGGGAGGTTTATTTTCACTGTTATACATCACACATTTATTACAATTGGAATAAAAAGACTTAGCAAAAAAACCCAAACCCATAAGCACCTCTTTGTCAAGAAACCATTATCTAAATAGCCTCTGAGATGTATCACAAGCACAAAACTACATTGTTTCCTCTGGCAATGCCTTTCAAAGCCAAGAGGTAAAAAAGGCATGATAAAATATAGGGTTCATAAAAAGATGACCCAAGGTCTATACACTGTAATTCAACATACATGAACTCCAACTCAAAATATGGAAACACTGAGGAAAATTAAGACAAATCACCCTAAAGAATGAAGTCACTGTGTAGGAGTTTGTGTCCCTCAAACCAACCAGGGGATGCTTTCATTCAAGCATAAAGTAGTCATAACTCTCAACATCATAATTCTCCTTAGAGAATTTTATGAGCTTTATCACAAATGCATTGACTTAAAGCATTAGCAGATTTAGCTTATCTTTCCCCTATGTATTTGGGTATATATGGTCCTGCTCAGTGACGACTGATTTGAAAGTTGAGCTAAGATTTAACATGGGAATTTGCTCTGGTGCTATAAATCTCTCCCCCAAAAATAACTGCAGGAAGGGTGAGGAAAGGAGGGAAGTCCAAAGCACAGTCAAGGCTATAGAAACATATCCTGAAGTCCACTTTGAATTGAATTTTAGAAATATTTGAACCCCCTGAAGCTTTAGTCTCCACATCATCTTTCTCAGGTATTTCTGTGAACATGCCAGGTTACAGCCAGAGTGCTGTGCTGTCTTGGTCCTCTTGGTAGGAAAGAATTGCCATTACAGGACAACAGAAGCTAAGGCTGTTTAAGAAATGACATCACAAAAGGCATTTTAAGAATGTGAGTTATAAAAGCTGTGGTTCTAGTCTAAAGAATGAGTCCATTAAAGAAAGCGTCACTAGATGTTTCCATGTTTATTATGTGCTAGTAACTCTGGGCTGAATGTGTGCAATTTGTGAGTACAAAGACATTTTTCTTCTAAAAGCCAATCTTAAAAACTCAAGCTGGGATCTGAGAGGTGGGGTGGGCTTTTCATTCTCATACCTCATTACCAGGAAACATCAATTAATATATACTTGCTTATGCAGCTGTAAGTGATCCTTATTTTTCTGTTTTTTAATCTTGAAACTGGTTCGAAATCAAGAGCCAAAAAATGCAAACCAGACTACAGAGTTTACACAACGATGACCCAGTGCCCACAGGCCCGTAACTCAGCATACGTGAGCACAAATCAAAAACATCTGACTAAAGCCACAATGTTGCAAAATTAATAACCCAGATAAATGGAGAAGATACCACTGTTTAGAGTCAAACCCTCCCTAGACAACTGCATGGGTTGTTAGTGTTGTCTGAACTCCTGCCAGTATTTTTCAGGAACGAGTGCTCGGGGCACAATGTATTATCCCAGACAAAGTCACAAAAAGCCAGATAGGAAGGCCATTACCTCCCTATATTATCATGTAGTATCTCCATCATCACTTCCCTGGTGGCAAGCATACAGTACTCTGAATTTATATTCAACCTATGGCTTAAGCACTAGAAGGGCAGGAGTTTATCAAAAAGGCTTTGAGCAACAACTTGTGTTACACCCAAATGTGCTGTAAGCCACCAGCATAGCTTAGATGAACCCAGCTTGGAATCCCAGCCTCTCCCTGGGATCAAGGCAGGAAGCAATTTAAGTCAGTAGCCATTCTCTAATGAAATGAGATTTTTAGAAGACTATCCTAAATTACAATTAGTTCATAATAATTAGCAATGAACAACAACAATAAAAATAGCATTCATTCACTTAAAATTATTTTTAATGTTATAATGACTGGTACATAATTATGCCAGAGAAGGGCTATTTAAAAGAGGGGAAAAAAGAAGATAACTTCAAAAGAAGAGAATTCATTTGCTGTTTATTTGCTTCAGGGTTCTAATTACTCTGGAAACCAGCAACCCTCCTGATAGGATTACTGACACGAACGCAACTGCAGCTGCAAGGAATGCTGAGCACATCAGTTTTTTAGCACCATTAAAACAGTCCTCTATAAATACCAGATGCATCTATCTATCTATTTCTCTCCCTTCTCAGCACTTACTAGTGGAGCAGTCGCAGAGCATATCACAAAAATGAAATGTGTAGCTGTGGCAGAACTGGCGCAGTAGAGCGAGTAATTTGTATCAGGCTGTATAAGAGTTTAAGTTTTATTATTAAGTATATGTCACAGATATACTAGCACCAGTTCATCTTCTTTCCCCTTATAGTTCAGATTTATACACTTATTAATAAAATCCAGACGGTCATTTCAACACCCTCATTTAGCAAAATAAGCCAGTCAAATCTGGTCAGAGTTGCCTGGACTCTGTGTGGCAACACAGAGAGCCCTGGCAACTTTAATTGTTGCTGTCTAGAGGAGATTTATGATGCTATCCATCCTGGTCCTAGCTAATAAATCACATCTTCCTCCAGTCTTCAGTGGACAGGTTGGATGAAAAAGGCTGGTAGGTCTCATTAGGGCTCCTGCAAGCGGTGCAGAGGTAGGAAGGGAGCCACTGGGCATGGCTCTGCTTTTGCTTTCACCCATATGGACTCTCAGATAATTGGTTTTGCTGATGGAGTTTTGAAAACCATCAAGAGGAGGATTTTTCCTCAGGAATGGAGGTTGGAGGAGCCTTGAGCTGCCATTCTGTTCTGGTCTTAGCACCCAAAGCCTTTGGTTTGGTGCCTCTGTGCCTCATCCTTCACAGAGCAACCCTCAGGTGACGCTCCCCACCACTTGCCTTGGTTAGCAGGTAAGCTCTGCAGGACAGCCACTGCCTTCTACCATGCATGGGCAGCCTTTCTCACCAGGGGGTGGCAAGTACAACAGCAATACAAAATAATAGCTAAAAGAGCTGGAAAATACCTTCAAATGTCGAGTTCTTGTATTCTGTCCCTCCCCCTCGCTTTTCAAGCCAACTAATAAGAAAAACCAACATTGCAGAGCAGGTTGGAATTTCTTAGGTCCAATGTGAACAGCATCAAGGAGAAAAAAAGTGGAAGTGTACTCTAAAATAACACATTTATTAAAATGCTCAAGAGACAGGGAACCAGTAAACCAACAGTTTCCTTAAGAGATCATCTTTTAATGATCTTTGGGCAGCAAGATCAGAAATTAAAATTCTTACATCATACTCTTAATAACTGTATTATTTTAAGATATGCAAGGGTGACAGGAAGCTACACTTACAATACACTATGTGTGTACAGAAGATTGATAAGGCAAATCAGATGAGGCACAAGAAGCACACCAGCGAGGGGGAAAAAAGGGCATTTCAATGTTTAGTATCTTCATAAGAGAGCTGGATGATGGGATAAATTGTGCCCCAATGAAGTCTGCTGATGATACCAAACTGAGTGGCAGGTGGACACTTTGAAAGGGAGAGCCACATGCATCCCCAGCAGAGGTGAAGTCACTATCCTGCCCTACTCAGTGCTTTTCAGGCCACACCTGGAAGAGTGGCCTGCTGTACAAAAAAGGCTGGAGAGGGTCCAGAGAAGGGCCACAGAAAGGGAAAGGCTGAGATAAGTGTTTGTTCAGCCTTGAGATAAGAAGGCTTAGGGGAAACCTTACCACTGTGTCTCAGTCTTTAAAGGATGCCTAAAAAGAAGATGGAGACTACCTTTCCAGAAGGAGTCACAGGGAAAAGGGGAAAGGTAATGGATACATGTTACTCCTGGGGACATTCCAACTGGACACAAGAGGAAAATATTTTACAGTGAGAACAATCAGCTATTGGAATAATATCCCCAGGGAAGTAGTGAATTCTGCAACATCAGACACATTTAAGATTCAGCAGAGGAGGGTGTTGGGTCATTCTGCCTAGACCATGCTTTTTGCCAAGAGAGGTTATACCAGATGATTCTTGAGGTCTCTTCCAACCTGTTATTCTTGATTTGATGGTTTTTCCTGTTATTATAGCGCATATCTGTAATTTATAGAAATATATTGCTTGTCCAATTCATGTGAAAACATATTTATCTATTAATAATGGAAATATTTCCCTACTCCTCATGTCAAGTTTTTTCCCCAATGCAAAACAGAGTCTGTGCACTACAGTTTCAAGTACAGTAGAGTGATGCAAATCTTAAAGAGGTGGCTCAAGAAAAGGAGATACAATGGCAGAGCACAAAGCTCTTCCTCCTGCAGGTAGGCTCCTCCAAGCTGCCTGGCTGGGTAATCTCTCTTCTTGACATACTGCAGAAGGCAGGACAGACATACAGCAGACAAGACAAACAGCAGATGCAGAGACACAAGAAAACAGTGAGCCACAGGTCAGCAAGGCAGTAAGTAGTCAGCACACTTCAGTAGCTCAAATGCTGGCAAACTTTCAGCCAGCAAGACACAGTCATCAGGTGGGGTCTGAGGAGAGCATGGGGTGACTTTGTGGTAGGGAGCTCTTCACAAAGAAGATAACAGGTGATAATATCATTTAGATTGGCTGATGGGAGGTGGCATTGTAGCAATGGAGAATGATCTCACTAATCCATAAAGCTGCTAGGGAGGGAGGGAGCCCAAGAAGGGCTGGAATATAAGAAAAGCATCTTGTGTTTAATATAGACACAGGAGTCAGGTGTGAAAAGGATTCCCAATGGCTCTGGGGGGGCAGCTTCTCAAAGACTGCAGAAGTTCACTTTGCTTGTGCTGACAGGCATCACAGAAACAGATTCATAAACAGTGTAACACTGGCCTCAAAATATTTGAAGTTTCCACCTATTTCAGTTACATGAGTAACGGGAGGAAAAGACTGTATCATATCTTTGTTAAAGACCTCATTAATGACAAGAGAATGAGACTCGGTGCTGCAAATCCTAATTACTGGCTAATGCTTAAAATAGCAAACAGTACCTATTTCTTGAGCAGTCAGTCACATTTAGCATCAACCTTATTTCTCTCTCACACTTCCAAGATGATGTTCAGCTTTCAAAGGGGAAAAGAGGGAAAAAGAACGCTACCTGCAGTCTCATAATGGCATCAGTTGTGCAAAAGACTCAGCTTCATGTTTTCCAAAGTTGCTATTTTTGTACTTGCTTGGAAAAGGCACAGTTTAACAAAACTTCACCATCAGCGATCCTCACAAAACGTTTGGCATGTGTTTGCCAGCTCTTTACTAAGCTAATTCATTTTTTAAAAGCAGCTTAGCAGAGATAACCACTCGGATTTAGATTTCAGTTCTTGTGTATGACATTCATCAGTGGAAACAAAGTACTTTGGAGATAAAAACAATCATGTTGTTTCATTAGCCTGAAATATTTCAGATGGGGACAGCAATAAAAGTAGATAGCTTTTAGATACAAGCACAGCAGAAAAACTGTGTTTCATAGTGAGAGTTCAGAGTGGCTGGCAAATAACCTGCTCCTCTAACAGAAAAAGTGGGAGTAAGGTCAGGCCAGCAAGTGGACTGCCTTGCTCGGCTGATGAAGGTCTTGCTGTTCTTTGAGCTCTGTGTGTTGTGCATTCTAACACACTGAGTTTTAATGCCTTCCAGTGGTTGCTTTATCTCATAGGGAAAAGCAAACACAGTGGCAAATGTTCCATAAACTCAAAGACAAGGCCAACCTTATGATCTATGCACATTATTTTCCCTGAAGGCAACTCAAGTAGGATGCCACTCATGTGGAGATGTCTCAGAGTGTTCTTCCTCCTTTGAATTCCTGATGAAACATCACTCTTGATAGGAAACATTTATGAATGTCCCTTTTTCCAGATCAAGAATTAGGAAAGGTTGTAGAAGTCAGTATGAGCCCCAAACCAGATTTTAATCAGTACTTGACTGACTTCCTAATGCATTAATTTCTTCATAGAAAAGCTTAAAATTACTTGAATTAGAAAAACTGACATTTTAAAACCAAAGCACTATGCTGTAAAGCAAGCAAGAAAACACCAGACCAAATACTTCTTAATTCCCTTTTATTCCAGAAAGTTACTAAGACTTCACTTGAATATAGTCTGGTAAAGCTTTTTAGCTTAACCAGCAGAGTATCCTGGGACAGACCATAAAGCCAACTCACTGGTATTAAGTTCTTAACTTAAGTTCCAAGAGACAACTTTGAACTGAAAAAAAGAACTAAACCAAAATAAATTATATACTGAATTTCAACTGCCTTTCATATTAAAATATTATTGGTATGTATCACTGAGACTTAATTTTTAAACTTCTGAGGTCCATCAGAAGTTATTTTGGAACCTTAACTTAAGCTATGAGGCACAAGCTGACATTTTGAGGTATCGTCAGAAAGATTACAATGTTAAATGTTAAAGAGAGGAGTCATTCCCTCTAGGTCAGCTGAAGCAGGAATGGCAATCCTCATCTCTCCAAGTCTACCACAAGCCTAAATTGTACAATAGCATGCTTCAATTATTCCCCTGCTTTCAGTGCTAAAAATAAAACTGACATCATAAACCAATTTTAACTAATATTATAAAGCTAAGTGCATGCCAATGTCAGTAAATGAAATGTAAAATTAATTGTGCTGCAAGAGAGGAAAGCCTTGTGAAAGAATTACTGTAGTAGTAAACGGTGAGCACTTTGCCCTCAAGCTTCACTGAAGTCATTACTACTTAGATGTCATGAAGGATAGTTTCACAAAGTCTTCAACACAATGTTAATTTACTTTCAGACAGACACAAAAATCAGCCAGTAACCCCAAGACTCACTGACATTAGCTTCTGATGATTTCAAGTATTTGGCCTCAGACATGTGGATGGGAGGCTGTGTATAACTGAAGTTTTGATGGAAGACAATGCTGTCTCTAGAAAAACAAATGCATCTTTTTCTGAAACAAATACAAATGTTGTATTCTCAAAATGAGCCATCATTAACTTGAGGAGCTAAAATGAACATGCAAGTAAACAGATATGGGCAACTTTTAAAAGCTGGCACTGAACATAATCTGCTTTCTACACAGCCTCAGATCACTACTGCTTCCTTTTCTGGCCAAACAAGATTTGACTGCTGTTAGCAATATATTCCCAGTGCCCATGGATGGGCAAACTGACTTCTATATGCTACCTTCATGCCTTAATTGCAACACCACCAGACAGAGTAGGTCTCTTTTGGTGGTGATTATGTTAAGGAACACAAGGCAGGCAGGTAAGGTTGGCAGGACAGCACAGCCAGGGAGGAAGAAGGCACTTGGTAACTTGTAAAAACAAAAAACCCCAAAGAAGATGTTGAAACAATCCATAGGAGAGAACACATACTTTAAGACTTCTTCCTCTTTAAAAGCCTCTTTTTTCCTAATAACAACAACAGTTAATGAAGCAAGAAGGGAGGACTGAATGCTCAACAGTTTTAGGACCTGGAGCTGAAAGCACTGAGATGACTTGTTCCATGCTTCCCCAGGGTGTGCAAAATGCAGGTCTGAGTGAGTCACCGGACAGGCAGGGGATTTCTGGGACACAAATGGCCAATTTAACAAGTATGCTAATGTTCACTGAAGGGAATGACAATTAGAAGAGCAAGCTGTGTCCTAAGGATGAGCTGAAAAGACGATGAGGAGATGCAGCTGATTGGATGGAAACTGTTGAGCTGGGATCTTATCTGTGGTCTCTGCCACAGAGATTCTGACTCTACTACAAAAATACTAACTGTACTCTAGTGCAAGATGGTTTAAAACAAATCTAAGTATCTATCACATTAATACATTTTTGCACATAAACCATGGTCTCTGAACTCCCTTGCATCTTGATCCTATTCTCTAGAGCAGAGTATTGCCCACTACACAGGGACACTTTTGTTTGTAAAATGCTGTGACCAGCTGGTACTGCAGAAGGATGAAGCATTAAGAGCCTTGTTCACAACACTGCTCTTGATCAAAAGAGGTTACAGTAAATATGTACAACTGTAGCAGTTCTGTAAGTAGCAAGTGTAAGATAACTTTCAGAAAATCTGTGGCCATGGTAGGGCCACGAGTGAACTCTTAGTGAGTAACTTGGCTCTGTCAGGTCAAACTGTGTCGTGTTAATATTCCAAGGTCTTTACATATGCATTTGTGTTTGGAGAAATGGTTCCCAACACCATACTGCACAACTCCATCTCCATACATAATTTAACATAGCCATATGAAACTTAGTTTAATATGCAAAGCAAAGATCACATGAAGTGATAAACATTTAATGTGAGTGGAGTTGAAGGTGACACACTATCATAAAACAAAAACATACAAAGAAGTATTTTTTCTTCCTGTCATCCTCTGCTAGACAACTTGATAACAAAATGACACACATGTATTTCCAAACTTAATCTGAATGCACAACAAAACCTAAAATTTAAATTAACAGGCCCCAAGGATTTGGATCCAAGAATATACTATGCCAAGAGAAAACAGTGAAATCTGATGATTACACTTTTCAAAAAATGATCCCTCAAATGTGTCATGCCAAGATTATAAATGTAACTGAATATCCACAGAACCTACAGGCAAGATTTAAAATAGAAACCAGCCTTTAAATATAAGAATTTCAACCTGAGCCAAAGATAAGTATATTTTTCTAAAAAAAAAAACCAAAAAAAACCCCAAAAAACTCACACAAAAAAATTTTGCTAGTTGTTTATTTTCAGTGTTTTAGTCACTAATGTGACACTGACCAATAGTTTCTTATTGCTTACACACAATTTAAAATAAATAATAATAATAATTTTAAAAAGTCCCAACTTTCTTTCCCTACCAATTTTGACCTTTTCTGTTTGGGAGACATTGATTTTTTTTTACCGCCTGTGTTTCTAATGGAGCTTGAAATTAACACGGCTTTTTGTTTACCTCCTAATTTGTGCACCATCATCAGTGCTGTCAGCACAGCTTTGGGAATAGGGCTTGTTTACTGCCTCTGCATAACCAGCAGTAGGAGCATAGGAGCAGAAAATAGGTTTGGTTTAGAGTTTTTCCTTTATTTATTCTTTTTGTCCAGGTCCTTTTATAGGTTACATATTAATCACTTGAGTGATAATGTGGCCTGTTTTGTCAATATTCCTTAAATAGAACATAGAAAGACTTGAGCTACTTCAGGGATATGTTGAATTCCTCTGGTACATGTACCATTAAAAGTTGGTATTGTTGTTGTGTCAGTCCAAAGCATTTGTCAGCCTTTTGCACAGTGGGAGTTTCAGCGAGACCAGCACCACCTGTCTAATGTGGAATACCAGCTAGAGAAGTCCCAGAGCAACTCATCCTCTGAGTCATGGCTTTGGCACAATATCCCCATCTCTGCATTAAGGCAGCTTCCAGCATCAGAGTACCCTCAGTGGCATGGGAAAAATGTCATTGAGTCACATACTCAGGATCAGCACAAAGGTTTGTATTCTTGAAGATCTGCAGCACTGTCATTGCTGTAAGAATAAACATATTTCTCTTGGTCACCATCAAAGTGCATGGCCAGGGGTTGGTGATGTACAAATTAATTTGTGTAAGTTACCATCCAGTTATCATGTCCTTCAACAACTGTATGGTTGCTACATTGATATGTCCACTTAGTACTGTAATTGTATAACTGACATTAGTGATATGATATCAAACCATTGATATTGCCAACTAAAAGTAATTCTATCCATTTTCCAGACAGAATTGCAAACTCCATGCACTGATTGTGTTTCAGTGCAAAGGGATGGACTACATGGCCCATAAAGCCTTGATATCTGTTTTCCAGATGTTTTTTCCTAAGAAACATCCCCATGCCATGCTGCAATCCACTCTTGTATGAGTGTTGACATAATATGAACATGTAAGAAAGCTATTTCTTCATAAAAATATTATAAACAGTTTTAGAACATAGAAGTCTGGCTATCTGCCTCAAAATAATCTCAATAACAGGGGTTCTTGTTGTTCCTGTCAGAAAACCCTCTTCCCCAAAATCAGAACAACCTCTAACTATACTCCCCAGGTTCTTCCTGCATATAATATACTATTTAATGATTCTGAGAATTTAGTGCTGCATTGATTCAATACCTTTGATGACGTGCATGCAACACATCTAGACATTGGGCATTCATTAAGAAAAATCTCACTTTATTCCTTGTGAAGGATCAAGAGCTGTGTTTTAAATACAGTGATGTTTTTGGACCTTACCCACTCTGTCAACTGTGCTTCTATGTCAAAATAATAACTTTTAGTTAACTAGAACATATAGTGTATTCCAGTTGTTTCTTTTTCTGTATTCTCTCCCAGATGACAGCCTTGTTGATTTCTGCTTGTATCTTCATGCCTAAAGCCTTTTTCCCTTACAGAAGGTCATTAAGTTTCAGAGGGGCTTTTTTTTCTGCATGAAGCTACCAAAATTAGATTGTCTCTCAGCACAGTCTTGTTAGCATCTCAGTGACTAAACAATGCTCCTTCCTCTGGAGACAGGAACTCAGAAAGGTCATCCCTTGACCCAACAAAGTCTGTGCATATGCACTCTGTATCCTCTAGGCTGTCTATGGGCTTAGGATAAATCATTATGGAGTACTAGAAAGATAAAAGTTAATCTGCTTTTTAAAACACGTCTTCTTGGGGAGAGGGAGGAGGGTTCAATGTATCCTGGAAGGACTTCCAAAAGTGTTCAGTAAAGCTTTACTAAACTAAGGGATTTTGCAACAGTACACAAAGATTTACTAAGGCACAAAATCAAAGAATCTTAAAGGCACAATCTTAAAATTGGGAAAAGTATTTAAGTTCGTAGTCTTATCCACCATTATTACAGTAATTGTCTTAAAAACAGACTCATGCATTTTGCTGTTTTCATTTCAATTTCTGTCAAAGACTTATGTACCAGAATGTTAATGTTGTATAATTATATATTCTGTAAATTAAAGCAGCATGGCATACTGGTTGGGAACAGCACATTTCACACTTCATTACTTCTGCTACAACTCGACCAATCTTCTCTTTCCAGCAGTCAGGGTTTCTTTGCTGTTACAATCTTTCTTTTTCAAGTGTTTCTGCTTCCCAGTTCTTTTTTGCTAATCCACAAGCTATACTGTCTTCAGTGATGGACATGTAGACGGTGATGGTGGAAATCTGGTGGCTTCCTTTAGTAACAAACACAAGAATGGAAGTGAATGGCAGGTTTGGGAAATGTATATGGCCACGACAATGAGCATTGGAGAGAGGACAGAACTGCCCCCAGTGGCCCAAATGTTACACTGTGGAAATGTGACAGCAAATGGAGCTAAAAACCTGGCTATTTTAAACCAGGGCAGGTGTCCCACATTCATCAGATTAGGAAAAATACCAAGATTGCAAGATTGCTTCGAGGTTGTGATACTGGGAGGTGAATTTTTAAACACAGAAGACTATTCTAACTGATCGCAGAAACACCTACAAAGAATATGCATGGTGAATTAAGAGGGTCTTGAAACACTACTAACAACTATCTCCAACTTTGACACCTCTGAAAATGTTATTTGTACTGGCCCTTCAAACATACAATAACCACCAAGGAATGAGCATTTTTGCTAACGTAGCTATAAAAAGATTAAACCAAGATGCTACTGAAATCCACATCTTACCTTTCCTCCTAACACATTTCCATACTGATTTGGAGAGAGTTTTGATATCAGTAGTAAAACCAGAGTATTTTTGGTTTATTTTGATTGGTACTGCATGAGGAAGTTGCAGCACATTACAGACTTTTCATTTGTGTTAAAAAATCCTGATATGCTGGGTTCAAATTGGTAATGTTGTCAGTGGCTGAAGTATTAAACTGTAAACGTAAAAGAGTTTAAGGAGTTGTGGGTCAACTTTAAAAGATAAAAATCTTTGAATTTATTCATATGGGTTTAAGAATTTATGAATGATGGAACTAGCCATCTGAATGACACCAGCTCTAACCATATCACAAATGGGAGCTTTGGTAGGTTGCAATGCTTATTTAGTAGCTTAAAGCTGCACATGTGGATTTTCCAGGCAGCAGCCAGGAGTGCCCTATCTCCCACTGATCACAGCTTCTTCTTATGTGCCACAGCAGAAACACCTGCAGAGATGTGAAATCTTCCCCCATCCAGACCACAGACAGCTCAGCTCAGAGCCTTTGGTATCAGTTTGGCTTCTAACTAGCAAGTGGATTGTATGCAACAAAATCTGCTGCTTTCAAAACCTGTGCAAGGTGCACAGCCAGCGTCAGCAGGCAGAGCACAGGGTCCTTCTGTGAAGCCCTTTTTCACTTTACACCTTTTAACTCATTCTCAAGTAGGCCCCTTTCTGAAGCTGCAGGTTCCACTATGCTAACAACAACTGATTCCCCAGGGATGCAGTTATACACTGTTTCACAATGCTTCCTGTACTTTAAAGGATATAAACTCTTTTTAGTATCATACACAAAATACTGCCATCACTGCAACGGCTCAGCTGCTTCTATTTAGGTATCTTCTATAATTTCCTGGTGCTTTCAAGCACTTTGAAACACCAAAACTCACAATATTATCACATTTTACACACAGACCATCAAAGCAAATAAGGGTTAAGTTTCTGGTCTGGTATCACCCAGGAAGCTCCGAGCAGATTTAGAGCCAAGATGTCCTGAAGAGCAGTCCTACACTATAATCCCAAGAACACCCTTCCGTAAAGGTACTTTATTTCAAGATGCACATTTTTCTTTCCAGCTTGGCAGTTTGACTTCTTTTTAAGACCTTTAATTATAGCTCAAATTATGTTCAATTTATTTTTCCATGGCTGTTTTTTCCTGTCTAGTACTCTACTGGTTTTTCCTCTCTCCAGAAACACCAAATGGTTTAAAAATCTCTTTTGTTACTAGCAAGCAGGAAAGGAGAAGAATTTTTTGAGAGTGTCTCTCTCTTTCTCCACAGAGGAAACAAAACAGATGTTGTGCTCTCCTCAGGGAGAAGGATCCTATCACAGAGCAGGTGTGAGTGAAGGCTGCTTTGCGTGTGGAGAGGAAAAGAGCTGCATTAAGGACTTTGATGGAAAAGCAGCACTGATGGCAAAAGCATTCACTGTTTTGAGGTAGAGAAAGAAGTTCATTCCCCTAAAGAAAAGAAGGGATATGGGGAAAGCAGGAGGGAAAATAACACCTTGCTTTGCATTGGCAGGAGGAGCAAGGGCTACTGCCAACTTTCCCAGTATTAATCTAGCATTTCCCTTAAGGCAACAGCTCTGCAAAACAGGGAATGGCATGAAAATGTTTACTTTGGGTTTATAGAAGGTTTAATGCTTCAGCCTCAAACCAAAAAAAAGCTATAGACTCCACCTCCCAAAACATCCAGAGAAAAAAATGATGGTTTTCCTTTTAAACCTCATTATTTCTGAAGGGGGTCAACACTGTATTTTTCAATACTTTAGGTTGACATTACTGGGTAACTTTCACAATCTGAAAGATCCCCTAAGCCCTTCATTCTGACCTCAGAAAATAATTTTAACACTCCTCAGCATAACAAGAAACAATTACTGAAATATAATTTCACCTTTTGAAACACCTCCTTTGTATATATGTGAATGCACAGTGAAGAAGTAATAATGCTTGTGTTAACACCAATAAATCTTAGACAACTCAGACTTAGGATGGAATAGTGATGCTCAGTCTCTCTCACACAGGGGAACAAAGGTCAGAGCAGCTTTCTTCATCTCCATAAAGACTGGTCTACCAATGAAAAGAAAAAAACCATTTCCTTTGGAGTTTAATGGAGTTTTAATTTTTGTTCTCTCACAGATTAAACAGTATCTTCTCCTGCATGATTTAAGTCAAGTTTGCATAAATGCTGGCTCACTTTTAAGGACACCTTTGCATTTACAGGCAGCCAGTTTCATCTGCAGAGTTCGATTCAAAAAAAGGACACATCAAATGAGCTGGTCCCAATGCTGGTTCCAAGATCAAAGTTAAGAAGGGACAGGTGTTCATAGGCATTATTTATACTGAAACACAGACACAGATGCATCCCTAGAACCTCCAAACTTTTTCTGTCAGTGTCCCCTGGCACCTTTTTTCTTTCATGTTGGAATAATGCTACAGCATACAAAACCCTGTTTACTTGGGAATAAAAGAGCTGTAGTATTCAGGTACCCTTTTACTTGTTTAATTCATCTGTTTAATTTTGATGGATGCATTTTTGACTAGTCCTCAGTAAGCAAAACTGGCTGGTTTACACAGGGGGCTAAGGGTGCTGGAGGACAGGCAAGACTGCTGCATAGTCACATTTATAAATAGGCAACAGCCAAATGCTGCTCAAAATTGCTGAGAAGGGTCAGCACATTATATCAGGAACACCACAGTTGTATAGTTGTATAAATATCACCACCAAGTGCAGCAGGAAATAAAAGGAGTGCAGCCCCCAGAGATGCAGGAGAACACAGAGCAGAGCTCCAGCAGCAGGCCTCTTCAGAAACACCCAGACCTGGCTTCCTGGGAATTGTATGCCTTGGAGCTGACACCACAGCACAGCAATACTTCAGAGTCAGCTGATGCACAACAGAGCACAGACTTCTGTTCCTTGGATTAGTTATGGCAGAGCTGCACTGAACACCTCAGACCACTGTCACAACTGTTTTTTACTGCAGACAACAGTGTCAAAGTACTACAGAAAAATCCCTATTCCTTTGAGGAATGAAAAACAGTGAAAGACACACTTTTTGGTTTTGAGCTGCTCTTGGCTGACAAGCAAGGCCAGCCAAAGTTTGTAAGTGGAAACACTGCCTGGAATAAGTACCAGCAATATTCTAAGGATCCAATTCAGTTTTACACAGGAACAATATTCTAAAGCAAAGGATAGTTAACAACATGATTGTTTTCTTTTTGTGGCATCATGTTCTATTCTATCTGTTCTGCAAATAGCCATTGTGGCCTCAGTGCCACCTTTCTGGTGCAGCAGCAAAGGGACAAGGGTACAATCTCTGTCTGTGCCACTCCTACTGCCCTGCAGTGGCCAGGACAGCAATCATGCGGTCTCCTTGTGCCAGTGGCAGGCCACAGAATCTCAGCAAAGCAGGTGGCTTCATCAGATCCTGCAGAGCCATGATTTGAAGGAACAGAAGAAAAATCTCAAGACCACCATTGTCATTACACTTCACCTTTCTACTCTCTGCAGTGGAATGAAATGTTCTGCTGCATGGGTGAACCTCAGGAAATACCGAGGAGCCAGGCTAGGTTTGTCTCCACTACCCAAATGCACTCTGTATTTTCTACTTGAGAAATAAACAGATTAATACGTTTGGTCCATCAAACAATAAATAATTTGTGTGCACAAATAGATTTGATTCACAACAGCCCAGTGGTGCACACTACCAATGCAGCAAGCTGCCTGCTGTAAAGGCAATGTGTTCTCCAACTATCAAAAAGCAAAGGGTACAGCTGCTGAAGGATGATGTGAAATTAAAGAGGGAATGAAACGTGTGATCTTATTTAATCACACCTGGTGCTTCAATTTTTCAGTAACAGCACCCTGCTAGACTGTGTCAAATCAGTTCTACAATGAAAAAAATTATGGATGGAAAAATGAATTAACTCTTTCATCCCTGCTGTTAATACATTATCCCAGTCAGAAACAACCTTAGCTGTGGCTGTTAAGGATCCTTTTTTCCCAGATGAAAGGTGCCCAGCATCTGGCTAAACGGAGCTCAGTGAATGAGGGCTCCTGTGCCAGCAGGTGAGCATGTGCTCCCCACACTGTGAGAAGCACAGGTTTTGGGAGTGTGAATAAACCATTATTATAAAAAAAAAAATCTTCCTGGCCAGAATCAGCTTGAAGGACTCAAGTGCCACCCTGGGACCAGTCGTTTCTATTTGTTTCTTTAGGTGGGTGGCACATATGTGCAGAGAGAGACACAGAGGAAGCAGGACAGCTGGGCACAGCAGAATGCAGAAGGGCAAAAAGCAGTTCTTCCCTTGCTTTGGACGCTCTGCTCAGCACAGATTTCCTGTAAGAAGAAAATTTATCCCAGAAATTCTCTGATTTCTGTTTTCTTTTGGGCTTTCCTTTTTTGAGGATTTTTGTTTGTTTAAGTCTTATTTTACAGTTTGGGTTAATATTAAACATCAAACATAATTTGATTCTGCAGGCATTGTGTGGTGTGATTTCTGTGTCCTGTTGGAGAGTCACTGTTCCTCAGTGTGACCTATGTACTAATAAATCACTTGCAGTAATAGACAGCAAGGTTCTCTATCTAATGTGAAAAATGGCATCTGTGGTCAAATGTTCCATTCTTCAGGGAAAAGAGAAAAAAAATAATCCTTCTACATGATTTCACCCAGCAGCAGAAAACAAAAAGCCAACGTATAATCAGCTTAACATAAACATCTTTATATTAAATTCATAGAGAAGAAAATCAAACATGAAAAATAACTATCATGCTTCCATTTTGGTCTCCTCATTGAATTAATGTCACTAGTCCAACACTGGGTAAAGTAAGATATACAAGGCTACTGTCTGGATTAGCTGTGTGTTTGGAGAGCAATTTTTTAGAAGGCAGATACTTCTTTATTCAAGTGTTACATGTTTAAGAAATCGGCATTTATTTGGATATGTTGTCTCACAAGATGTCTAGTTTTTACAGTATGGATTCAGCCAATTTACTGAAATACTAGGGCATTCACCAAATTCCTGAGAACAATTTTAAGAACATTTTAGTCTCTTCATCATTACTTGTATAATCCATACTCAAAGAGATTATCACACCAAGGAGTATTTTTCCAATAAATAAAAAGGCATTGTAAAAGACCTCCATAAACAGATGATATTAACACTGCAACATAAGGGATTCATTTAAACCAGAAATATTTGAAATGCTGAATATAATCACAGTTCAAATTAACAAAAAGGAGCCCTTGGTTTCAATCAGTTTTACTCGTTTTACATTTTTAATCTGTATTTTTCTTTAGTGGACCGAACCACAAGAGAGCACTGAAATGGACTTCAAAAAATCATCTAGTTTACCCCTTCATTCAAGGCAAAGATAAATATCCACATAGGTGACTCTTACTTATTCCTCACACCTACCACTTTTTGGGAACTCTCCATTCCCCCCAAATACTCCATTATAATATGCTTATGCTACGTTTCTAATACCCAAACTAAACCTCCTTAGGTAAACAGAACTAATTCCTTTTCCTCTTACCTTTGGTTAGGTGGAGATGGTATGGTAAAACACTCTATGATTTTTTATTAAAAGATCTTTATTATATCTCAAAGATTGTCTCTCTCCATCTTTGTCCCTGCATCCTGGACCCAACTCTTTCAATATTTTCTCACTGGTCTTTTCTAAATCTCTGCTCACTCCTACTTGCTCTTTTTCTGGCATCCTCCAGTTTGTCTATACTGTTCCATGGTGTGAAGCCAGCTCTGGACATTATCCCAGCAGAGCGACAGACAGCCAACAGAAAAGAGTGAAGGATGTCCTATGGCTGACAAACAAGACTCTGACTTAGAATAAAGTCTGGTTTCCTCCCCATTTTCTCTGCCAGCCATATCATAGCATGACTCATATTCAGCTTGTGATATCCCAACATCACCTGCTCTCTCCCTGTTACTGACTCAGATATCCCTTGTCTGCATACACACATTCGTTTTCCCTTCCTGGGGAAAACGCTCCACTGAAGGCCTTACTTATACTTGCTGAATTTGCTGAATCTTACTAATTCTAACCATTTCTGCATTTTATTAAGACCACTCAGGACTCTAAACCTGACCTCCACAATATCTAAAGCCTACTGGAGCTTTTAGTCCCTTGCACACTGCTCTCTCCAGCCCATTGTTCAAGACACGAATGAAAACCGTGAGCAGCACCGACCTGGGGCAGAATGTAACAAGAACAGCACTGCACTTCAGGCTGCCTCCCCATCTGCCACACAAACAATAACTGTTCCTTGAACAGAGCACTTCAAAGAGTCCTTCACCTGCCTCACAGTAATCTCACCTAGATGATTTTTTAACCTGTTTACTTGTAAGAAGGCTACATAGCTTTCCACAGCACTGCCAAAAGCTGTACTAAAGACATACCTACTATTTCTATCTCCTACACCTCTTATTCTACTCAAAAAGGAAATTAGAAAGGTTTGACACATTTTTTTTTCCTAATAAACCCACATTGGCTGTTTTTCCATCAGCTTATTATCTTCTAGGTGTTTACAAATTGATTAATAACTTTCAGCAGCATTTCACCATGTATCAAAGTTAAGCTGACAAGCTTCCTAATTTTCATGCTTAAATTTGCCTTTCCTCATCCTTCGTAAGTTTTTAAAAGATAAAAGCTACAGCTCAGGGATGGTCTCATCTGAGGTACATATGGGTCATTTTCAAGAGACTATGGTGATTTGACCATGTCCAGTTTCCCCCCATCATTTCATCTCTGTCCCCCATTCTAGCTTGTGTTCTTTTCCCTCAGTGTAAGTTAAATTGTTCCAAGCACCCCATCACAATTAGCCTGCTTGGGAAAACTGAATCCAAGAAAGGCTGGTGTTCATCCTCTTCTTCATAACCAGCTTTCCTCTCATTGTCCACAAAGTAACAGAACTCTAACTTCCTATATCTTTCCCTTATTTCTATATTATTGTAAAAACTGAATTTTAATACCAATTGTAGTTGTCACTCATTGAACTAGCTGTTAGTGTTACTTTTTAAATTTTTCCTTTAGCAGTGCAATATCCTGTTGCCATTAGTTATAGAATTCCTGATTTTCAGGTAATTGCAGAGGGCCTGAAGTACTTGCGATATTTTGTGTTTTCCTTCTTCAGTGGAACAGTCTGCTGCCATGTCTGTAGAATCTTGCCTTCCAAAAACCTGTCCACTCCCTTGAACTTTCTTTTCCCTCCCTTCCTAGCCCTTATGTATCAATTCCAAAGTTCAAAGAAAGCAGCTCTTTTTAAAGTCCTTTGACACTATTCAGCTGCTTTTACTCATTCCTTCCTTTCCTCCTGATCAGAAACTCTTTTGTGATCATTTTCACTCACATTGTCTTCTGTCTTCAAATTCTCAACCACTTTCTTCTGATTACTCAGGATAACACATAAATTCTTTCACTAATTTCCTTTGCCCTCAGAAACAAAAGCAATCCTCTTTAGATTTTAACTCTTATTGGACAGCCTGGACAGGATGCACTTGACCAAAGATAGGCATGTATTCAGCTTGTCACCCCAGAGAAGAGATCAGCCTCTCCCAGACAGAGATTCAACTTACACTGTAGTAAATGCCTAAAGAAAATTACATGAAACATCTCAAATGGTTCATCTTTTTCCTAGAGTGACCCACAGTGGGCAACTAGCTCACACATGGGCACCTATCAATCATAGAACTGTGCTGGATGGAAGGGACCTCTGGAGGTCTCCAGTCCAACTTCCTGAGAGCAGGAGCAGTGCTAGAGCAGGTTGTACTGGGCTGTGTCCAGTTGAGTTTGGAATATCTACAAGGATGGAGATCAATACTTTCCCTGGGCCTGTTCCACTGTTCCATCACTCTTTCTCTCCACCTTGTATTTAGCTGGAATTTTCTGCATTACAACCTGGGTCCACTGCCTCTCGTTCTGGTCTTGTGTGCACCTGGAAAGAGGCTGGTTCTGCCGTTCTGCCTTTTCTCCACTCTCCCAACAGGCTGCTGCAGATGTAAGACCTCCCAGAACTTTGTCTTCAGACTGAACAAATCCAGCCCTCACCCTCTTTTCCTGCATCTTGTGCTCCAGAACCTGACAGCCTTGGGGACCTCTTCCATGGACCAACTCCAGTTTGTCATTGTCTTTCCTGTGCTGAGCACAGACTGCTCAAGACGTCATCATAGCAGTACCAAACAGAAGGGAATGATCAGCTCCCTTGACCTGCTGACTACACTGCTGCTTGTACAGCCCAGGATGTTCTTGTTCTCCCCTGCACTGAGGACACTGCTTATTTGTATTTAAATTGTTGTTTATCAAGACCCCAAGGTATTTTTCAGCAAAAGACTACCCAATAGCTTAATGTCTTTTTTATATTGTGGTGACCAAAACTGTACTGGAACTCGAGGTGAAGCCACCCCAGCTCAGAGCAGAGCAGGACACTCCCCTCTCTTGCCCAGCTGGTGATGCTGTCCCTGATATCCCCCAGGACACACTTCACCCTCCTGGCTGCCAGGGCACTGCTGGCTCATGCTCATCCTTCCATCGATCAGGATGCCCAGGTTCCTTTCTGTAGTGCTGCTCTCCAGCCTCTCATACACAGAGCCAGGGCTGCCCCATCCCAGGTGCAGAATTCAGCACTTGCCCTTGTTAAACTTCACAGTTGGTGACTGGCCAGTCCTTTAATTTGTCAAGATCTCTCTGCAGGGCCTCTCAGCCCTCAAGGGAGTCAACAGCTCCTTCCAATTCAATGTTCTCAATAAATTTACTTAGTATTCCCTCGAGTCCTGCATCCAGGTCGTTAATGAAGATGTTGAAGAGCACAGGGCCAAGGAAGGAGCTTCATGGAGCCCCACTAGTGACAGGCCCCCAGTCTGATGTGACTCCATTCACTGTAACCCTTTCTGCCTGACCCGTGAGCCAGTTGCCCACCCATCATATAACACGATTATTCTGATGTGTGCTGGACATTTTGTCCAGAAGGAACCTATAAGAGTATCCAAAAGCTTTGCATTTTTAAAAAAAAATTTACATTTTACAGGCTTTCCTAGATCAGCTAGGTGGGTTACCCTGTTATAGAAGGAAATCAGGTTTGACAAGCGGGACTTTCCTCTTATGAAGCCATGCTGGCTGTGACTGACTTGTCCTAAGCTTGAAGGGAGTAGAAAACAAATGCTAGTGAATGTTTAGCTTCTTGAGATAAACTTAAAGACAGCATGTATAAATAAGTATGGCATTTCTTATTCAGTTAATACAATCTATACATATTTATTTACATGATCTGCACTTTCACACACAACTCTTGATTGATTTCAGTTCCTTACAGTTTCATTATATTTGGACATGGGTAATGATAGATTACTCTTGGTAATTTTTTTTTTATTATTTGGGATTTACATTAAGTTCTAGTTATAAAATAGATGTTAGTGTATAAGTGTATAAGTGAAATACAATAAAAATAACGAAGAATACTCCTTTCCAAATAAGCTACAAAATCAAGCCAAAAATAAGCTTATCATTAAACTTTTAAGTAAGCAGTCTCATTAAGCAAGGAAGCATTACCTTGGTGAACTGCATGTCAGTTCTAGTTGCCATATTTCTCAAGAGCATAGCACTGGTAGATCTCATCCTCTACCACACAGATTTTGTTTACAGATTCAAAGACAAAACCAAGGTTTTCAGCTTTTTTTTCTCCTCCCAAGTGGTTTCTTATTTTTGAATGAACTAGTCACTGAACTGAAATAGCTGAACAAACATGAAAAAGATATTATCTCTGCACCTGCAGAAGTAGAAAAAGTTCAGTTCTTCAACAACAGGTGTTTAACCAGTGACTTTCACCAAGTCTGTTGTCTAACTTCCGTTGTGTTTCAGCAGCAGCCACTGCTATACATGGGTAAATAGAAATTTAAGTAATTACAAGAATCTGTAGTTTCTAACTTTACTCTGCTGTCTGAAGTTCAAATAAATTCAATGTACTTTTCTTTAAAAAAGTAAATATGTAGCACAGTTTTAATTTAAAATTACACTAAATATTTCATACCCACTTTGCACTGTACAGCTTGCAACTGTTGGAAATACTGCAGTATGTTAATACAATTTTTAGTCCTTTTTTTTTTTAAGAGAAAGAAAAAAACTAACCCATGACAGAGAACTTGCTGTGAAAAAAAGACAGACAAGCACTTGCTGCCTCATCCCCCATAGAATCCAAGTGCATGCTGAGGGGAAGAANCAGGATGCACTTGACCAAAGATAGGCATGTATTCAGCTTGTCACCCCAGAGAAGAGATCAGCCTCTCCCAGACAGAGATTCAACTTACACTGTAGTAAATGCCTAAAGAAAATTACATGAAACATCTCAAATGGTTCATCTTTTTCCTAGAGTGACCCACAGTGGGCAACTAGCTCACACATGGGCACCTATCAATCATAGAACTGTGCTGGATGGAAGGGACCTCTGGAGGTCTCCAGTCCAACTTCCTGAGAGCAGGAGCAGTGCTAGAGCAGGTTGTACTGGGCTGTGTCCAGTTGAGTTTGGAATATCTACAAGGATGGAGATCAATACTTTCCCTGGGCCTGTTCCACTGTTCCATCACTCTTTCTCTCCACCTTGTATTTAGCTGGAATTTTCTGCATTACAACCTGGGTCCACTGCCTCTCGTTCTGGTCTTGTGTGCACCTGGAAAGAGGCTGGTTCTGCTGTTCTGCCTTTTCTCCACTCTCCCAACAGGCTGCTGCAGATGTAAGACCTCCCAGAACTTTGTCTTCAGACTGAACAAATCCAGCCCTCACCCTCTTTTCCTGCATCTTGTGCTCCAGAACCTGACAGCCTTGGGGACCTCTTCCATGGACCAACTCCAGTTTGTCATTGTCTTTCCTGTGCTGAGCACAGACTGCTCAAGACGTCATCATAGCAGTACCAAACAGAAGGGAATGATCAGCTCCCTTGACCTGCTGACTACACTGCTGCTTGTACAGCCCAGGATGTTCTTGTTCTCCCCTGCACTGAGGACACTGCTTATTTGTATTTAAATTGTTGTTTATCAAGACCCCAAGGTATTTTTCAGCAAAAGACTACCCAATAGCTTAATGTCTTTTTTATATTGTGGTGACCAAAACTGTACTGGAACTCGAGGTGAAGCCACCCCAGCTCAGAGCAGAGCAGGACACTCCCCTCTCTTGCCCAGCTGGTGATGCTGTCCCTGATATCCCCCAGGACACACTTCACCCTCCTGGCTGCCAGGGCACTGCTGGCTCATGCTCATCCTTCCATCGATCAGGATGCCCAGGTTCCTTTCTGTAGTGCTGCTCTCCAGCCTCTCATACACAGAGCCAGGGCTGCCCCATCCCAGGTGCAGAATTCAGCACTTGCCCTTGTTAAACTTCACAGTTGGTGACTGGCCAGTCCTTTAATTTGTCAAGATCTCTCTGCAGGGCCTCTCAGCCCTCAAGGGAGTCAACAGCTCCTTCCAATTCAATGTTCTCAATAAATTTACTTAGTATTCCCTCGAGTCCTGCATCCAGGTCGTTAATGAAGATGTTGAAGAGCACAGGGCCAAGGAAGGAGCTTCATGGAGCCCCACTAGTGACAGGCCCCCAGTCTGATGTGACTCCATTCACTGTAACCCTTTCTGCCTGACCCGTGAGCCAGTTGCCCACCCATCATATAACACGATTATTCTGATGTGTGCTGGACATTTTGTCCAGAAGGAACCTATAAGAGTATCCAAAAGCTTTGCATTTTTAAAAAAAAATTTACATTTTACAGGCTTTCCTAGATCAGCTAGGTGGGTTACCCTGTTATAGAAGGAAATCAGGTTTGACAAGCGGGACTTTCCTCTTATGAAGCCATGCTGGCTGTGACTGACTTGTCCTAAGCTTGAAGGGAGTAGAAAACAAATGCTAGTGAATGTTTAGCTTCTTGAGATAAACTTAAAGACAGCATGTATAAATAAGTATGGCATTTCTTATTCAGTTAATACAATCTATACATATTTATTTACATGATCTGCACTTTCACACACAACTCTTGATTGATTTCAGTTCCTTACAGTTTCATTATATTTGGACATGGGTAATGATAGATTACTCTTGGTAATTTTTTTTTTATTATTTGGGATTCACATTAAGTTCTAGTTATAAAATAGATGTTAGTGTATAAGTGTATAAGTGAAATACAATAAAAATAACGAAGAATACTCCTTTCCAAATAAGCTACAAAATCAAGCCAAAAATAAGCTTATCATTAAACTTTTAAGTAAGCAGTCTCATTAAGCAAGGAAGCATTACCTTGGTGAACTGCATGTCAGTTCTAGTTGCCATATTTCTCAAGAGCATAGCACTGGTAGATCTCATCCTCTACCACACAGATTTTGTTTACAGATTCAAAGACAAAACCAAGGTTTTCAGCTTTTTTTTCTCCTCCCAAGTGGTTTCTTATTTTTGAATGAACTAGTCACTGAACTGAAATAGCTGAACAAACATGAAAAAGATATTATCTCTGCACCTGCAGAAGTAGAAAAGTTCAGTTCTTCAACAACAGGTGTTTAACCAGTGACTTTCACCAAGTCTGTTGTCTAACTTCCGTTGTGTTTCAGCAGCAGCCACTGCTATACATGGGTAAATAGAAATTTAAGTAATTACAAGAATCTGTAGTTTCTAACTTTACTCTGCTGTCTGAAGTTCAAATAAATTCAATGTACTTTTCTTTAAAAAAGTAAATATGTAGCACAGTTTTAATTTAAAATTACACTAAATATTTCATACCCACTTTGCACTGTACAGCTTGCAACTGTTGGAAATACTGCAGTATGTTAATACAATTTTTAGTCCTTTTTTTTTTTAAGAGAAAGAAAAAAACTAACCCATGACAGAGAACTTGCTGTGAAAAAAAGACAGACAAGCACTTGCTGCCTCATCCCCCATAGAATCCAAGTGCATGCTGAGGGGAAGAAACAGTAATGGGGTAGTTGTGAATAAAATCATCTTTCAATATTCAGAACTATGTTGAAATAACTTTTGAGCAAACGTGTTGCTGGCTTCAAAAAGCTTTTATTTCATATTTTTGCAATTGTTACACAGGTTTTAAAATATCAAGCTATTCAATTTGTAACATATACATCTTCACTCCTGCCAGTACGGTTCAACCTGGCCTCTTTGCATCAAATCTGACATTTTTGCTATCTCAGACACAACTCTGAACCAAAAAGCAGAATGTGTCAAACAATGCTTTTAAAGCTTACAAATTGGTGTGCACTTGTAATAATTTATTTTTCTCTGCTTTCCCTTAATTATAAACAAAAATTCCTCCTAATTTTTGCACAGGCTGAATTGGACAATAAAGAGAACAGTTCAAAATAGAAAACACAGATGTTAAAATACATAACTGTGGGCATGGATGGATTTTATTTTCTGTTTGGCACATCTGTCAAGTACCTAGATCTGATGTGCTGATAAAACAAGACAGCTTACGGCAATAAACATGTCAGATCCATCTGTTCTTCAGGACACTGAGAAGAAAAAGAATGGCTCCCTGTGGTATTCTGTACACTAGAGACTATTCTGGAGAGGTTCCCTCTGCTGCTGACAGCAATTCAGCTCTACCAGCCTAAGCCAGTGGGTTTCCAGCCTTGCTCCCTGTCTCCCACCTGGACACATTGTGTACCTCTGGCTTCCTCTCCCTACTCCTACAGCCTGAGAAGTGGTTGCTGGGACAGGGATGTAACTACACTATGGAAAGGCCTTGGCAAAGTCAAGAAACAAACCCCAGAAAACGAGAGTGAAGCCAATACTGAATCCACCTAGCCCAGGATCCTGGCTCCTGCTGTGGTACTCAGCAGGAGCCAGGCACCTCACTCTGCATTTCAGACCTGGTTTGCACCCCTTGTGTCTCAGCATCCTCCTTCGCACCGTTTCCCTGCTACTTGCAGAAACTCACACTGTAAATACACCTGACATCAGGGCAGCCTGTATATCCCTCAAAACACAGTCAGTGGTCTGAACAACTGAAGGCCACCCTGAACAGACAACAGCTGCTCCAGTGTGAGCCACCATTTGCCCAGCTCGCCAGAGTGTGGCTGCAGCCAATGCTGAGCTACAACACTGGCAGCTACCAAAGAGCCACCCACTGCATGGCTCCAATATGGACCACATCAGCTGGAGCAAAACAAGCACAGAAACAGCTGAGAGGGCTGAGGTGTTAATGACAGAAATCATCTTCCAGCAGTGCTTTAACAAAAGCCACATTTCAGCCACCTGCAGCCACATTCAAGGGGTTTGGCAGTGATTCAGGGAATGTGCTACTTTCTCATAGGAAGGCAGAATTAAAGGTTTTTTTACAGGATATACACAATCCTCTGACACTGGGTGGACTATAATTATCTTTCACTCAAGAAACACCCATTCATTTCTTGATTTTGACTGGCAGGAGAAAAGAGGGAAGGAGGTCTCCAGCCTAAATGAACACAGGATCCCCAGATAATATGCAAAAAGTTCAGCTGCTTTCTGGAGAGAGCAGCCCTCAGTTTCAGCCATGTGAATGTACAAAATAAGTATGCAAAGGCCTCTTTATACGACATACTGGTCAAATATCCATATTATGGAACCCACCTGAAAAGCAAATATCCAAGAACTCAGAGGTCACTGAAAAAGATTCTGCTTTGCTCCCCCCTTTCAGATTAGTCCCAATTTTTAAAGGTTTTTAAACCTTGTTTCAACTTTCCCCTAAACAAAGCGAGCATTAAGCTGCTGGTGCTTAACCCAGGCTGTAAAACTTCTTGTGAGAATCCCTTCCCCTGGCTGGAAACATGCTAATTCTCACAAAGTGGGATGGCCAGACAACCTGTCACCCAATACACTGGATTCCAAGTGCAGGACACACAAGAGTAGGGCACATATATCATGAGATGAGATGGAAAGAGCCCATGGAGTTGGAGGGGTGCCCTTTCCAGAAACTGCAGCCTCTGCCACGCATTGCCATGAGCTGGTCTGGAGATCTCAGGTGTGCCTGTGTGGATGTGGCACTTGGATGGTGTTTTAGGTTACAATGTAAGATGTAACCAAAAGTATGTATTCTATTACCATCTTCATAAGCTGTTAAAGACAGGTGGGGCAGGATTCTTTATCTCATCCATGACTTGTCCCTGATAACTCCCTCCAGGGGATATCTTTTGTTAATGGGCCATCAAGCCTCACTGCATGACTCATAAAATTCCAGCATCCCACTGGGAAATGCTCCAGAAGGATGAACCAAGCATTCCTACCTGGATATAATCTGAGGTTTGGAACACCACAAGCAGCCTTACCCACTGGATTCCCAGAGGACAAGAGCTACATAACCACCACTGGACCTTCAGAGGAAGACCAGACCTTTCTACAGGATCACCACTTCAACAGGACTGCAGGCACCATTTAATTGGACTGCTACCACCACCCTGACCAACAGGGTGTCAGGTTGTATCCTGACTGTCACTTTAAGCCAGTGTTTTCTTCCTTTACAATTTTCCTATTTAATTGTAGTTCTGACTTGGAGTCTCCTGCTGGTTTGTTTTCAGACTAGTACAGAAGGGCAGGTGAATTTGTATAAATCAGCTTCGCCCTTCAGCTTATCATGCAGTGTGTACATAAACAGCCAGCAAGGTGGGTCCCAGAATGGACAGGGGCTCTGGCAAAGCCCTGTGAAAACACAAGCAAACCACAGAAGTCTTGCAATGCATGAGAGAGGACAAAGCTGGATCATACCCACTGCTAAGCAGCAGAAGCAAAGGATTAAGTACATTACCCACTGTAGTTAAAGAAAGTCATGCACATTATCAGTTACTTAAAAAAAGCTGGCAAAAATGGTGAAGGAAAAAACCCAAGCAATCAGAGCTGAGGGTCTGATTACTGAAACACAGAAATATCCTTTTAGAAAGCTGGCCTTATTTGCTGCAAATCACTTTCAGCAGGCAATTTGAAGCTATCACACCAGCATGCTGTTATGTGTAAGTTAATAAGCATTTACTACTGATGGTTTCTGCAGTGGCTGTTTAATTTTTAATCATATCCTTAATTTACTGTTTACAGTTTTATCCAATTAGAGTATGCATGTGTGTGCATCTGTGACAGGGAGAACATGGAAACCTGCATTTAATCAGAAGCACAAAGCCTTGCTCTCTAAGTGACGAAATACATGTGTCTCCTGCTTGAAATTTTTTCACACAGCCCTCTTATTTTCCAGGAGCATGTCATCTCAGGCTGTTATGTTGCACCATTCTGCTGTTAGAAATGGGCACCACTGACCTCTCTGTGCAATGCTGTACCTGGAGTTTGGAACTGAATGTCATTAAAATAGGCAGTGCTAAGAACTAGGCAGTTTTTCTGGCACTTTTCGGAACAGAAATCTCAGCATTGCTTTTTATCTGCAGATCAGGCATTTAGGTAACACCCTGGGTCACCCTCATCCTTCTCATCCACATTTCAACCTCACATTAGATTCCTACAGTCAGAAAAACTAGATGCACTGAAGGGATGGAAAATGGACCATTTATTTTTAAGCACTGAGAATTTTTCATGGTGATCAACAGTAAAGTTTTCAATTACAGAGGGAGAGTAAATAAACCAAAGGATAGAGCTCCAAAGGAAACTGAGTGATGATGGAAGGACAGAGATTAGAACATCTCAGAGCCCAAGAGATGAGCTAATCACAAATAAAATAATATTACATTCCTATTACTACCTGACATGCTGGTTGGTGTAATGCCAATGATTAAATAAAATATCAGAGAAGAAGTGCCAGAAATGCATTCAACAGAGACATAATTTGGTTGATATGGATCCTGGCAGAGCCCTCAGGAGGTGATCTGACACCCAGCACAACTCCCTGTGCCTTCCACATTCACACTGCCTCTGGTCACAGGCTCAGCTGTACAGCAAATTAGGACAGGCAGCAACAGGACTGCACAATCCTCAGACAGAGACTGCTCTCAGTCCCAGCAGGCAGAGGCTGAAAGGAAAAAGGCTGGACCCTTTGTTTCTCCCATGTAGCATCTACTTCAAGGAGAGATGATGGCAGGTATCTGAAGAGCTCCACAGCAAAGGTTTAAATGGAGGTACATGACCAGGGCTCACAGCCTTCTCCTGCTGTTCATGGCTCAACACCTGGATACTCACAGCCCACTGTATTCCCTGAATCCTTGAAAGCTATGCTGAAAAACCCAGACTGCCATCTGCTTTATTTTGCTCTCAGGAATTAAAAATAAAAAATATGCAATTCTATCCCTCTGCAAATATAATACCTTCAATTTCACTTCTTTTTCTCGGCAGCATAAGGAAGGTAAAGATAGGAAATCGATACGTTCATAGAAAAAATAAACATCTAAAGTTGTCATAAGAGGAAGAAACTACAGGGCCATGGCTATAGATGTCTTAACAATGGCAGAACAGGTTGGATTAATGTGCTGAGGTAAAAGATTAACAAATAGAGGGGGATAAACTGCTTTTAGAGTAAATACTACAGATTACAGCACCCTTTTTCAGAAGCCACTGCACTCTGCAGGCAAAGCACAGGGAGGCTGCACATGGCCTTTGCACAGGAACTGTTCCTAAAAACACCCTGGGAACGCTGGTAAGGAGTCTGCACAGCCCTGTGCTCCAGGAACTGGACTCCTGTGTTTAAAACTAAAGCTGTTGGCATCAGCCAGGCAGCTCAAAATGGCAGCTTCAGCTCTTGTTTTCTTCTTTGCCACTGGGAGCAGGAACTTGCAGCACGGAAGGAGGAGACTGAGTAATAAAAAGGAGACAGGAAGGTCTCCAGTAGGCTCCGAGTCCTAAAGATAGCAATGAAACTAGCATGAAGGGAAGGAGGAAATCACCCTCCCACACAAGAGGAAACCCCAAAATAAAACCTTTTGGCAGATGGTAAAGGCTTTAGTATTGAATAAAAAGAATGAGCTGCATGAGAATGCAAGAGAGTTTTAAGGGAGACACAGAAAGCCCAAACAAAAGACATATGAAGAAGCTTGGTTTTTTCAGTTGCTCTTCTGTGTCACTATTCCATTTTTGATAGGTTTTATTGGCATTTCCATTTAACTGAAACTATGCCCTAATTAATTATATGAAACAGAAGAAGTTTTCAGTAAGTTTTCTGAATTATCCTTATAAAGGTTCAGTTCCAGAGAGCATTCCATCCAGATCTCTCAGCCTGGTCCTGGCCTTCCTAACAATGGGTCCAGCTCCACAGAGGCAACAAATCCACAATCGTAAAAAAAAAACCAGTTATTTAATATTTGTATCAGGCTCAACCATACCCAGATGAAAGAAGAACTCAGAGGACTAAGATCTGTCTAACTGCAATTATTAAAGCACTCATATCTGAGAAAAATTGCAGAAGTGAAGGTAAGTTATAAACCTATCCCAAGACAATATATGAAATGCATCTTTGTCTGCTTCAGAGTAAATGATCATTGAAATTACAACTAAGAAACCAACCCCAAAACCCTTAACCTAGAACATGCAACTCCCTAAATGTTCACCTAAGAACACTGAAATGTTGCTTTAATTTTACTATGAGTGAGTAGTAATTAGGCTCAATTAAAAAAAAAGTTAATAAAAAGTAATAGAATATGAAAGACGATGTTATCAATTGCAGAAAAAAAGAGTGCAATTTAAAGGCATAGCATAGCCAGATTTTGCTTACAGGTACAGATAAAGAAATAAAATTACTATACTAAGACAGTGCAAGTTTGTTGTCAAATGAGCAGTGGGTAACATCATTTGTTACATGCTGGATGCTGAAAAGCCAAACATAGGAAAAGCTACTGCCTACTTTTCCTCTATTAAATTTAGGTGTCCCAAATTAAATGGCAAGTCCTCCCTGTGACAGAGGAAGGAAGTTCCAGAGGGCAATATATTGCACCTATCATGGGCACCTGTTTTAGAAGGGCACAGATTATCTCTGGGGGTGGGTTTTGTTCTTTGTTGATTATTTGAGGAGCCGTGAACGATGAGTTCAATTGGACACCAAAGTTTTAGCTGGAAAATGCGAGAGATGCGACAAAGATTTCAAACTGCTTAAGCTAAAAGACAGTATAATTGTTTTTATCTTTGATTATGCCATTTTAGTATAGAGCATGACTAAAAAGAATAAGATAAAAGTGCAGCTTTTACTTTCATTTCTAGCAGTGATTATGAAATTAGGATTTCATATAACACAGGCAGCGCATGCCATCAAAGGAGATTTTGAGATCAAGTGATAAATAGGTCTTATATAGTTAAGAAAAAACTTCTAAATATAATAAAATATCAAAATTGTATTTTTGATACAATAAAATAGGCAAGAGATCATATTTTTCAATTTCACAAATTGAAAGACCTATGATAGGTTAGAGAACAGAACCCTTATGTTTCTGTATTTGTGGTTTTAAGTTATAAAAAGGTTTATGGATTTGATCCAAAGGTCAACAAAGTCATTGGTACTCTTCATTGATTTGAATGGGCTTTATAGTCTCATGCTGTAGAGGAAAAATGGGGTTGATCCTGTTCTCATTTTTATTAGTTTCAATTTCTCTGCAACCAATGGAGCATTACTCTTTCATTTGCCCTCACAAGAACCAAGAGCAAAGTTGAGGTCTCAATTTTCAAAGGGAGATAATTGGGATAAAACCAAATCATAGCTGGTGGTAGACATAAATTTAGATTCTTCTTAGTAGAGTAGCTACTCTTGCTATTTTTTAACTGAGCTAGAACTGATGTAGAATGTATGCACGAAGAACAAGGATCAGTTTTAAGTCAGCTGAAGACTTTCCTAAAAATCTCTAGCCAAATTAATTATAAGCTGCAGGAACTTAAGGAGGATACTATCTTTAGGTGTTCCTAATTTCTAGAAACATCCCTGATGAAAGGATTTTTCTTCTTGTCCCAGCATCTATTTGCATTCCTCACTTAAATAACCTGGGTTCTGATCATCTGGATCAAAAGAAAATGGTGAAGGAATCAGTAAAACATATATTCTCATACCAGAATTATCCCATGATCATCTAAGCTATGTAAAAAGTAAAGTAACATTCCCACAGTGACATTTCCACTACTAGAGAGAACTGAAAAGTTGTCAAGAACAGCAGTAACAGTATAATAAAGGAAAACATGAGTTGCTGACAAAGCAACGGTCACACATTTTAGTGCTTATCAGTGCAGCTGATTTTTAAGAAGGGAGAAAGAAAACTTATCAGCCAACAAATCTAGCAAGCAAATATCAGTAAAAAATAATAATTCACTGGGAAAGAGCTTATTAGGATTAGAAGAAAATAAACCACAATTTTCATTATGGTATCTGCAATAAACCTCCACACCTAAAGGAAACATTCTTGGAAAAAGACAAAAAAGCCTCACAGGTGTCTCAATGTATGAAGATACATCCCAGCAAAAATACATTCACTACCTTGATGGGCTGTAAGGGCTGGCTGCCTTTCCATGACCCTCTGAACTTTCCAGGTTTAAGCAGAGACATACATAGAGTGTCAGTCATCTGCTGTAACAAAATGGATGGTAGCCACACAGATGGGCATTAAAGCAGCTCTGGAATCTAGAGAAAGATCTGTTCAGAACCTACCCAGGTGACAACTGATTTCTCAGTGGAGCTTTAGAGGTAGAAGTATCCTTCTCTTTCTCTTTCCTATCTGTTTCATCTGAAATACAGTTTGTTTGCTTCGAAGTCTTTCAAGTTTAGACTGAGAATTATAACTGTTGCACTGGGAGTGATTAGTGTAGGGAATTTTCAAAGGTTTATCTGCATCCTTAATTGCCTGACACTTTTAAAAGCTGGTCCATTGTCTAAGATGATTGCTCCTTCCACCATCCAACATTAAATACTCCTTAAATACAGGTGGACCATCTTGGCACCTTATGACAGAAAATTACAAGGAACTGCTGGAAAGTGTTTCACATAGCTACACTATCTGGAACAAAGTAAAGAAATTCTTCAGCAGACAACTGTAGTCTAATCAGCCCTCTAAACGTTTAGACTACAGGGAAATAAATAAAATAAACCTAGAGCAGGAGGTATTAATCTCTCAGTCCAACTTTAACAACAATCCTCAGTTCCTCAGGAGTTCTTAAAGGAACGAAAACCAAAAGAAACAGACTAAGAAAGAAGGCTTTCCTCTTTATTCCTAAAGAAGACTGGAACGACCTAACACTTCAAAGAATGAAGGAAATGTGATTACCATTCTTTCTCCATCTCTACCTCTGACATATACCAAAGTGGAAAGAAAACAAAAAACATAGGACTTTGGAGGACTTAGAGGACTTTGGAGGACTTAGAGGACTTTGGAGAGTAAACTTTAAGAACAGAAGCTTTGCATCAGTGAAGAGGCAATATCAGTGAGTAAGAATCTCCTCTTTTTGCAAGACCTTTTTTTTCTTTCAGATCTTTCTCTCAAAATCCAGTTCCTGAAAGTCCTACATAACAGTGCTCTTTCAGTGTGGAAAAACAGGAGCCTGCCAACTGATGCTACCAGCAGTAAGCCTCTTAACTGGTCTCACTAAAGAAAGAACATGACAAAATTACTTGTTTCCAGGTCCAAGTGTTGGAGCTGCTTCAACTCCATCTCATTTCATGAAATGCCAGCTGATGGCAGCTGGGTGTGCCAGACAAATGGACTGGGAAGATGTGAATCCTCCTTCTAGTGGAGAGGACTCAAAACTACAAAACCACTGTGCTCAAGCTTGCAGGGGAACCCTGACATAACTATTTGCTCACATACAAAAGTCTCTAACTTGCTTCTCTCTACAGTTCCTGAGGAAAGAGATCCAGCCCTCTTGTGTAGCTGAACAAGTACACCAGGTCAGAGTCCTGACATATTATACCAGGCTGGCTGGATGCAACACACTGTGCCATTCCTGAGTCTGGTTATTTTCTAATCAGGTTGTCTTCAGACAGAAGCCACTGATTAAGCCAAGTGTATGTAAACAATTTATTCCAACAATGTGGATAAACTTAACCAAGAATAAGCTCTAAGACATGGATGAAAACTTAGTGAGATTGAGGAGCTTCAGAACCATTGTACTACCAAGTACAAACTGCCTAAAACTCAACTTATCACTCTGACACTGAGAAAAATAGTCAAAGATTGACTCAGTGCCCTCCAGGTGATACCTCTGGAAAAACTGAAGTTCTTACAGAGCTGCTCACTGCAGATTTTCTCAATGTATCTTTTCTTTGTACAGGTAACTTCTAATAATTCATGTTACTGACATGCACTTTTACTGATATAAAATATTTTTCAAATTTAGGATCATACCAGAGCTGTAGCTGTACTGCCAACAGAGAAGTAAGTTGTTTTAAAAACAACAATTCTCTGCCACATTTTCATTCACATTCCTGTTTCAAATTAAGGCTGCTGTATTTATGCTGTCAGCTACTGGAATTAACACAAAAAAATTATAGGTGCTTCATGAGTACTTATGCTGTATAGAAGAAAATCATGTATTTTTTTAAAAATGTTCAGAATTTTGTTAGAAGTCAGAACTTGAATGTCAAGGACCACAAGACCATTGTTAATACACTTCAATTTATTATTTTATGGGAAATCAATATAAATTAAAATACATTGAAATAGTGACTGGAAAAATTCTATAATATTGATCTTATGGGGGAACCAGCATAGTTAAAATTATTAATCATACTTGAGGATGTCATAAAACACTAGGCTAGTACCCATGCTTTATGATCAAGTCAAATAAAGGCTCTAAAATAACCCACCCTTTCCTCTGTGGAATATGCCAGAAATCTGCATACTGCTTAGTAATAAAGAAACAGTTCATAACACTGTTGACTGCCTATGTATAACTTAAGTAAATGAAGGTGCTCCATCATATGAAGCATAAATGCCATTAAGAGTAAACTTTTATTTGAATAGAACCACATTAATTTTTAAAATTACAATACAGAAAATATTTTAAAGAATGAAGAAAAAGAGAAGCTTTTAAATAAAACAGGTTCTTTTTACACAACACAAAAAAGCAACTTCACAAAGGCATAAAATGGAGAGTTTTTTCCTGCCTCCCTTGAATCTTTCTAATAATTAGAAATTTTTATTGCACAGGCCATAAATGCTAGTAACAACAGGAAGAAAAATGCTTTTGAACTCTAGCAACACTCACCTTCAGGGTTTCAAAACAGCAAAACTTTATTCTACATTTTCAAAAAAGCTTTAAGTGACTTTCATGTTAGAACTGCCAATAGAGTGAAACACTTTACAAACAGGACACATTCATATAGACACAGCAATACCAGTTTCATAAAATCAGCAAGATGATGTTATCAAAACTCACCTGAGTGAAGAGGGCAATTCATCCAGCTTTCAGACCAATTTTTTTTTAGCATAGGAGTTTACATCTAGGCTTAGCAAGTGGGAATTTATCTGATCCACATTTAGACATCTCCTGTGTAGATGAATATATGTGCCAACCATTCCAAGTGTCTGTAATAAGTGATGCAGAGCAACAGGTATAATTCATCTGATGCATCGGAGGTGTGACTGCTGGATCTGAAATACAGAGGGTGTGCAGCTACTGCTGTGTGCACATGATGGTAGGGATTGCTTAGAGTCTCTGTGGAAGGCAGAAGTACCCAACTGAAGGCATGCCAAGTCAGGCTTTGGCACTTTTGTCACCACTGAGGCTGCCAGTGATGATATTTTAGTTTGTAAAAAACGTCTTGTGAACATCTTGTTTCTTAAGAGACAGATTCTCAATGGATGCTAAAGAATTAAGCAGGGCAATGCAGCAATTTTGAATGCTGGAGAGCCCAAGGGAATGGGACCACAGAGAGGGTACAGGATCTGCCTAAACATCATCTGCTACTGTTAGAGGCCAAGTAGTGAGACAGACGGATACTGGATCCAACTGAGAATGGCATTTCCTATCTTCTTATTTCCAATGCTATACACTCAGTTTGACAAAAAGAGGTGTTGCTTGATGAAGACAGTCAGTCAGGTTTGAAGCACAGCAGTGAAAATCTCCATGTACTTTCTAAGGGGTCAGAGTATAGTTAGGGCTCTGATTCCCTCAGTTCTTTTATAAAACAACTATCAAAGGCATGTAGCAACAGGACTGAAGGAGACTGAAGGAGTGGGTAACTTTAGATTGAACATAAGGAAGAAATTCTTTACTGTGAAGGTGGTGAGGCACTGGAACACGTTGCTCAGAGAAGTTGTGAATGCCCCATCCCTGGAATTATTCAAGGCCAGATTGGATGGGCTTTGAGAAACTGGTCAAGTGGAAGGTGGCTGTGTGTGGCTGGATGTATGGCAGGAGGGTTGGACCCTTCCAACCCAAACCATTCTATGATCAAGCCTAATTTTATTTTATGCCTGATTTCTGGAAAAAATCTCATTAGAAATCTGAATTATGCTACATTGTAAATGGCACCACCTTACAATGTGATTTATTTAAACTCTGTGTGGAAGACTGTACCTATTCCTGGAATCCCTTTTACCAGCCTGTTCTTTTCGAATGGGTGAAAACAAGTGATTTCCACTGGCACTGATCACAAACAGCTGGTGTTAAATAACACACTGCTGCTGAAAGCTTTCCTATTTAGCTTAAAGTCTTTCATGACTGGCTGCAGAACAAACAGCACTATTTTACTTCTTTTTTCTAAACTTTGAGAAAAATTGTTTTTTCTCTTTCCAATTTACAAGAGTGAGAAAATACATATGTGTTTTTATATATATGTAATATATATTCATCAAACATGTAAGACACTATTAGGAATGCATTAGTTCAGAAGGACTAAACATTCCAGACCGGTTTGACCAGTAGGCTGATTTCTGAGAAATTTGAAAAGAAGGAATGAAAAAAAAATCAACATTAATAAAATAATAAGAAAACCAGACAACAGCAATCATGATCTTGCAATCATACAAAACAGCTAATACTATAATGCCAGTAGACTGAGTTGCAATACTATTTATAGAAATGCATAAAAGTGCAAGCGCATCATAATATTATACAGCTAAAATCTTGTCACAGAAGTTCATCAATACAAATTTCATAGGTGCTATCTTTCCTTATTCATATTCCAAACTAATATACTACACATATTGAAGGACAATTCTGTGCTAAACCTATCCAGAGTGCATTACAATGTATTGTCCAGTGTATTGGAACTTATTTTACCTGTCAGCTGAAGCACTTGGTTATTTGATATGAATATGTATTAGCATCACAGCAATAGCTAAAAGGTAACTAACAGTCCCACAGCAATGCAATGGCCTTCCAGGGACCATTGACTGCATTGCAAAGTATATTCTTCAGGTTAGAAACCAGACACATGAAATTCAAATAACTGAAGCCGTAGATGGAATTTGATATTTATCATCACTGATGCATGTATATTAGATATTTTATCTCTGCTCAAATACACACTCCACATACAATATTGTGTTTCAGTTAAAACAAATGAAAACCATACAGAACCCCTCAGTGCATACTTGTAACCAGACAAAAAAATATTTTCAGACATCTTAACAGTGCCTAAAGTCTGAAAAGCCTCTCATGAACAACCACGGCTTCTGATTCCAGAGCCTACATCCTCTGTTAAGTGCTGAAACTGTCCTTGACTGGAATAGGAAAAATACAACAAAGACTGCTCTTTTGTAGTGTAATAGGTAATAGCAAAGCTGTTTTACAGTCTTGGAAAGCAGCGTTAAGAACAAGCGCAATGATTCCTGCAGCTGCACAGGGAAAAAGGACATACAATAGAAAGGAGTAAAAGGGATATGGATGTTTAGTGAAAATAAACCTGTATTGAGAAGAAGGTTAAGATTTCTTTACCTTTTCTTAGTCAGGCAATTTAGCATGCTGAGTTCTGGAACACAGTTTTCAGCTATGGTAAGGGATAAACTACTCTTATTGGGTAATTTCTGACAGTGTTTTCATGATACACTTTGTGTTCAACTCACAAGGTGTCTCAAACATTTTGGAGCATAACAGGAGCACGGAGCAAAGGCAACCAGTTGGGAATTAATTTTGCTGGAGCTCTTCTGAAAGAGCAAGTATTTTTTTCTATGCCTTGGATAGATGCCATGTAAAGGCCCTTCCAGACTAGCTGGAAGCTTCAGGGTTAGGCAAAAGAAAAAGGTAAGGTCAAAACAATGAAAACAAAAGAAGTGATGTCTGGTAAGAAGACAGTCAAGATTTCAAATGCTGCAGGCCTTTGAACGCCATAGGGATATGAAAACAAGATTCCTTGGATGCCAAAACCTTGAGTCCAGAATGTATACAGGGGACAAAGAAGTACATCCTAGAAGTGCAACAGTTGGCTGTCTATCACAAACCTCAGTTGTTCTGACTTCTTTACAGGGGTGACAAAGAAATGTGCTGATCTCAAGCAACATTTCTTCAAGGAACATGAAGGACAGTAGGCAACAACAGTTCAGATACCACAGGATCCATAAAGTCTCCAGCAGGGGGACAGAAAGCTGCAATTGCCTTCTCTTAACCTGCTGACCTTCCAGTCCTGTGTTTGGCAAGGTCCTGTGTTCTCAAAATTTCTGACCATTCAAATCTCTTTTCAGCCCGGTGTGTAACTCCAAATCATTCATGCTGTGTACTGGACCCACAACAGCAGGAAAGATCTTATTATGTGGGAAATCAGAAGATGGGACTGAGTCTAGTACTTTAAAGTTTTGATTATGGAAAATGACGACAAATCTCACAAGCAGTGATGAAACCTGGTAAGACAGTACTCAGGTTCCTCCCAGCTTTGACAATCATATGGAAAAAAGCAAATAGGGTGAACAGGAAGTAGCATCAGGTTTCTGACACACTGAGAGGGTTCTGTGCCAAATGTTCATCAAGCCTGCCCTTAGCATTAACAGGCTGATAATGTTGCCAAAATCCTTAAAAAACACTTTGGCTAAGGAGGGTTTCAAGGTCCTGACTTACCACACATATTCTGAAGGCAATGTTTCTGTTACAAAGTTCCTCTAACACCCAGTGAATGATCCATCACTAGAACCCAAGGCTCTTACTTGTTCTTCATTTAATTATTAAATCATAGAATGTTTTGGGTTGGAAGGAACCTCAAAGGTCATCTAGTTCCAACACCCCTGACACAGGCAGGGATGACTTGCACTAGACCAGGTTCCAATCTGGCAGGGAACACCTTCAGGGACAGGGCAGCCACAGCTTCTCGGGGCAACTGTTCCAGTGCCTCACCAACTACACAGTAACATCCTATCTAAACCTACCATCTTTCAGTTTGAGGCCACTACCCCTTGTCCTATCCCTGCCCTTGAAAAGTCCCTCTCCAGCTCCTTGCAGGTTGCCTTTAGGTACTATGGAAGGCTGTTGTAAGGTCTTGTCTCTCCAGAGCCTTTTCGAGGCTGAACAATCCAACTCTCACAGCCTGTCTCCACAGAAGAGGTACTCCATCCCTCTAATCATCATCATGGTCCTCACTCCAACTCACTCCAACAGGTCCATGTCTTTTTTTGGGGCCCCAGAGCTGGATGCAGCACTGCAGGTGGGGTCTCATGAGAGCAGAGCAGAGGAGAGAATCACCTTCCTCGACCTGCTGGTCACACTGCTTTTGATGCAGCCCAGGACATGTTTGGCTTTCTGGGCCACAAGTACACATTGTCAGCTCATTTTGGGCATCTCATCAACCAACACTCCAACCCCTTCTCCCCAGGGCTGTTTTCAATCCATGCTCCATCCAACCTGTATTTATGGTTTGGATTGTCCTAACGCAGGTGCAGGACCTTGCACTTGGCCTCACTGAACATCATGAGGATTGCATGGGCTCACCTTTCCACCCTGATCTGGCCCCTCTGGATGGCATCCCTTCCCTCCAGAGTACTGGCTGCACCACACAGCTTGGTGTTGTGGCAAACTTGCTGAGGGTGCACTGGATCCCACTGTCCATGTCACTGACAAAGATGTCAAACAGCACCAGTCCCAGTGCCAAGCCCTGACGAACGACACTCACCACTGTCTCTACTTGGGACAGCAAGCCATTGACCACATCTCTTACAGTGTGACTATCCAGCCACTTCCTTATCCCCTGAGTAATCCATCCTCAGAACCACGGCTCTCCAATTTAAAGAAAAGGATGTAATTTGGGACAATCTCAAATGCTTTGCACAAGTCCAGTTAGATCATACCAGTTACTTTTTCCTTACCCATAAGCCCTGCAATCCCATCACAGAAGGCCACCAAATCTGTCAGGCACAATTTGTCCTTAGTGATGCTGTGTTGGCTGATACAAATATTTCCTATGTGCCTTAGCACAGTTTCCAGAAGAATATGCGTTCAGGAATACCTTCAGCACAGGTAGCTCAGTGAGCAGCTGCAGTGAGAGCTGCAGACTGAGCTCGGGGTGGCAGGAGCCTGAGGCTGAGAACTGGCACCGACCCTTTGCAAAGGATCCAGGGACCTGTGGCACCAGCCAGGTGACTCAGAGACACAGCAGGAGCCAGTGACTCAGCAGGAAGAGCCCAGACTT
>VZRX01007524.1:345698-412412 GCA_013398075.1 Notiomystis cincta
CTATCTAAACCTACCATCTTTCAGTTTGAGGCCACTACCCCTTGTCCTATCCCTGCCCTTGAAAAGTCCCTCTCCAGCTCCTTGCAGGTTGCCTTTAGGTACTATGGAAGGCTGTTGTAAGGTCTTGTCTCTCCAGAGCCTTTTCGAGGCTGAACAATCCAACTCTCACAGCCTGTCTCCACAGAAGAGGTACTCCATCCCTCTAATCATCATCATGGTCCTCACTCCAACTCACTCCAACAGGTCCATGTCTTTTTTTGGGGCCCCAGAGCTGGATGCAGCACTGCAGGTGGGGTCTCATGAGAGCAGAGCAGAGGGGAGAATCACCTTCCTCGACCTGCTGGTCACACTGCTTTTGATGCAGCCCAGGACATGTTTGGCTTTCTGGGCCACAAGTACACATTGTCAGCTCATTTTGGGCATCTCATCAACCAACACTCCAACCCCTTCTCCCCAGGGCTGTTTTCAATCCATGCTCCATCCAACCTGTATTTATGGTTTGGATTGTCCTAACGCAGGTGCAGGACCTTGCACTTGGCCTCACTGAACATCATGAGGATTGCATGGGCCCACCTTTCCACCCTGATCTGGCCCCTCTGGATGGCATCCCTTCCCTCCAGAGTACTGGCTGCACCACACAGCTTGGTGTTGTGGCAAACTTGCTGAGGGTGCACTGGATCCCACTGTCCATGTCACTGACAAAGATGTCAAACAGCACCAGTCCCAGTGCCAAGCCCTGACGAACAACACTCACCACTGTCTCTACTTGGGACAGCAAGCCATTGACCACATCTCTTACAGTGTGACTATCCAGCCACTTCCTTATCCCCTGAGTAATCCATCCTCAGAACCACGGCTCTCCAATTTAAAGAAAAGGATGTAATTTGGGACAATCTCAAATGCTTTGCACAAGTCCAGTTAGATCATACCAGTTACTTTTTCCTTACCCATAAGCCCTGCAATCCCATCACAGAAGGCCACCAAATCTGTCAGGCACAATTTGTCCTTAGTGATGCTGTGTTGGCTGATACAAATATTTCCTATGTGCCTTAGCACAGTTTCCAGAAGGATCTGCGTTCAGGAATACCTTCAGCACAGGTAGCTCAGTGAGCAGCTGCAGTGAGAGCTGCAGACTGAGCTCGGGGTGGCAGGAGCCTGAGGCTGAGAACTGGCACCGACCCTTTGCAAAGGATCCAGGGACCTGTGGCACCAGCCAGGTGACTCAGAGACACAGCAGGAGCCAGTGACTCAGCAGGAAGAGCCCAGACTTTCCTCTGCTCAGACCATAAGGATACAAAAGCCCAGGGTTTCCTTTGCTCTGAGGTAGCAGCTTGAGCTGTTATTTTGTTGCTGCAACATGATGAAGCTATTTAAAGAATCCAGAGGTCTGAGATGCTATGGAAAACCCTGGGCTGAGCTGGTAAGGAAACCTTGTTAGCCTGTGAGAGTGCTCTGTGTAGGGAGTCACCAGTGCACACATTGGCCTGGAGCCTCTGCTGTGGAGGGGCTTTGCTCCCAGCACTGAAATCTCTGGTAGTGAGAGTGTGACTGCCTGAGAATGGTCAGACAGAAAAGGTTTCTTAATATCTGTTCCATGATCTTGCTGGGATCAGAGGGGAGACCGACCAGCTGGTAGTTTCACCAGTCTTCCTTTTGTCCCTTTAAAAAAATTAGGGTTTCCATCACTGAGAACTTGACTGGATGGCCACAACTTCTCAGATACGATGGATAGCGGCTCAGTCACTTCATCTGTCCCTCGGGACCAGTGGAGACACCTTCTCAGGTCCCACAGACATGTGCACCTTCAGGTTCCCTACATGTACTTGATCCTGATCTCCTACAACAGCTGGTTCTTCATTCTCTCAGTTCCTGCCTTTGCCTTTCAGCGCTGGAGAACTTGTCAGTGAAAATTGAGGCAAAAAATTTGTTGAGTACCTCAGCTTTCTCCATGTCCTGGGTAACCATATCTCCCATTTTGTTCCAGAAGACTCATATTCACCCTAGTCTTCCTTTTTATCACTGATGTATCTATAGAAGAGTTTCCTGTTGACATTTTGGCCAGCTTTAATTCTGTCAGAGCTTTGGCTTTCCTAATCTGATTCCTGCTTCTCACTTTCCCTGCATTCCTCCCAGGGTACTGTCCTTGCTTCCACTCTCTGTAAGGCTTCTTTTTTGTGTTTGAGTTTGCCCAGGAGCTCCTCATTCATCCATGCAGGCCTCATGGCTTTTTTTGCCTTATTTCTTTATTGCTGGAGTGAATCACTCCTGAACTTAGATGAAGATGAGCTGCAACTTTGAAGGCCCTCTAATTCACCTCCTGAAAGAATACACTGAGGTACCTTAACAAGTTTGAATGGGACTGTGTTGGAAATGGCAGGGGAGGGAGGGTAGGAATCGGTCTTACTGTGACTCTCATTGGGCAAATATGTATTTCAGTAAATAAGCATCAGAGCAGAAAACTTGGTAAGAAATAGTTTCAACAGGTATCAACCACTGAGATGATTTTCAATGAAGCACAAAGCTTTATTCTAACATGTTTTGCTAGGGGGAGAATATACTGTCCTGGCAGTATATTCAACTAGCACTTTGCCCAATATGAAACTCACAGAGGAACTCAGGAGGAGGCCTAACATCATCTTAAATGATTTAATCTAAAAATGCTTCTCAAGCTCAGCCCTATGAGCAGATTGCTGTCTATGGATACTTTGCTCAGAAACACACAGAGCATTGTTCTACCACTTTGAGGACAGTCTCTTCTATGCCCAAAGCAGGACTCACATTGAAAAATCTCAGAATAACTTCTTCCTTCTCTGTGTAGTTATGTAAGGCTTTTCTTAAAAAAAAATCATCTTTCAGCTCAGGCTTACAGTGATAACAGTATAATAATGGTGTTTCCAACAGTGTGCAGCTTTCCCCAAGAGACATTGGAAGATATTTTATCAAATTAGTTCCTCAGCATCACTAAGTCTGGGAAAAAAAGCACAGATCAGTAGTTGGGCCTGTGCCCTTCTATCCTAGTGGAGGCTGGAATAGCATTTCTGCCAGCAATAGCCTCAATCAGGCAGTTCTTGCTCCAGAGAAAAGTCTTCCTAAAACTCAAGACAAGACTTCAATTACACAATCACATACTATTCTGGCTTTAAGAGACTGGATGGTGTGTCTTGAATAAAAAAGAATTGAATGGTTTTAAGTCATTTTCTGAAACAGGAGTAGAAAAGAATACTATTGAGTTTTAAAAATGAGGTTAACTTTCTCTGCAGACAACAGAACACAAAGCCATTTAAAATACCTGGTAACTATTATATAATGCTTTTTTAAAACTTTCACTGTTCGATCCAGCTTCAACTGGGGTATGAACTAAAGTCAGTGGAAGTCTTTTTACTGACATCAATGGGTTCTGAATTAGGATCTCATTGCTTGCAACCCAGCTTGTGTGCTACATTAATTCAGAAATGGGTTTTAACAGCTTCTTTCACCTAACAGTCTCCTGAGCTGTGCACTGAGAGACACAGGGCTTTTTTCCCTCCTCTTTTTGGAGGGCAGCAAGGCAAAGCATAACAATAGCTACAGTGTGACCTGGACTTTGCAAGTGAAACTTCCAAAAGGCAGAAACAGCTTTTCAGAGAAAAAATGTTCTTCAAGTGTTCTCCAAAACAAACAAAAAAACCCCCACAGTCACAGAAAGCTATTCCAGTAACAACCTGGATCAGAAACATATAAATCATAGTAAGAATATGAGTGGACACAGTTTGGAGAAACTGGGAAAGGGGACAGAACCAGTTTTGGAGAACAACTGACATACAGAGAACTTTATGGGTTGTACTGTAGTTGAGAAATAATATCCTAACCTTAGTACTTCCATCAAGCACTTTGAAGAGACACATTCCAGCTTGGTGTAAATGATGTGATAAGAGACAGGAGTACTGCTGTCATCCTGTCACTCACTGTCCCCTCATCCAGGAATCATACAATTAACACAGCTTTGCTGCACAGGAGAATGTTCTTATAAACTGTTGTTCTGCCCATAACTTCAGCTCTGTTTAAGAAGATGAAAACACAGTTTTGGTTCCTCTAGCTTTTTAAAAGAAAGTCTGCTTAAGCACTCTGTTTTTATTCATCTGGGAGATGCCTGCTTTCATACTATCCTTGGTGGACAAACAGCACACGAAGATTGCTGGCTTTCAGACAAGAGGTTTTACAATCCATCAGGCCCATTCATAGATTTGTTTATAAAATGGTATTTGTGTTATTTTACTTATATGAGTTTGGATTAGTGCCACTGTTTTCTTCCCTGCAGGGACAGAGAGCTCTTGCTCCCTCACACAGCCATTCCCAGATGAGCTCTGGAACACAGGGCAACCACAGGCTCTTGTGGCTGGTGGTCACACCAGAGGCCACCCAGCCCGTAAAACCATAGCTTTGAATACAGAGTATTTTGCCTCTCTGAACTGACTGCTACCAGCAGTGGGTACTGGTTCACATGGTTACAACTATAACAGACCCCAGCAAAGCAAGGAATAAATTCTTTTGACAGAAATTCTCAGATTGAGCCATTTGCCGAAGGATATACTGGAGTGGCTCTGAAGTGCATCACAATGGCCAACACCATTGTGGGGGAAAACAGCCAGAGCTGCAGACCTCCAGCTTTTTGTCAAGCTTGTGCTGCCTTTCATAAAGCACACAATGTCATGCCTTTATGGGATCAGAGCACATAAGAATGTTCCCTCTACATGGCAGAGAGAGACTACATTAAACACACATCCATGCATCCAGTGGTAATCTGTCCTTCACAGTCCAGCATGTGTTTATTCAATCTCTTAACAAAGTCCAAACTTGTACCCTCAGCTGCATGGGAAAGGAATAGATCTCACAGGATGCTGCCCTGAATTCCTAGAAATGGCAGTCATTGCTGTCTGACTGAGCGTAAGTCACACACCAGTTGATGTAATCAGAGGGGAAGCAGAGAGAAACAATAAGGAAGCCAGGAAATACATAGTTCTCAATGCCAAATACAGGTTTATACAGGAATCTGTCTGGACAGCAGTGATCAACTGATCCAAATTTATAGCTAATGGGTCTTCATTGTCCCATATCAATCAAATCCCAACTTTCACAAGCAGGCCGAAAACAGTGATGATGGATGACCAGAACTTCACAGTCCATCAAACTCTCAAGTAACATTCCAGAGGCAGTGAAGGAGAGAACCTGGCCAAGACTGAAGAAAAGGATGTAGGAATAATGGATGAATGGATAAATTGAAAAAGAAGAGTCCTGAACATCTGTGGAAGACATTCATGCTTCAGCATGTGCACTACCTTTGACATGACACAAGATGAGGTGAGCTTGTATTTACTGCTCGTGGCAAAACAAAGGAACCCTAAAAGTCCTCATCACAATCCACAAGACACCAAGCCTGAAGAAACAATTCAGTTGAGACATCAGCTCTTTCAGATAAAATGCAGCTTACTCAACTAATCAGTTTTTCCCAAAACACAGTGAGCAAGGCTTAATTAGGAACATAATGTAATGTGTGAAGGACATTTTGTTAAAAATACACTGCCTGTACGAAGAACTCTGTTTTTTTCATGTAGTGTGACATACAACAGGCACTGAACCAAAACACCACAGAAGTATGTGATTTATGCTATCCCACTGGACTACCAAACCTCATTTAACACTGAGAAAGTACTGCACATATACAGTAGAAGATGTCTAAATGTTCCTTTACAGTATTGCCACAAGGACTGCTTTTCTTCCATGCTACCACAGCCATCACTAGAGAGTTAGCAACAAAAGTCATCATAAAACACCTCGACCTCATTTGGAAAATATATGTAACCTTTTCTGCTACTTCCTCTTCTCAGTCTTCTAATCTAGATTTCATATTGAGCCCAGTTTTGTATTTTTTAAGCAGCAAAAATTAGAAGCAGCTCTATCCAAGTCAGTAAAATTATTGCAACATGAAGAAGGAATCAGCCATCTGCAAAAAACAGTCTAACAGGTAATTTTCCATGGACGGCTCTTACCATAAAATAGGTTACAGAAATTATTCTTTTATCTAACACTGGAAGTAAACAATTAATGGAAAATGTAAAATGCTTTTAAAGACAGTAGGTCCTCCACCTGTGCCCTTTACATGTAATTATTTTCATTTTAGTAAGCAGACAGTTAAGAAAGACCACCATCAAACTGCAGATGGAGCCTATTCATCACATGAAACGGGCAGCTAAACATCTTTATTTATTTATTTATGCATTATTTTATCTTTTGTTACCCCCTTGGAAAGCACGTGGAATCCATGAGACATTTTCACACATCATTTCTTGCAGAAGAACATCAGGTCACCTTTTATGCCCTCAGGCAAACTTCTCCTATTTGACCTCAGCAACTGTCCATATCAAAATTATTTTTCATACCTTGTGTAAGCAGCTGGAGGTTTCGGACTTCTTCTCTCACCTTCAGCTGAAGGACTTGCTGCAGGATGTGCTGTCGCAGGCTTTCCTGGGCAATGCCCATTCGTTCAAGCTTTTTGTCAGTAAGTCTCAGCAAAGCACGGCCTGGATGCAAAAACCAAAAAGAAAAATCACCCAAGGATTTTCATTAGTGCAACAGTCTCACTCTGACATGATAATTTGCTACAGAAAAAATTCTCAGCCCTGAACACCTCATTCTGAGAAGATTTCGTTCTATCTGTTAGGCACTCCCTTACTGTTAGAGATTTATGTGCTACTCCTCCCTTTCCTATTGTTTTTCCGTAGTGTTTTGGTGCTTTATGGGAGATACAGACATGTAAAACCGGTATTTTGTGCCATTTTAGACAACTGATGGCTCTTATTAAGGGCCAGTTGGTCTCTCATGGGGAGGATAACCCCTGTAAGTCTACAAGTGACATAGGTGCCTAAATAGACTCTCATTTATTTCCAAACATCACATCAAGAAATGAGTGAAAACCAGTGACCATGGGTTTTACAAATTAAATCAATTTAAGATATACCAAGGATGAATATTGTTGCAATTCAGGTATGTCTATAGTTTGGCAGCACCATTTACCAAGATGGTTCTGTACTTCATGGTACAGCCTTCCAAATCCCTCTCAAGAGCAAACTGCCACAGCAAAACTGAAAAAAAAAAACAAACCAGATATTTCTATCAATTATAGCTAAATCATTTCTGAAAAATATTTTGTCTGACTACAAAAAGACATCTGCCCAAGTATAAGGAGCCTGTAGCCTTTGCAGGCATTTACTCCCTGCTTGTGGCTTATCTTTAGTATCAGGTTAATGTTGAAACACAGTCCCAGGCAGATTGTAGATGTTAAAAAAATCAAACCATCTACATTCTCCCGGTTTTGCTAGTGGAACTCTGACTCCATCTTTTGGGCATGGCTATGCTATAAATAAACAGGAGCAAGGCTGAACACTGGCTGAGCCAACACTAAGGAAGAATTCGGACCAAGCAGGGAACCAAAGCATCAAGCAGAATTTTACCCTAGGAAGAACCCCAAAAGTTACTTTCTTTGGCCTTCAGCACTGCTGTGAGGTAGTTCAGGAGTGCTGTGCAGCCCTCTACTGACTCTTGGTTCCCACTATACACATTCGCTACCTAAAGGTGCCCTGGCCAGTAACAGCAAATCAAACTGGAGCTACATTGATACTACCTTGAAAATGACATGTTTGGTTCACTTTTTAAAACAGCTTCAACTTTTGACCTCCTCTAGTTTTTAATTATTAAAAATTCCTTCTTTGACTTCTCAGGCTTTATTCTGAAACCAGAAGAGGATAGCAAAGAGCAAGTTATTCCCTCTGCAACACAGCAGCCTCTGTGCTACCATTATGGTGGTTTTTGGATGAATGGTACAATTTAGCTCATTAGAAAGTGTTACTCAAAACAGCAAGATAAGACCCTTATTCAATCTCTTTCCTTACAAAATAGCAAGAAGTAGAGAATTTTTGTAATTATTTTAATTAAAAAATTTAAGATAAATGCCAAAATTTTAAAGGGCCATAGAATATCTGCCCCAAACCAAGCAGTAAGCAGCATGCCTTTCACAAACTGCTAAATTTCACTCCCAAGCAGTTCCATAGGATCTTGATATGATGCAATGTAAAATACTGGGATATTACTATTAATAAAGCAAGATGTTATTGATCAGATAAAAATGACAGCATTCATGGATTTTCTGCCCCTTCTGTGTCTCTCAAACACTACATGCTACAGAGGATGACCTTTTGACTAGGAAACCTTTCTTTGAAATCACAAACAAGAAGAACTGTAAGGGTTAATGTAATAACAAACTATGGAAATGAAGCCTCTTGCAGATCAATGTCAGCTGTCCAATTCCCCTGGTGATAAAGGCAGCAATAATGACTTCAATTTTTATATTGTCTTATCACACTAAAACATCTTAAAGCAATTTATAAAGGATGTACAGCAGTTCAAGAGTATGGTCTGTAAAGTCAAATTAGCAACTGAAAGCAAATAAAAATACAAGATACCAGTTTAAAGAGGGCCAACACAGATGTCATCTAAGGGCAGGGAGTCAGCAACAGGGATATGAAAGAACAAACAGAGGCCATGCATCTCATCCAGTGCCCTCCACCTCTTTTTGGCCATGGATGTAGTCATTACTCTTTCCTTCCTCTGGGCAACTCTTTAGTTCATGTTCAAATTGTTTTTCTACCTCAGCCACTGCCTTTGGAAGTTGAGTGTGCACAAAACAGAGATGTCTCTTTTCAACTCTTGGCATGCCAGTTCCTCTGTGGATTAGGCTCAAAGCACAATGCTATTGACTCATACTCTCTCTAGCAGCTTGCACAAATTGCCTTAAATTAACTCTTTCTTGCACTAAATCCAAAGTGACATGTTGAGGCAGTGATGAGGTGAGAAAGCAAACATCCAAATACGGCATTTCAAGAATGCATTAAGGGACCTGAATGTGAAAATTTAATCCTCCCTATACCTTTTTCCCCCTCAACACTTAGAACAACAACATCCAAGCCACAACTGGAATAATTTTCATTCTGATACTAAATCATGCCGTTGAAAAGATATTTTTAGTGTCTGGACCAGTCACTAAAGCCAATTAATCGCTAAAGCCAAGATCCTGACAATCAGCTAATGATTTTGGATGCTTCCCTGTCTTATTTCCTGTATTATGCATATCTGAAAGAGTAATCATCTTGTGGTAAGAACTCTGTTGTTATTGAACATCGAAACCAACTGTACAGAGAATTTGTGGAGTCTCTGGAAGCATTCAAAACCTGTTTGACAAGGTCCTGAGCTGTACTTGTCCCTGCTTTGGGAAGATGATTGCCAGAGGTGCCTTCCAGCATCATCTGCTCTGTGAAATAATCTGCATGAAAGATATTGATCTAAAGATCTATTTTCTTTTAAAAAGCTAAGATTAACAAAGGAAATTAATAAGAATACACAGAAGAGGGCCATTTTATGAAGCAACACAGAGAGACAATTATACAGTAAAAATTGAAGGTAGATTTTTAATTTTCAGAGAGTGCAGATATAATATATTATCAGAAGCAGAACATGTGACAAAAGTAACATTTTCTAAAAGTGTACACTGATCTTTGCTCAGACAGAAGTAGAATGAACTTAACTACCACTGCAGGAAAATTTCCCAACACTACAGAACAGACACTCTTAGATGTAGGAGCTACCTGCCTAGTAGAGAACAGGACATATTTTTCAAAAGCACCTAAGCCAACAGAACCATAAAGGCCCCAGTGACAAACACCTAAGCCTTGGTTCAGGCTAGTTGCAAGGCTGGAAATCAAATGTTTTAAACAAAACTCCAGAACTCCCTCAGTATCTGTATGTATCTTTTAGCACCTAAACCTCAGCCCTCTCATACTCGGGGCAGATCAGCTGTGAAATGTTCTGAGACACCCTGAGGGCAAACACAAAATATAAAATACTTTCCAGCTTAATAATAGATTGATGGCCTAATTTTTTCTAATATGACTTAGCTGCTGCAGATCTCATTGAATCAAGCTGGGATTAGATGAAAATTCGAATGGAGGGAGAAACATTGCATGCCACAGAACATTAGCATGAGTATGAGCACTGGTCCAATGAGGGTGGCACTGGCCCTTGAGCAAGGAATGCAGCACAGGCTGCAGTATCTCTTCAGAAATGCTCAGACCTCCCTGCACTGCTATCTCCCACTGCTTTCTCCCAGCTGCCATTTCACAGACACACAGAGGGACACCTTGCAAGAAGCCTTGAAAGAACAGTTGTGACATAGACAAATGGACAGGTAAGAAAGGGCTTATTTAACATGCAGAAAGAACTGAAGAAATATAGGGAAACAAGAGCAGATAGCTAGCAAAAGGCTGATCTGACACAAAACCCTGAAGAAAATTAATTTAAAGCTGATGAAAATGATAAACCACTAGTGGGAACAAATGATGGTGTGAAATATGGCCAAGACAGGTGGCCTTGTCTTCTGAGTACAATATGAAATGTATACCTGATTATCAAGACAAGATGTTCAGTTTACTTACCTGCAAAACCTGAAAAAACAGGAAAATTCACTAAGCCCCTAAATTATACAAGATGAAAAATTTTTCAAGTTTATGCTTAAATGCTGCAAATGCTGTTTTATTCTTAGTTAATAGATAATAGTGTGCTTCTCTAGTTTTTCAAACATGGTGCTTTTGTGTTTTCTTGAAATAGTGTGATCACAGCTTTCCTCTTGCTTAAACAGGCTGATTGTTGGTTCTCTTGTCTGCAATGCTTAAAACCAAACCTCCTTGGACATACATGTGAGAAATTTCCACAACAGAGACACAGACATAAATATCATTGTTCAGGTGCTGGTGAGACACAAGTATAAAACTTCATCACATACTCAGGAAAGCATGCAAACAATAATGGGCAGAGAAAGAGGCTATGATTTCATAGTGAGGAATGGCAAAATTATGAGAGGAGACGAGAAAAAGAACAGTCACCTACAGAATGAGAACAGCCTCATGATGGCAGTGGGGGGGAGATGAACACTGGGGAAAGAGAACTATTAAACTAGGGAACTGATTTGAAAAGAGAACAAATGGATATGAATACAATTGAGGATGCTGAATTCAGAAATATCTTTTCAAAGAAACAGTACAAACCAGAAATCAATTCAATTTTCAGAGCAAACTTGGTATGACTTCATGATGCTTTTCTGGACAACCTATGAGATCTTGTCCTACAGTCCTACAGTCCTACATTTTCTGCTTTTCCCATAAGAATTTAAGAGCCCATCTCTCCTTCTCACGCCTGTCTCATCACTAGTCAACCAGACACATCAGCCACTTTGTCACCAATGCCTTGTGGCAAATCTACAGCTTTTCTTGCAAAAGCAGTTAGATCTGATTTGTCTTACTAATCACTTTAGCCCTAAGACTAATGAAGACTCTTGGTAAACTGCAGCTTGCATTCCCATCCTCTTTGCCCCCTTCAGATAGCTAATGTGTCACTAATCAGGGAAGACTTACTTGCTTTTGAAGTAAAAATGAATTAATTTTTCATCAGTCCTACCATAGCAGCAAACACCTTATTGATCTACCTGCTAGCATAAGGGCAGCTGCCAGCCTAAGCAAAGGAGATTGGCTCCCAAAAATGCTATTGGCACCTGCCTGGTACTTCTGATGTGAAGAACAAATCTCAGCTTGGGACCAACTTCAATAGATAGGAGACACAAGGGATACTGGAACAGAAATAAAGAAGAAGGAACAATAGTTGCTAATGATAGGGACCAGGAGCAGCAAAGAAGACTATTTAACCTTGAAGAATATTAAAGATCTCCAACTGAGGAAGTTCTCCAACATCCGAGCCAGCATTCTTGTACTTTCTCATCCTGTTAACAGAAGCAGTAACGCTCCATGAGGCCGTAGGAGTCACCTTCTGGTAGGACACATGAATGGAAGAAGCTCCAGTATGTCTCCAGGGGAAGCATGGGAAAGCACAGGAAGGCTCATGTATCAATTTTCTCATGTATCAAATTAGCTTTGGACACACTTTTATTTGTTAGCACCATCAAAGATGATTCTCTGTTTCTTTCTCATTCATTATTTGCTGGATCTGGATGACACTCACTCTATAATAGAGTTTCTCAAAGAAAACACTATCATACTGGTCAATAAATGTCTGATCAAACTCACAAAAGCAGCTATGCAAACAAAGGCACTTTCTGAATATTATCTGCATTCCTTGTCTCAGCATCATGACTGTTTATAGTTCTGACAAGAGGAAGTGATGACTATTTTTACTTCTGCCAATAAATCTACAATAAAACAAGTTTATTTCCATAAAACCCCTCTCAGATCACAGTTTTCTTACACCATCTTGTCCTTCCTCCACACTTCTGAACCACAAGCATAAACAGAATATGAAAGAAAAGTAACTCAACAGAATCCTTAACTTAGCTGCATTAACAAATATAAAATTAGCAACAACCAAAATGTGGCTTTGTTTCTGACAAACTTATTAAGATGTCAGTGTTGCATCTCTGAAGCTATTTAACTCAGATTACTTAGTTTGATGTAACTTCCTCTCACCTTAGTGATACCTTTCCCAGTTCCCTCTATATTCCATCATATACCACTGTCATCTTCTATTCTCTTAATTCTGATACAGTCCTTAGAGCTATGTACCTCCTGTTCAATGATGGCCTCTGAAATTTCAAGTTAGGAGTTGTCTTTCTGACACTCAGTTTTCCTTGCCTCTTCCCAAGGATGTCTCCCAACTAGCTACCCCCAGCTGCTCCTCCCCAGGCCACCACCTTCAAGGCTCCTTACACAGGTTCAAGCATGTCCATCAGCTCAGTCACAACCACGATGGATTTCTGCTATTGAACAAAACCAAAAAACCTGCAGTAATGGAGAAGTCATGTAAAAATACTGAAAGACAGTGAGTTAACAGACCAGGATCTAGAATATACAGTTAGGAATTGCAGTTTAAAAGTGTGCTTATTTGTCCCTGGTAGACAAGCCAAGTAGCTCAAAAGAGTGCAGGCACCTTGAAAATTAACGCTGAAGACAAAAATCCCTCTCCAGAAGTAAAATTCTCCTGACTCCCAACTCCTATAAATAAAGCAAGCAATTCCTGCTCCTTGACTTACCCACACATTTCCCAGGAAGTATTTAATTGCATACTTCATGTGGGAGCACAACACATCCTTATATCACAGAATCGTTTAGGCTGGAAAAGACCTCTCAGATCAACCACTAACCCAGCACTGCCAAGACCACCACTAAACCATGCCCTAAGAGGCACAGCCACCTGCCTTTTAAATACCTCCAGGGATGGTGACTCCACCACTTCCCCAGGCAGCCTGTTCCACTGCTTGACAAACCTTTTTGGGAAGAAATTGTTCCTAATACCCAATATAAGTGTTTGCTGGTAGGGTTGCTGTGAGCCATGTGCAGGACCTGGCACTTCACCTTGTTGAACCATACATTTGGGCTTGGACCATCAATCCAGCCTGTCCAGATCTCTTTGTGGAGCCTTCCTGCCCTCCAGCAGATCAATGCTCCCACCCAGACCTGGTTGTCTGCAAACTTAGCAAGAATGCCCTCAATCCTTTTGTCCAGATCATCAATAAAGGTCTCAAACAGAACTGCTACAAATACATAAGAACCTTAGTCAAAAAATTTTGAATTAATTACTCTAGTGCCTAATGATTTACAGATGTATTCAAAAAATATTTATTCTAAGACAATATTAGAATACAAATCTCAATACAGAGAAGGGAAGGGGTTAATGAGAGACTGTGCATCATGATTACTGGAAGTAGTTCAGTTGGTAATTTACTGTACTGATGGGAACTATATTGATTTCTTACAAGTCGTGAGTAAAAGACTGTTAGATGGTCCTGTTTTTCAGATGAACATATTCAGCACCTGATGATTTTAATAGGAGGAAATAGTAATAACTTGAATTCCCTTCTGAAATATAAATTCAGGCACAAATCATATTACAGCACTTTTCAAGCGTACTGTAAAATGTGAGACAACCATTTTTAGTGCTCTCAGGAAGGACCCAATAGGACCCACAAAGTAAATTAAGGATAAATGTAAACCTTTAGCAGGCAGTCTATAAATTCACATTGTTTATTGTACATACATCTGCCAACCTACTTCCTGGACATACAAAATTATATATTATCTACAGCTATATATAAAGATAACACAGACATATAATAATGAGCTTTTATTATATTGCATACCATATTTTTAAAGAAAAAAACCCAGGACTATTGTTTGTTGGTACCTATGTGCTAGATTTATGGTCCCCCTATTCAAATAAATGTCCTCAAGGTCTTTCCTGTTTGTGATGGAGTGAGTGAATCTGTCAACACAATTGATTTTGCTCACCATCAGCAGGACACACTGAGTTCTTCAATTCCTAGTTAATATAATGTTCCTCCCTGCATAACACATTATGCATTATATATCCCATTTCTTTATTAATTAAAAAAATCCTTTTTAGATCATACTTGCTGGCTAGAGTCTTGTTAATTTATTCAGGAGTAAACATACATTCATACATTATAATGTACAGCTTCTACACAGAACAGATTAGGAAAGGGAAAGACAATTTGGAAAGTATTAGAATTGACTGAAGTCTTTAAAGCAAATTCAAACAAGAACCTCTTCTGTAACTCCTAATAGTGGACCTTGCAAAAAATCAGATTTCTCGCAGAAAAAAGGGATCATTTATTACCACAAGAAAAACAACCATACAAACATGCCCACTGAAAGAGCCCAACACCCATTCTTAAAGTGACTAATCCAAGTGGAACTGGGAAATCCCTGAAATCACACAGAAGACAATCCATTTATAATCAAAATCTTTCATTGTTTTCAAGCTGAGGCAGAGTTCCTTTTTCCCTCAGCAGCCCTCACAGCCTGTGCTTTGCAGCAGTAGCTGGGAAGCCTCTGGGAACACACAGTGTTTGGGCTACTGCTGAGCAGTGCTCCCACAGCATCCAGGATGTCTTTCCAACATTTTCCCCCATACCAGCAGGCTTGGGATGGGCAAAATCCTGAGAGAGGACATAACCAGGACAGCTGACACAAACTGAGCAAAGTGATATTCCATACCATACAACATATGCTCAGATATGAAAGCTAAGAAATAGGAAGAGGAAGAGAGGACATTCATTATTTTGCAATGTTTGCCTTCCTGAGCAACCACTACATGTGCTGAAATCCGGCTTCCCAGGAAGTGGCCAGATATCACATCCTGATGGGAAGTAGAGAATAAAATCTTGGGAGTTTTTCCTTAGCTTGAGCGTCACATTTTATTTTAGTAAACTGCCGGTATCTCAGCCTACAAGGTTTCTTCAATCTTAGTTCCTTCCCCCGCCTTGCTGAGGAGAGAAGTGCTGGAGAGACTTGGGGGGCAGCTGGTGTCAAGTGAAGATCAACCCACCACAGTCACGCCTTGGAGAAGGAGATCTTAGGGGCCATCTGACTCATTCTGCTGGGGAAAGCCATGCCTTCTTCCTCCTCATTACTCTAACTGCCATACAGCATTTAGGCAAAAACCTACACAAAGAAGAAGTATTTGAAACATGTTTAATTCATTTTCTGAGTTTCTTTTAATGCCAAACTTGTGGAAAGCAAGGAGGACCGACATAATGTGAGCAGACAGCTTACTGCACTGCATTGCGGAAGGGCTGTGGGCACACCAGAACTTGAGAACTTACATTTTCTAATAAGAATTTCCAATCACTGCTTTGTTTAAAAGAACAAAATTAAAATTTTATTAAATATTACAATAAGATTTCATATCCCAATGCTGAGGTATATACAGTATTAAAACACTTTCCAGTCTGTACCCCTAGCTCCCTCCTGTTCCACACTGTTATCTCCAAGAAGCTTTCAGTGATGCTTTCTTCCACACCCATACCAGCTTCATCCTTCATTTTTTTAATAAAAATGAAATTGAGAAAGAGTTTTTGTTAATATTCTTGAGGTTAATAATTCATACTAATAAAAATGGAAAGTTAAAAGCAACATGCTCACAGGTTAAGCACTGCAGACTGCTTCAACTCTCCTAACCAGCCTCATCTCTCCAGATGCACGTCTTGCTCTAGCATTTCCTCTCTGGGGGCTTTAATTAGAAGCCTGGCACCTGTCAAGTGGCACACACAACCTCTGACAGGCCTTGAACTTACTGTCTATGCTGCCCACTTTATGACCTAGGGAAAGATAATTTTCCTGTTGTAAAAGTTACCTCTACTGAATTATATGTGCTGTCTCACAGACACAGGCACTAATCTCTTGCTGCACTGCTGGCTCTGAACTTTGCAGAACTCCTTTGCATTTCTTCCAGCCTTTATTACTGTAGTTGTGAGGAGAATCAGGACATAAGGATTTTATGTGGCTGGTCTATTCCTCCTATTTAATAGTTACACTTGACCTGTAGAACACTGTGAGACAACAGGCATTTGGGATCAGAAAAAACCCAGACACCTAATCAACAAATTACTGTACCTAGTTTTTAAGCAACTCATCCCTGTAACACAATCCAGATCTTATTTTTTTAAATTCTGTGTTCTGTACCCCAAGCATTTGGCTCAACAGTAATATTAACAATAATGATACAACACTAATGTGCAGGAGCCTTACCAGAGGCTGCAGCCTAGCACTGGCCCAAACAGAACAGGCAGCCCAGCCCCTGGCTCTAGGTCTCATTCTTCCAAGCAAAAATAAAAGCTCATTTTCCACTACAATGTGCAGGAAAACGTTGTGTGACCTTTTTTATAAAAATTACTGCTATAGCTAGGAGCAAGCAAGCTCTTCCAAAAAGAGGGACACAGCTCATCTTCAATCTACCAGCGAGGCCCAGTTCCCACTCCAGGCCAGGGCACTGGCCCCAGTCCTGCTGAGGTGAGGTTGCACTGACCTTGCTGGGATCTACTTGGGAATCTGTGTGCAGGGTGCAAGGGTTCCAACCTCTGTCACCTCCCAGCCTCTTTCCAAGACAAGATACAGAGAACCCAATCCAGCCCTCCTTTCCCATGCTAGGGAAAGGGCCAACTACCCAGGCAGGTGGATAGTTTGGAGGCAGGATTTGAAAGCCCTCAGTCTGAAGGGGAAGCCAGATTTATTTTCCCTTCTGCTTTTCTGCTCAGACTGGGACAATTTTGGGCATGCATAAAGAATCGACTGCAGGCGAGGTAAATTCATGGCTAAAATAGAAAGGGAAATAGGATGTTCAGATGCCTCCAGGCTTTTTCAGAAACCACAAAAGGGACTATTCTGGATGATAATTTAGGAGTTCACTTTTCAATCCAGAGCATCACACCTAGGTCCTGAGTTAGGCATAATGGGATCTGTGTGTGTGTGTCACTCACTCTGGCTGTTCAGCAGCAGATGTCTAAAAAAGAGCTTGGGACAAAATACTCTCTCATTCTCCAAAAAGCTTGTAATTTAGCAGCTAATTAACAAAAACAGAGTTGGCTAATTTTAGCTACAGCTGAGCCTAAGGTCAGTGGATGGCATCCAGTGACTACAGCAATACTTAAGAGCTGTTTGTGAGAGGAATCTCACCACCATTTTAAAATGGCAGAATAATTCTGCCATTTCCAGTGTGATTTGATTTAGCAGAAAGGGGCAAAACAAGAAAAAAGTGCTGCAAGCTAAACCCAAATTAATTAAAATGAAACACTAGTTAAACTAAAAGGCTAATTCACAATCAGAGCCACCTGGCATTGAAATGGGTGACTCTCAGGTCCTTGTGGTCTTGAAATGGAGGTTTTGGAAGAGATTGTTCAGACAAGCTGAGGTTACTGGTGTGTACAAGGGGGAGGCAGCAGTACTGGAGGGCTCTTTATCTCTGTATTAGATCTAACATTCAAAAAGGCCTTGGGAAAAAAGTGTGGGAAAGAGTAAAGGAAAAAAAAAATTTATATAAATCAAAGTACCAGTAAACTCCCAAACCTCAGGTAATATGGGGTGGTTTTTTGCTTTATATTATATTGCCTTTCTGATAGCTTCAGTGGCTTTTTTTTCTACTATAAATTAAATTTTTCCTTCCAGAGAGAACAGCAAACATTAAATCACTGTATTATGTATGAATCTTCAGTTACACCTTGTTTTTAAGAAAGAATATATGGAGAGGACACATTTGAATGTATGACATGATCCACCTTTAAGTCTTTCTTTAAAGAGGCATTAAGTTGAACAAACACCAATCAACCAATAAAATCAGATTAGAGAAAAAGCAACAACTGTGGCTAGTGAATGTATTATAACCCTTATTGACAATTTGCTTGTAATAATTTATATATATATGAGGAAAAGACTGGAAACTATTGTCACAGAAATTTCCTACAGTAATACTGCAGGCTAACCCTCACCCAGTGAACAGATGTCAGACTGTTTAAGCACAGTGCCTTTACTCACAGAATATGCATTAGGAACCAGTGACACACTGGTGAAAAGCAGGGTGAGACACTTTACTGATGCAGAGAGGGAATATTCTGACAGGTTGAATGAAGATGCTTTCACTCGTATCAGTGCTCAGACACAAATACGCAAAATCATTTTTCCACTGGTTTACACACACACATACAAAGAAAACAGAGAAGAAAAACATCATTTTCAGCCTGGCAAAACTTTCCTAAACCACAAGAGTCTAGAGAATGTTTTCTGACTACTGAGCCACAAATTGAATCCTCAGTCAAGTACTAAACTGTTTATCTTCACCTCCATTCATTAGCTTGCACTCAGTCTTCAATACAAAAGCCAAATCATTTTAGGGTTAGTTTCAAATCTGATTTTGGTTATGCACAAAAGACAATTTCTTGTTTCTATGTTATAAATAAACATCTAGGTTTAACTCTCTTTCCTGGGTTATAGATACATGTCCTGTGAAACTCCAGCAAGTAACAATATTCACGTAGCAAGAGCTGAATAGCACCAATACAAACAAAAAAAAGTGACAACAGATACTAAGAAATTATTTACTTAATCTTCCAGTGTATAATTAAAATTCCCAATCAATATCCAGATATGTAAATACTCCTCACTCAATTCACTTTTATTTCTTTATCATGTTCTCCTTTGAGTCATCTTTGTGATACACATTTTGCTTGGTTTTCCTCACCAGCTTTTTTCTGTTTTCTTCCCATTGGAACAAGATCTTTTCTGAAGTTTTCTGACTGCAAAGCTTCCCTGGTAAGCCATGTGAGCACCAACAGTATGAATTCCTGTCAATACCCCTGAATTAAATCAGTTGGATGCTCTGTAGGATCACAGCTGTCTATAGATTGAAGTATCAATTACAAATCCTTTGGCACAGTTGCATAAGAAGCTGATCTAAAACAAGTTATTTCCACTCTGCTCCCAAGCAATCTTCTGATGACCTTTGAAGATGAGCAAACCAAGATCCCTTCTGCAACATACAGCAAGACATGGGCACTCCCAGTCATGGCCTCAGGACCCTGTATCTGCTCTCAGCAGCAATGTCCTACTTAAACAATAAGGATGAGATCACATAAGATCTGTTCATAATAGTGTAAGAAACATTTCTGTTATTCAGTGAGCAGGAAAAGACCTGGGATCCTGGTGAATACCACGCTGAATGTGAGCCAGCAATGTGTCCTTTCAGCAAAGAAGTTCCGCAGTTTCCTGGGCTGCAGTTGGACACAGCATTTCCAGCAGGTCTGAGGAGGTGATCCTTTGTTTCTTCTTGACCCTGGTGAGGCCACATCTGGAATACTGTGCCCTGTTCTGGAATCCCCAGTACAAGAGAGACATAGACATACTGGAGCAAGTCCAACAAAGAACTGCTAAGATGATTAATAGATTGTGGCATTTGTAAGATAAGGGAAAGCTGAGAGAGTTGAGATTGCTCAGCCAGGAGAAGAGAGGTTCAGGGGGAGCTTTCCAACGTGTGTAAACACTTGACAGAAGGAATAAAGAGACAGTGGCCACAAACTGAAACAAAGGCAATTCCATTTAAATGTAAAGAACCTTTTTTGAGTGTGCTCGAACACTGGAACAAATGTTCAGAAAAGTTGCTGAGTTTCTATTCTTGGAGATACAACTGACAGGACGCAGCCCTGGGCAGTCTGCTCTTGTGGGCCCTGCTTTGAGCAGGAGGTTGGACAAGATGACCTCCAGAGTGCCTCCTCACCACAGTGACTGTGATTCTATTCCATGAAGGTAGAGAGCAGCAAATCAGGCTGCCTGAACTTCAACAGAGTTAGCAGGTACTGAAAACCAGAGTGTTTCATAATTTGTATATCCGCAAATTCAACTGAAATATGCAAACCAAGGAGTCAGGTGAAAAAATACCTACCTACATGGAACCTCCCTCAAAATTGTTTAGCTACAAGTGTACACCACCTGCAGTATCCCTCAGCAGCAGCAGCCAGACATTGGATTTCTCTGAAGAAAATGCTATAAGTAGCAAGGTTACAAGGGCAGAAGGATGGGGCCTATTAGGCTTGTAAAACATGGGTGATTTTTCAGCCCTTTGATGTCACATAGTCCGAAAACAGGACTGCATCTTGTTCCAAGAATGTCCATGCTCCACTGCTGTCCAGTCCATTAAATTAACCACTGCCACCAAGGTCCAGCCACTGGAACTCAGTGGTTTGTACTATCAAATTACCCCTGAGATCTCATGAGATGATACTGACCTGGGCCACCGAACAGTTCCTCAGAAACTTCCAGGTATATTTCAGGAATGAGCAGAGACTGGGGGCTTTTTCCCACAGACAGTATGAACACAGACATCCTGTCCTTAACAGTAAGAACTCCTAGCAGCATGGGCACAAGTTGTCATGATTCCTTATTAGCTAGCCTCAGTGTCAAATGATGTTTGAGAAAACATCACTGACATCAGCACGACAGCCAGAAGCTCTCTTGTCAAAACCCAACCAGCTCCACTAACATATTACATCTGCTGCATAAGGGTTTGTTCAGTCTTAAAAGACAAGAAGACGTCCAGGATTCATTCGCTCTTCCTGAAAAGTAGACGTATAAGCTGGTTTCTCAGAAATCAGAGAGTCAGAGGAGAGAAAAAATTACTTCCTACCTCATGCATTCTATGTGTCCACTGGCACAAGCCAGAGCAGCTGGAAAGGATTTCCCTGCTGTTTTTTACCTTTTATAAACTTTTAAATGACTTGGTTCTCTCAACAGTGAAAATGGTGAAAAGTAATAGGAAAGAAATGTCTGTAAGTTTTTAATGACTATGGCAATTTTATTTAGATTTAATTTTCACTTCTAGGCACTTTAAGGATTCTGCTGGCTTTGGGCCCTGTCTCAGGTCTTACTTATGAGAAAGTTGTTCCAACATTTTCCAAATACCGGAAATGAGAAGGAGAAAGAGAAGAGGTGTAAATGTTCCAACATTTTCAAGTACCGGAAATGAGAAGGAGAAAGAGAAGAGGTGTTTGAGGAAAGCAACACATTTCTTCAAGGAATGCTACTTCTACGAAGTCCTGCAAGAGACAATGTGTGAAAAAGAGCCCGAAAAGCAGTAATGTCAAGTCCAATTTTGGATTACTGCTGAAGGGCAACATGCTGCATATCACATTGCACAGTCAGAAGAGCTGTCAAGGATTTTTACACATATATTCTGCCTGATTCACAGGGACCATTAATTATAGTTGCAGGGTGTGCCTGTGGCAGTTCACTTGTAATTCTTGGAACACCCTTAATGTCTTCTGCAATGCTGACCTCTAAGCCAGGATTGTTTCTCCAGCACTGTCAGGACACATGGAAAAAATGCCATTGGTTTCCTCCCAGCCGCAAGTACAATTAGTGACAACTGCCAGAGTCTCCAGAGGAACAGCTTTACTGCAAGGGCAATAAAAGACCTGAGAAAGGAAGACTGACAAAAGTCTGTTACTTCTAGAGTCAGTCACCAGGTTTTGGTCTTTACCTAAGCACAGTAATTAATGGGATATCATTCCAGACATGTGGGATAAACACAATGTGATCGAAGTAAATCACCTTCCTACAACTCCACAGACTGAAAACCTTCCGCAAAGTAACTTTCCCAGTACTGGAAAGCACCTCTTCTTTGCTAGCCAAGACCCTCCTGTTTTTATAGAGTGGCTGGGTAGCAGCAGAGCTGCTGTCACAAGAGTGGTCAATACAAAGACAGCTCCTAATGGTTTGTTCTCTCAGTGTTCCTGAATGGTACAAAGCTGTTAATAAGAAATGTTGCCACTTCCCACCACAGATATTTTCATGAAGCTTTAAAGCACCACTCTGACCACTGCAAAAAGTTTACTTGGAGAAGTGATGAAAGAAGTTAAAGAGTACCACAATACCAGTGGTACTGACTTATACCCACAGACATGCTACATCTACAGAGAGAGGAGCATCTTCTCAGATGAGTCTGGACTTGCAGCATTTTGTGACTGCCAGGCATTCAATGCACTGCCCAAGTTTGCAAAATCTTTCACTGAACCCTTGCCCAGAAAAGAGAATCAATTCAAGTCTGCTTTAAGGAGTCACAGAACAGTCAGGGAAAATGGCTTTTTAGAGAGTGGCTAACCAGGCTCTTAACACAGAAATGCTTCTTGCTATGGCTGACTTCTGCAATGCAATCAAGAGTTCTCTGAAAGCAAGAGAGACCTGCACTTCAACATGCAGTATCAGATCATCTCAGTTACAAGAAACCACCGCTAAGAAATGAAGTGATTTTAAAAAGAGAGAGACTCCAATTTCAAATCCAGGAGGGGTTAATGGGAAATCCATGTTCTTAGATAAGAAATTTTACTTGTGTGATAAAGTAAAATGTTGCTCCATATGCATTGTCCTGGTTTAACCCCAGCTGGCAGCTAAGCACCACACAGCTGTGGGATAGCAAAGAGAACGAGGGGAGGAAAAAAGCCTCACAGGCTGAGACAAGAACAATTTAATAACTGAAACAAAGTAAAATATAATAATACTAATGATAGTAAAATATACTACTACTACTGATGATAATAATTGTAATGGGAAAAAATAAGCCACAGGAAAACAGGTGATGCTCAGTACAGTTGCTCACCTCATTCCCAAGCAGTAATTGGCCCCTCCTGGCCAATTTCCCCAGTTTATATACTGGGCATGATGTTGTGTGGTACAGAATACCACTATGGCCAGTTCATGGTTGTCCTGGCCATGCTCCATCCCATCTTCTTGTGCAAATCCTCAGAGGCAGAGCCTGACACACTCAAAAGTCCTTGACTCTGGGCAAGCATTGCTAAGCAACAACCAAAACATCCATGTGTTACCAACATTATCTTTACACTGAAACCAAATCACAACAATGTACCAGTGACTAAAAAGAAAATGAACTTTATCCCAGTCAAAACCAGGACAACACTTACCTACATGAGTGTGAACTCATACTAAGTGTTACTCATAAATGAGGCATTCATAGTCTTATTCATATTGTAGGGCTTCAATTACAATGAACTGTTAGGTACAAAGTTATTTTCACATAATTCTCATTCCCTATTTATTACAGGGTCTGCTTGGATGACAGCTGTGCTTCAAAACAGAAAGTGAGGAGTATAAAACCATCAAATGACAAATACAGTGACATGTCAGGATATTATTTATTATTTTTAATAATAAAACCTCAATAGTTGTTCACATTAAAGCACTTTTATTGCCAAGTCCTAAGGCTGTCCAAAGCTAGAACAGCATTTGCTTAAGGAGGCTAAATTATTTCTCTATCAGTTACATTTCTGTCTTCTCACATGGATTCTACAATGAAAAAAAAGCACATGAAATGTCTCCAGTACCTTTCTTAAGAATCTTTCAATCAGGTGATACTGTTTTTTTTTTCCTTTATGATTATTTTTGGATTGTGGTAAAAACCCACACAGTGGAAAGACAAGTATAACTTTTCTGAGCTTTCTTATCACCCTAAAAGAAAAATAAAGAATTTGTATCACCTCTAAATGCTACATTCAGTCCAATGGTGGTGTGGCAGGAAGGCTCTAAGTACATAATTTTTCCTTCCATTAGGTTCTATTTCTATATAGTCTTAAATACTTACGGGAACTGGAGACATTATTGGTTTAGTTAGAGAGCTACAGTCCAGATTTTTCTTGTTCTAACTTGGACTCACTAAAGATTTCTATGACTCCACATGCTTCAGCAGCACTTGGGTTTGAATAAGAGTTACATTATACACACCACCACAAGGTCTGAAGGCAATATGGCACCTTTAACAAGAGATGTAGAAGATTTTAAGTTAGAGCATCACACCTCTCATTGCACTGTTGAGATGCAGTTGTCAATATAGTGTGGCCACAGCTATTCCACTTTACAAAGGCAGAGAGCCCTGGCTGCCTCCTTCCTCGAAACCTGCCTGACTCCTGACTTTATAGCTCTGTTAAACTTCTGCCTGACACCTGGCAAAGATAAAGCTCCCCTCTCCAGGGCTCAGTTACACTGAGCATTTCCAGTACACAACCACAATACAGCTGCCTGAGGCAAGACTGGGGGCCAATCAGGACAAAGATATGGGATCTCCCCACAAACTTGAATTGCATGGAATGGTCACAGTTGCACACCAATACTTAAAACTGGAGATGAAATCCTGCCTGGATGCCCCTGGAGCAGGAGAGAACACATCAGTGTGCTCTGAGCTGCTGCATTACTGGCTGTATGACTTATAAGGAACTACTCAAGAACTCTCAGTATGCTTGCAAGATTTGCAAGAGGACACAAGGGCATACACACCCACTTCGTGGAGGGCAAATCCAGCCCATGTCTAAGTTAATCCACTTCCAGTGTGGTTTGACAACCAGATGACACACAAATTTTAGTCACAGGGCTTGTTAGTGCAAAACAATTTGAAGCTGAGTTAAACTAGTTTGCTGTCCATTTTGGGCCACTGCAGTTGCAAATCAGTTTAAGGCCTTCTCAATAACCTCCTACAGAGGACAATTACATGACTCCTCACTGTGGTTTACATAAAACAAGTTCAATATTCCAGCTATGATTTTGGTCCAAGGTCAAATTTGGCAACTTCACTTTTCTGCACTCAAGAAAGCCATTAATTATTGAAAACCATCAAGCTGCAAGCTTGTTTTTTTTTAAAAGTCACATATCAGTCTAGAATTAGCAAGTCCTCAAATTCTTTGGGAAATCTGTTTAATCATTTTGATATATTTTTGAGAGATAGTATCAAAAGACACTGCTTCCCACAGTCTCTCACTACCAATTATAACTGCACGTTTGTACAAGAGAGTGTTTCAGACTACAATTGTTTATACTGTTCTTTTACTGTGGGTAATTCATTGAGGTACAGAATGGATCCAGCACATCAAAGCTTTTGCTATACAAAAGTGTTAATGGCACTGCAGTTTACATCGTTTTTCTGCCAGATGGATGATCATATTGGTGTAACAGTTCCCAGCAATTCTTGCAAGTCAGCAATAGACTGCACAAGATTTAGTGGATGCTGTTTAGCTAGAGCTTGCTTACATAAAGAGTATGCAAATAGTTGCTTACTACTGAAGGATTTACTCAGATGGAATGTAAAAACACCACATTCTACTTCGCCTTATATTTTCAAGACTACTATGACTAAAAAGAGATAAAGTTTCCATCTTTTTTCTGTAAGATGTATTTTGACATCTGGCATTCCAGAACAAGCAATAAATGCTCAGATACTGTAATTGTTATTTTACTGACAACTAACTATCTCTCTAATAAAGGAGAAAAACAAACAAACAGAGAGTCAGCCCTGAAGCACACCTGGTGAAAATAAACAGTCTGTCAGGGAAATGAAAGCCAGGCATCATTCATCAAATTCAACAAAATAAAAAAGCTCTGTGAGCTCTTCAGAAGTGGTGTCTCTGAAGGTCAGAAGTGTATTGCAGCAGTAGGGATCTGTAAGTAAATACTGTAAGTTCTTCAAAGCTAACTTCCATCACTGTTGACAGAAATATCTCAATCTGTGGCTGCTCAGCCTGTTGAAGAGAAGGCTCAAGGGAGACCTTATTGCTGCCTTTCAGTACTTAAAGGGGGCCTATAGGAACGACAGAGTCAAACTTTTTAGTAAGGCCTCTTTCTTAACCTAAAGGAGGACAGATTCAGATTAGATAGAAGGAAGACATTTTTTCAGTGAGGGTGGTGAAACAGTGGAACAGGTTGCCCAGAGAGGCTGTGGATGCCCCATTCCTGGAAACATTCAAGGTCAAGGCTGGACAGGGCTTTCAGCAACCTGATCTAGTTGAAGGTGTCTCTGGCCATGGTGGGGGGGGGTTGGACTTTTGGGATCCTTAGGAGATGACCTTTCAGGGACTCTTACAACTAAAACCATTGTATGAATCAAGTACCACAAACCTGGATCATGTATAAAAAGTGAAAGAGACTTGCAGGAGTATTTTGGTTGCATTTTCTGCTCATTTAAGGCATTTTCTTGACATAGGAGTATTTGTGCCATCAACTAATCCAGAAAATAAATTTTTTAACTAAAATACTAACTAAATAGCAATAAAACCCCACAAGCTCAAGGGGCACACAGTTTGCTAATTCATCAGCCTGGCAGGTTTTTGTTTGGTTTTGTGTCTTGTTTGAGGTTTTTGGGTTTTTTTAATACTCTTATTATTCCCTTGAATCTCTAAATATTCCTCTCTTCTAGGACAAAACCCACCACCACCACCAGTACATGCAAACTCAATGTTAAAGCTGCACTGCTAAGATCTCAGAAATCAGGAAATGTCATCTTTCAGGTTCCATGTCTTTTACTCATTCATATTGCCACAGAGACTTGGACTATGTGTTCAAACAGAGGCTGCTCAAACACACAGGAGTTATGCTACACTGGGCAAGACTGTGAACACAGAACTGTTGGAAGGCAGGAGGGGTATTAGGAGGAAATATGCTCGTCCCATATTCACACTCCTTCCTAAGCATTACCTCTGGACAGAGAGGATTCTACACTAGATGCACCTTCAGGCTGATGTAGCACACTCCTAACTACAGTTACATCACTGCTTTAAAGATGCATATGGAACAGCTTTGAAAATCATGTATACTTAGTTTTGAGAGAGAATCCATGGAAATCATTACACACAGAAACTGCATATACAACATTATGCATAAGAAAAAAATTACTGCTAATCATTTTCTATATAAGGAATGATAGTACATTTCCAGTTGGAAAAGTTCATTGTTAAATACAGCAATATGAGAAGAAAATGAAAGCTTCCATAAAAGCACACACTTGATCCACAAAATAGCAACAGTCCCTCTAAACAGACAGACAGAAATGTGCAATGCAGCCAAACAGAGAGACTTGTAACAATGAGCCATTACATATATTCCTTACAAAGGAGACCAAATACATATTTTGGTACACACATACAGCACAGGTGTCAATGACTATGATTATAGCTGCTTGACACCTTTCATAATCAAGTGTTGCTCTACTTCAAACACTGACGCTGAAAATTTCCATGTCAGTTATTTGTATCAGCCTCATTTTTTAGGCTTAATTATTGTTACCAAAATTTCAATGATTTTCAGTGCAAGGTCAGGGAAAATACTTGCAGTTCAGTCAAAAGAATTAAGTAACCATTGGAAGAAGAAAAATACCCCATAATTTCTAACTGGAAAGTATAACTATATAGTAAGCCTTTGTGCTAATGTGCTGTCTTCATGTGTAGATTTGTTCATGTTAGAACCTTCAAAGCATTTCAGTCTGTAACCACTCAACAGCCCCACTCAGAGTCATTTCAAGAGTCTGTGCATGCTCCAAGCCTGGGCTTAGGGACAGAGTCATCCAAGCCAGGTAGTGCCTTTGTGGAGCTGGACACAGTGAGAGAACTGTCGTGCCTATACTTCTACTGGAAAGGAAGATTGTTCAACAGAAGGACAAAAAGTCTCAAAACAGAAGAAAAAAGAGACTAAGTCTAGGATAAAAAAAACACTGGAAAGACCCAGTAAGGTCCTGAATTTGCAGTGCTTTGAATGGACATTAATCAGTACCTGAAACAGAAGACTCTCAATACTTCCTCTACTGGCAGCTAGTTGCTGTGAAATTCACTGGCAAAATAAAGCCTCACCATCCTCCAGTGACTGGTTCCTGTAGAAGATTAGAAACCATCACCTACATCTGTAATCACAGTAAGCAGTCAGGGACAGCTCCACTGAATTCAGTTCTGATAATGAGCAATGTGGGAATCGATGCAGTTCAACATTTTGAGTCAAAGCTGCAGTCTGCAGGTGCACATGCATCAGAGAATGTATTCCTCCACTGCAGTATCACAGACCATTGCCTCACAGCTCCACCTTGCTCACAGCCCAGAGAGAAGACTGCTCATGAATACTCCATGTGATCCTTTAGTAGCCTGAGAGCTGTGCTCAGGCAAAGCTGTGCCATGCTGCAGTAGTGCAGATGTAGGAATTACAAGGTCCAGGAAATCAGACTGTCAGATGATTCAGTTTCTCTTTGAACCATTTATGCAGTAGTTTAAGATTTAGCCTTATCAAGGAAAAAGGAAAAAAATCAAGGAAAAAATCTTGGATAGTTTTATGGATGATATTCTCTGACCTGAGTAACTGTTTCTGCTTTTGTTAAACAAAATTCACACACCGAAATAAAATCTCCTGGAAGCCTGCAGTTATTGAACAATTCTGAATGGACACCAGAGAACACCTGAACTTCACAATCTGAATCCCCCAAGAGCTTTTGCAAAATCTCAAACCCTGAGATTATGTACTCTATTTAAACCCAAAGAAGCTCTAAACCCAGAAAACAAGCAAGGGCATTTGCACAAGTAGAATATACTCTTGCCTAAAAATGTAACAAACACAGCCAGTATGAACCTTGCTTTCTGTCAGATTGATTTGATGCCTGCACTTTGCAGCTCTAAGTCCCATCCCAGCAACACAGTTAGATCAGCAAACCTTATGGCAATGCTGCATGTAGCATATGGAGGCCAAAGATAGTTCCACGGCTAAAATCCTTCCATTGATCTGATCCAGGCTACATTTGTTGATGGCCATACATTTCTGAATAGGAAAACATACTCAAAGGGTTGTGCTTTCAGAAGATAGTCTTCAATAGTTACTTTTCATTATCATTTTTAGGACAGTGCAAGAGTCACTTCTGAGTGACAAATGTAAAGAGATTCCCAGGCAACAGCTCGAGAAGCCAGAGCCTCCTACCAGACTGCAGGTTCTGGTACCTGTCCTAGCAAAAGAGCATCATATGCAGCTTCAGCAACAAATGTTTATCTGCTCTAAGAAGAATGTGTACACAGACATGGAAAACAGATGGTATTAACAGGCTTGTACAGAGATGATGCCTAAGAAGGGAATTAAAGGAGTGGCAGGTATGTGAACATGCATCAGCATCCAACTGGGTTCGTAAGAAATGTGTAATAGATTGTTTACAGACATCATCTTTGCACATCACATTTGATATATTGGCAAAATGCAAGTCACAGGGGAATTCAAATAGAAGACAGACAAGAACTTTAAATCTGAGATTTAGATTTTCCACAGGATGTGTATCTAGCCTGGCTTGCTCTCTGGTCAAACACAGGAAAGTATAAGAGATTCAAACCATAGCAGAGAGAGCTGTCAGGAAAATACCACACAGTTCCCTAAGTACAAGTACTTACTCCAGAAGTGATGGTTACAACAGGGCTGTAACTAGCAGTATGCAGGACTGCTCACATTCAGCCTGAAGTGAGGATGCCTCTCTATCAGAAGTTTTACCCTAGACCTAATCTGACATACTGATGGAATAAGTAGGAAAAAATATGTGTAGAGCACAGAAAGAACAATTGGTAGATCATTTAACCTGAAGTTTTGCTAACTAGTTTCTCCTGCTATGTCAGGCGCCTAACTCAAAGTTCATGTGAGTTCATGTGAGCTTCTGAGGGGTGTTTGCTTCTAAAGACATAGTCTCTCAAGAAGCAGAAAAATAAAACTGCAAATAAAAATCATCCCCTACCCAAATTCACCAAAATAAAGTTGCAGAGTGTACTGGAATCTAGAGATTGCTGATTCCTAATGCTTAAGGACCCCTGTGACCATGCAGCCTGGGTACTGCATGTACCATGTGTTTTTCCACCCACCCTTCTCACCTTTTGAAAACCCAAATTTGTCCAAGTCTACCCTTTTTCCTAGTAAGTACTTCCACTGCTGAATGACCTGCAAAGCCAGGATTCATTTTCCGGTTACTGAATCACTCAAGCCTCCAATTTCAGCTTCTGAACACAGACTGTTGTCCTGCTAAGTCCCTATATCCAGTTATCAAGTCACCTATCAACCTTCCTTTCAGCAGCTTCATCTCCTGTAATATGACAACACAAGGCTCACCTTCCAGGCTTGGGAAAAAGCTGGGCTCTGCTTTCTATCTCCTTCTATGCTACTCTTAGAATTAAAACATCACAACTGGACACAGCATCCTTGCAGATTTAGGCAGCCTGACCCGTGTACAACAATCCCTGCTATTCAATTCGACTTTTCTAACAAGAGATTACATTAGTCCCATTAGCTTTTCATTTAGAGTACATGTAATGTGTCTACCTACACTCATTCTCAACTCATTTTTTGCCTTGACAGCCTGCTTTCCAAGGGAGAAGGGGCTGTACCTGCAGGATGAAGGGGTTTCTCACATACTGCACTACATTTGGCTCAATAAAACAGATTTTCTCAGAACCATTTCACTGGATTATTTATACCACACCTGTACCATTAACCCACCCTGCTGATTGTTTGCTACCACATCAACTGCTACACTTAGGCAACCAACACAGAAAGGCTGAACGATGCTGCACAACCAGCTAAACCAGGAGACACCAATAAAGGCCCTTTTCATTACTGTCTCCCTACTGTGTTCAGGCATCTGTCAATGAAGCAGCCTCCTTCCAGCATGCAGCATACGGAATTAAAAGGCACATGTTTAATTAAGATGTCATGTGATCCTAAGCTCTATGCTTTTGGGGCAAAAAAAGGCACTGTATTCTGCATGGTAACTGTTAAATACTAAACCTGTACCCTTGCCAGTGGGGAAAAAAAACCAAACAAAACAACAAAAGAAAGAAAGAAGGAAAGAAAGAAAGAAAAATGTACCAGGTTACTTTGACAGGCTAAGCATCAAGATAACTGGTATTACCTATACAATGCAATTCTTTGTTGACAGAAGCCCAAATTATCTGTTCCATTCTTTTGGCAGAACTGGTAAGAGGCTAACAGGTCTGCAGCTCCTTGTGTTGAGAGTAATAAAAAAATCGCAGACCATCATTTATTAACAGAAAGAAGCCTCCTTCATGAGACAGACTTGGAATGAGTCACTATGATGTGGGTCTGCATATGGCTTAATGGGACATAAAAAAGGACTGCACACATCTGTGGATGGCAAATTCAGCAATAGATTAGCTTAGGATAATGGTTACAGGTGACATTCATCACAATCAAGCTGTCTTTTGTTTGTTTTTGATAAGCCAATATATGACAAGCTTTATCTATATGCCTAGAGCATCCATAAACCAATGGACACAAGCAATTTCGAATGGCATTCAACTAGAGCTTGACAGCAGACTGGACTGCAGTACTTCATGGGTTTGATATGTTCATAACAGATTGTCACATTCCTGGCATTTCTCCAGACAGTGTTTATACTTAAAAACATCAACAAAAAACTGGAACATGCAACAAACATTTCCTTATAGGCCATTTGGGATCACTGCGCATTTGGCACTGTTTTTTGAATAACCTTATTAATCTATCTGAGATGTTATATTTAGATCAAGAACAAGTACTGTAAGATAAAATCTCTATAACCTATGCAAAACAAACATTAAAAATTATGCCTTCAAAGTTATAGTCAAGGAAAACCTTGATTAAATAGAACAACTGCACGAACATTCAAAACACTCCTGGACAATCTATTCTAGCTGAACCTGCTTGAGCAAGGGGGTTGGACTAGATGGTTTCAAAAGGACACTTCTAAGCAAAATAGTTACAGGATCAGGTGATTTTGACCTGCAAACAGGTAAGTAATCTCAGTTCAGCAGTTCCCTGCACCCAACAGAACCTGCAGAGAGACTGACTGGGGTTTATACACATAAACATGTTTTAGGGATCAAACATTTACGTAAAAGACCTCCCTGTAATCACAGCACAATGTCACCAGGCCCTGTGCAATGCAGGTGCCCTGTCAGTACAGCTGACAGGACTGGGATTACATTGACAGCTTGCCTCAAACACATGGCACACTGACAAAAGATACACATTTCCTCAAGGGCATCATTGTTCAGCATTTCACAAAACAGAACAAAACCTCAAATTCCCCTTGGGAGAGAATTTGGGATTTTATATTCAGTGATTAAGAAGCAAAACTTTTGCTGTGGAACTTGGAGGCTTCTCTTACCAACCTGGCAGGCAGGAATTCCTCATGCTTCAAGCAGAAATACTGGGAAGCAGGGTAAAGTCTGCACTGCCTGATGGATTGCAGGCTTTTGAGATTCTGAAACTTCTGTCTGACAGCTCATGTTTTGACATGATTTTTGGTTTTCTTTGTTTTTGTTTTTTTTCTTTAAATTTGGGGTTGTTTGTGGGTTTTTTCCCCCATCCTTTTCTGCAGGGTTAAAAGGCTAAAATCAAAACTCAAGAAAGACTAAAATCCACAGCAGACTGCAGACACTAAAGAACAGAGCACCTGATTTTCAGCAGCAACAGAGCTGTCAAATATAAGCACTCATATATTGGATTAAGTTAGATACTAGTGGTAGTTAACAGGAAGCCATCAGACTAGGAGTCCCTCAAGTTTTATCTGAGGCCCAACACTTACTGTTGATTGCTGCATAACATGAATTTGCCTCTACTTTGTACTTTGTCCAAGTACTTTGGTGCTCAGTAACATTAATGAAACCTCAGGAGAGAGAAGATTGTATTCTGTCGTGGTTTTTATAAGAGCCATGTCTTCAGTACACCTTATTAAAGAGGTTCACAGATAAATCCCCATGTACATGCTTCAGAGCAGTCCTAAGGTTTTGTTCAGTAGACTCACATTTGTAAGTGTGAGGTTTGGGTTCACCGGTAACAGAATCAATTAAAAGATACAAGTTTCTCACAGGTGATTCCTCTTTCTGAGCAGCAAGCATTTGTCTGCATGCACACAGAAGGACAGGAACCCTTCTTCTGCATCAGTTCAGTGCTGGTCACCACTTGGATCTGTGGAATCAGAGAAAAACTTCTCAGGGTGTGCAGATCCTTGCTGGGTGAAGGGATGAAAATCAATTCCTCAATGCAGTAAGGGCTTGGACAGAATCCAGCCTTTTTTAATATTTTTTTTCATTCCAAGAGCTCCTTTCACAGAATCCACAGGAAAATTCTAGAGCTGTGTCCTTAAAAATTTGCTGAAGAGACAGCTATTTGTAACCTCCCTGCACTGTGCATTCTGCTACAACAAGGATGAAGCTCAGGGTCAGGTACACTGCCCTGGACCCTGTCAGACTTTCAACCTGTTCAATTAACTATATCAAATCAAACAATTTCCACTGGAGCACCAAGAGGCACTTCTTTTTAGTGAAAGCTATTCCTTTGGCAAACCCTGACTAGTAGAGGGCAGCTGCTTTAGCACTTCAGCAACCAAAAAGGAAAAAAAAAAAGAAAAGAAAACAATAAGGCAGCTTTGGATTTTATTTTTATTGTAATATGGGGAGGTAGAGAAGGGAGAAATCCTTTCTTCCTCAGTCTCTTTGCTCTCTGCAAAAGGCTCAGCGGGCTGGGCTGGTATTTCCAAGAACAGAACCAAAGAGGGACATGACAAACGAGGCGCTGACAAGCTCATTAGCAGAGCGGGGAGGCTTCGGGTGAGGACGGCAGCCCCGAGGATGCGCGGGGCTGCANCCATCCCCAGGGCCATCCCCAGGGCCATCCCCAGGGCCATCCCCAGGCCATCCGAACCCGCCCGGGGCCGCTCCAGAGCTGAAGTTCTGTTTCCCGGCTGCTGCGGGGGAATTCGGGAGGGGGCAGCTGCAGGAGCCAGCCCAGCTCCCGTGGGCTGTGCCCTGAGTCCCGGCAGAGCTGTCAGACACTTGGTGCAAGAGCAGAGTCTGTTTATATATTATAAACCAGAGACCATGAAAATGCTGGAATCACGGCGTAATTGGTGGAGGGCATCTGGAGGCAACAGCAAGTCCGAGGTGAGAGAAGGAACACAGGATATTGCAGATCGACTGGATGAGAGACTAAATACACACTTAAAATCACAGGATCATTAAGGTTGGAAAAGACCTCCAAGATCAAGTCCAGTCTTCGACCAAACACCACCATGTCAACTAAACCACAGCACTTAATGCCATGTCCAGACATTTCTTGAACATTTCTTGGGATGGGGACTCCAAGATCTCCCTGCACAGCTTGTTCCAATGCCTGACCAAACTTTTTCAGTGAAGAAATTCTTCCTGTTGTTCAAAATAGGAGTCAAACTCTCAGCCATGGCTTCATCCAGGTTCAGATATCAGGAGCTTCCTTCTGCATTTCACCGTGAAGTTGGATGTGTTATTAGACTGAGGAACACTGCCAAATAATTATAAGATTACACTAAGAGTAAATCCCTGTATCATGAATAGCACATGCTGGCAAGTAACAAGCTGAAATAAAAAGAACCAGCTCTAGCTGCTCACTGATATCACAAACACGCACCCACTAAGCAGCAAATTAATTCACTTTTTCAAAATGAAGAACTGTATGGTCCTCTAACAACTCCTCCACTTAATCAGTCTAGTTTTCTTCATCTAAGTTTTCCTTACCTACAACTGAGCCACAAAATTGATGTCATAGTCACATAGCAAAGGCATCAAATATTTCTTCCCAAATAATAGCAAAAGTTACCTGAGAGGAGACCCTGCAAAATCTCCCATTTCTTTTCCTGGTACACCAGAATGGGACCCAGAAATTCTGAAGTGTTGCAGAGAAGCCTGACTTAATGGGAGATGAGAACTCAGCAGTGCTAACCATCAGTTTAACCAAGCTGGAAAAATCATTTCCAGACTCCACAAATACAGCAGGAGTTTTTTAAAAAAAACAGCACAGAATAACAGCCTAATTAGACTTCAGTCAGGGCACAACACTTGGAATCAACACAATTCATACAAAGGTCTAAATATTCAGTGGCCAGTTCTAAACTAAGGACCCCAACCTTTGAGTGGAGAGACTACAGACCATTATGCACCATCTTGTTCATCACCATTAAACAAGAGGGGAAATTAGAGAAAGGGAAATAAAGAAGCGCAATCAGAGCTAAGAATGCTGCATTCCATGGCTTCAGGCTATTCCTTGGAGGTCTTCCAAATAACGACAGAGCTTCACCTTGCCCAGTTCCTGATAATGGGCTCTCCCACAGCCTTTATGGATCAAAGAACATGGTAAAGCAACTAACTAACAATTAGTGATAGATCCAAAAATGTTTAGAGAAAAACCATCCTAAGAAATAAAATGAGAGGGTAAAGCTTTGATTTTGGCCAAAATGTTGGAACTTTTAATAAGTAATCAATATACCTGTAAAGCAGCTAAAGACAAAAGAGTTGATAAAAAGCAGGCTTTGTCAAGACCATGAGAAGGGCCACAAAACAAAAGGTGGACAAAGGAAATGGGGTGGACATAAAAGGGATATTTTCATAACATCTCTTAGCTATATTAAGTCCACTACATTCATCTGTTTGGAGGCAATCCTTTTCTCTCCACTTATTACTTCAGTAATTTACCCTCTTAACCTTGGTTTTACAAATCCCACTGAAGGTGGATGCCTCAGTTACCTGGGTAAGCACCCAAAGGCCACATCAGAGTCTCTTCAGCTTTTTGGCTCTGTCAGTGGATCACAATCAATGTTCAGTTCTTCTAGCAGATACAGTGTGCAGCCTTATCAGCAAACTAGGAAATAGCACAGAGCTTTACAATATGGTTTGAGAATTCCTGAAACAGGCTTTGCTAAGACATTTGATACAGTTTTCCATATCTTACCCTAATTCACATTTTTAGATCTCTTCTGAGTAAGGAACAGAAATTGATTTTGAAACTGACTGCCATGGTGAGAGTTTCTGGCAGTGCATTGTACCCGATATTGATGTGAATCAGTGTTCTGCAGAGAATACAGTGGATCAGGTTTACAACGACTGTACAACAAAGATCTTTCCAAGGAGAACAGTAAAATATGATATGATCTCTAGTTAGGAAAAAATTACTAAAATAAATATAACAGGATTAAATTAAAAATGAAAAAAACATTGTGTTAGAGGAAAGGAATAATCCAATTATCATTGCATGTATAATTATGAAACATTAATTCCCCATCTGACAGCATACGAAGAATAAGTACCAAGGAACAATTAAAGACTGCTTCAAATGAAGAGCAATATTCCTTCTTCTTCTCTCCCCTCATACTCTAAGAGTACAGAAGAACTCATCTGTGCTAAGTTGACAGGGAATTTCAGATCTGAAGCTAAAGGACTGGAATTATACTTTTCAGTTCAAAGATAATTTGGATTCTGTGTTCTACATCAGGCAGGGAGTAACAGCTACAGCAAATCTGGCTACCACAGCTCTACTGAATGCTGAAGGAAAGAAAAAGAGGCAGCTAGAATGCAATTCACTTCTGAGTATGCTGCAGAGCAACTGTTTACTGAGACCTTGAGAGATCTTCCCAGGTAAAGTGGATACAGCGTACCAAGGAAAAGCTGCTTGATCCAAAAAACATGCACTAAGGAAACCATGCAAAACATTCATCAGCTGCTTGCACAGCAGATCTCACAGCTCTTAATGGATTAGGAGCATTGAAACTTTGTTCTGAATTTAGTAGACATGGAATTCAAAGTCATTGACAGGCAAGGCCAAAAATGCCTCAATTGCCCTTTATTGAGTTCCCTTTTCCACCCAACAGAGCAGATTATACTATCACTACCTCTACAAAAAATTTTATGTAACAAATAAGAGCACCAAACACTTCCCACCGGTTTGTGCACAGAGGAGAAAAAAAATATTTCATTACTAATTGACAAACTCCACAGATTGTTTATCTCAGAAAACACAACAGATCAGAGAATAATCAACTATGTTAATAAAGTTACAACTCCCATGAAGTGTTCGAGCGCCTCACTGTCCCCTTCTCGAGTGCAGATGAGCCTCCCTGGTCACACCAGATCTCTCAGCAGCCATTACAGCTTTGCCTCCTGCTGTGGAATTTTGCCATATATTGTATGAGCTATCATCTGACTGAAAAGTCAGACCCAGAAACCATCGCTGAGACATGAGAGAAGATTACTTTGACACAGAATTTTCTATGTCAGTAGGAGGCTGAATATTGAAAGATTTCTACTTTTCCAACTTCTTTCAGTTCTACACTACATAAACACAGGGTTACATTAATATATTTCTGATAGTCTTCCATGCAAAAAGAACAGTTGCCACATATTATGCAAACAGAAGCCTTAGCCTGACACCCATCACTCTTTGATATGTTCCACATGTTAAAAATTTGAGAGCAGCCAAGTATGAAACAGAAAATTCTTCAGCCCCTCACATTTTCCAACACAAGCATCACAGCTCCACAAAGAATGCTGCAAATAGGCCTGACCTTATCCAGAGAGCAGAATAAAAGCTCTCTCCAGGGTGAAGCAGTGATTTTATTTTATTTTTTAAACTGCAGATGGATGTAGTCAGGATTGATTTGACAGCCCACCAACCAACATTGCTGTTAAGACTTCACAGAAAGAGCACAGAAAAGTGGCATAAATAAGGACTGAGGGTAAGGCTGGTTTAAGCTTTGCACCATGGAGAAGGGAAGGGCTTCACAGAAATGGCTGGAGTTAAAAGTTGCTTCTGCTCTCCACTATCAGACTAACACTGCTTGGCAGAAGACATCTGTTGTGTTGTGTTGAATAGCACTGTCAAATGCAAGATGAGGAAGGTAACTAATACTTTATTAGAAATACCCTCCATTTAAACCCAATAAAGATGCTTTCTGAGATAAACGACAGTGCAGAAGAATGCTCAAAACTTGCTACAGCTTAGGACCAAGCAAAGGAAAACTTTAATAATGTTTTAAAGGAGGCTTAAGTACTTTTCCTGCATTACATTGCCCTGACCCAGAACCTTCTTCGCTTGCTATCAGTCCTACACCTGATCATGAACATGCCTCTACCAATAACATCCTAGAGGGTAGGCTGTGACCAGTTAATAAAGGACAATAAAACAGTGCTCAATAAAATAATCTAAGAAAAGGTGCCAGTTTATGTAGTCTTCTGCAATGTAACTACAGTAGGATTTGTGAGAAGACTCTCAAGGGACAGGTGTCAGGAAACAGTTGGGGAACACCTAACAAAGGCCACTTTACAGAAGACCTCATTTTGCTTCTTGCATCAGGCCTCACATGCGGTGTGTTATGTGATATTAACATGAGATATTTTGGGTCACTGTAATACTCATCAATAATGGAAGGATGAAAGGTAATGTTGGAATCACTTGCCAAGGGAAGGGCCAGGAAGTGAGCAGAACTTGTTCCAAATGAAACAGACCTGTTAACAGGAAGGCTCAGCTGATGCAAACAATATCCTTTATACACATAGCACAACATATTTAACAACACTGGAATCTTTATCTCTGTTGTACATCAACCAAAACATATGGCAAAGGATGAACGTGTTCAGGAGTTTATTTACCACAGTAAATAAATCCACCTGGTTTTGGTCACCCTTCCTTGCCCTGGAGCCAGGAATGAAACATAGGCCCCTGGACTCCACTGCACACCTTTCATCCCCAAGTCACTGCAGTGGTTGCACCACAAAACTCACCTGAGGTCCATGAAACCAAGGACAGAATCAAATTATATATGTTCTAAAAATTGGAAAGATATCTGGCAACATTCTGATTTAAAAAAACACCTTTCTCTGTATAGAGAGAGAATGACCCTGAGGATTCAATATGCTTCCAAAGTAAATTTCCAGAGTAAACTGAAATAGAGACAAGATATCTCCAAATTCCAGTGTAGTATCTTAAACCATGAGACTCTCTCCACTGAAACACTAAATAATTTGAGCATTTCATCTGATATGATAAACCCTAACATCTACAAATATAATACTGAAGTGAAAAAAATTATTCAATGCTGATTTTGAAAGCATGATTTTATATGAATTTCATGTCATAAAGCTTATTTATGTCAATAAAGCTTATTTAATGCAAGCATCTTTAGAAGATCTAGAATTAGCCAGATTTTAAGACTATTTGCAGCAGGTTTTCAGTAGCAGCTCATATTTCATTTTCCAAGGTGCCACTTGCTATTTAATGAATATTCAGAAGTTCCAGTCCCTTCTAAAACTAAAATGAGGTTTTCTGAGTCCTGTTCCTTTCCTTCTTAAAAGTTTAATTTAAAAAGGCTTGAGTTCTTTCAAGTACCTCCTATCAAATTCCTTCAATTGGACCAAGGTATCTCTTGAGTATTACTTTGACAGAATGAGGTTTGTTTAATGATCATAGCATTAAAACCTCTTGCTCTGAAGACATGCAGTAGCACACTGGGGAACATGGTGTAAAAACAAAACATGAAGCAAGGTTTCCTTCCTTCTTTCCTTCCTTCCTTCCTGCCTGCCTTCCTCCATCTAAATCATCCACCCACAAACAATTACTTAGACATCTGTTTTCTTACTTTGTCAATGGACCATTTGCCCCAAAACAGTTATTCTTCAGTCATTCGATGCCCAGTCTTGTTCCTGTTAATGCTGAGACACTGGGAAAATCTTCATTTGCTTCAATGATACAGGATAAGACCATCACAGAACTCATCTCTCCAGAACTCCTCAATCATCTAAATTATTGCTGCCCAGCAAATTCAAAGCCACAAATGCACACAGAGCAAGGTCCATTTCTCAGGTTTATCCCCAGGAATATACCAGTATAAAATGAGTGGGAAAAACTGGCAGGTCAATGCAAGTTTTTATCTCTCCTCCTACTGGTGTCCACACCAACACCCGTTTTAGAGCCCTCAGTGACACGACCCTACTATGGCATTGCCTTTTTTGTTGTACAGGTCACTGTCATTTTTGTTCCTCCCTTTTCTCATTTTTCCCACCACTGCTAATTCCTGTCAGGTGCCCTTAGATCTTGCTCAGCATTACTCCCTCAAATTCTTTCTGTTCTGTTCTGTTCTGTCTCTGGGTCCAACACCTTAAAATTACTTCTCACCTGTTGCTGAATAAGTCAGCCACATGCTCCACTCCCTGAATCCAAGGATTTAAATAAAATATCCCAGGTTCTTATTAGACTTTTCCATATTTAATTCTCCCTAACTGGCTGCAAAATGCATTTCACTAGCTGGTTTTGAGGTACTCAGTAAGTACTCAGCAAATCACAGGACCATAGAAGAATTCAGATTGGAAGGGATCCCTGCAGATTTCTAGCCCACCTCCTGCTTAAAGCAAGGTCAGCTATGAGATCAGATCGGGTTTCTCAAAGTTTTATCTAGCTGGGTCTTGAAACCTTCCCAGAATAGAAGCTGGCAACCCATTCCAAAGCTCAAAAGTCCTCATGGGGGAAAAAAGTTTCACCTTGTGCTCAGCCTCAGCCTCCTGTCTCTCATACATCACTGGGAAGGGTTGGGTTCCATCTTTTTGACAACCTCCTTCTGTATAGTGGGGGCTGCTGCTAGTGCCCCCATCCCACCCCTGCAAGCTGCCTCTTCCCCAGACTGAACAAGCTCAGCTCCTTCAAACCACTGGTCACAGGGCAAGAACTCCAGCCCTGAGCATCTTTGTGGCCCTCACTCTAAGTTGCACTGAAGATTTAAGAACTGTAGTCTAAGACATACAGAGTAAAAGGAATAATGACTTCTCTTGAACAGGCTACTATGTTCCTGTTAATAGTGACAGCATTCTGTGCTGCAAGGCACAACACTGGCTCATTCTGTCTTCCTGACTATCAAGGTCCTCTTCACCAGAGCTGCTCCCCAGCCAGTCAGCCCCAGTTTGAGGTGCAAGAGCCTTGGCCTTCCCAGTGGCACAACTTTGCACTGGGAAACAGTAGTCCTTGTTGAATTTCCTAAGGTTCCTATTGATGCATTCTTGCCTGTGTCTGGTCCCCAGATCTCTATGGATTGTCCCTACTTGAGTCTACACACTGGTACCCACAATTTTGCTGTCATCTGCAAACCTAATGAGAGTATGCTGTGCCCACCCCATGACGTCCTCAAGATGACTGTTAATATGAAGATCTTTTTTCTTATTAGGCAAGTTTCCAGATGAAGAATTTTTCCTTATACATCTGCAGCTGCTCTTTGTCAGAAGTAGTAAAAAGGTATAAAATCTCCACAAAGAAAAGCACACTTTTGGTTGCATCTTTGTCCACAACTCAATAAACTGTAATCAGCAACTAAGAGTCTCAAGTAAAAGCCACACTTCTCAACAGCTGTGGTTAACAACTGTTAGATATGTTAGCTCAAGATTATTTTCCTGGCTTATGACCATGCCTTAGATTTCATCTTCAAATAAAGTTTAAATAACCTTTTTGTATCACTTTCTTTAAGATCTCTTCCATCATATTTTTCCATCTCAAAACAGCCTGTAAAGTCACATTAATTCCTGAGAAATTTTCAACAATCACATCAGTTTTCCACAACCGTATCTGGGAATAGTTACACTGGCTTGGCTTAATCTTCATTAGTTTTCATGCTCCTTCCACACTCTACCTTTTCTGAGCCACAAATCCACTGTTCTTTCCCTTTATTAGATTTCAAATAATCAGAGTTATAGGAACCAACAGCACGGGAAATATCCTCTTGAGTTAATGATATATTATCACAATATACTTTTATAAAATCTGTACAGACATAGATTGTGTTTCTTCTTTGGTAGTTGCTGAATTGAAGTTATTTTCTTTCCTGCAGATTTACTTTCTAACATTCGTACCAATAATTTCTCTATACCTCTTTTGTGTAAAGTAAGAAAGATTGATCTCAATTCTTCCTTTTCATAGAGGTCTATAAAGTTCAAAGTTTTGCACATCTGCAATGGAATTCCAAGGTTTCCATCTGTGTTTATGTTGAAATACAAATGTCTTCCTTTCAACTTCATCTCAAAGTGCCTTAATTCTAGAAAGAGAATACAGTAAAGCAGTACTAGAAAATATTTTAAAATAGCTTCATTTTCTTCTGGTGCTCTGGATGCAGTCAGCTCTGTACACATGGGTGGAGACAGAGACTACATTCCTACAGATTGCATTCTGTAGGATGGTGACTGAGAGGAAATGGGCACAATGGTTACGTACTAAACCTTAACACTCAGCAAACCAATACAAACCACCTCTCACATGTGTACATGTGCTCATGGCTACATAGTAAACAAATATGGGCAGTTTGTGGTGTTTGCAACCATTCACATATTATCAGAAAGAAAACAGCAACAGGAATGAAGGTAAAATTGGAAGCAAGACAAGTACACATGTACGTGATCAGACACTGACTGAAACACACATTAGTTAACAACATGTTATTGTCTTACTGTGTAAGACTGAGATTCGTATGTGAAACTCAAATTCCTGCTTAATGTCAAGTGGCTGAATGCCAATTGCCAGTTTTGTATACTACCACTGCAGAAAACTAATCTGTGTTCCATATTAAACTTTTTACAGATTAATTACTGTTTGGTAAATGAGCAAAAATGCTATTTAACTCCCAAGTTATATTTGCTAAACTCATATAAATTCAAAGTGATCAGCCAAAAGACAACTAGAGCAAACTGAGCAGGAGTTAACAAGTCAAGCAGATCAACAGAATCAGTATCAATTTCTAGAGTAAATAAGAAAGCAGTATTATTTTGCTTTCAATATATTATTTTAAGGAAAGAGACACAGTTTTGAAGGTTTGGAGGTCCTGTGTGTATTTGGGGAGTAACCATGACAGAATAAAGAAATATTTTTTTAGACTAGGCAAGGAAAGTATGTGCAACTGAGAAGCAGCAGCCTATACAGCAAAGGAAAGACTGTAAGAAAGAGTGGTTGGTTGTACTTAAGCAACATTTGGGACAGAAATCAGTTTTGTTGGCTGGAAATAATAGTTTAGACTGATCCTAAGAAAACACGGACTTCAAGAACCATAAAATACGGGAATAGAGAGATGCAATAATCTGCTTCATTGCAAGTTTTCCAGAACAAAGCCAGACAACCATCCATCAGAAATTAACCTGCTGTACTGATCCTGCTTCAGGCTAAGGGACGAGCTCAGCTGGAATCACTTCCCATCCTATGTGTTACGAACATGAAGATTAAATTTTTTTGTTTTTAAAGAGTGGGAAGAGGCGCAAAAAAGAATAGGAATCTGAGGTCAAACATCTCAATGAAAAAGAAAATCTATATAAATTACATTTTCCTCATAGGATGTTTCTTAATGGTTGGGTTTGGGGTTTGTTTTATTTGGAATGAACAGCTTGAGGCCTTTACCTACATGCAGACTGACTTCTTTCTTTATTATATTGACTCTGAACTATCTGAAATTGTCTTTTAAAGAAATGAGGATATCAGATACCACATCCTATGAAAGCTGGAATACTCCCTCTGCTCTAAACTTTACAACTCTCTAGTCATAGGTTCAACAAAAGCCCCCAGTGCACAGTCACAATCCATTAATGGCAAAGGAAAACAATTTGCCACATTTTAAGTAAGTAAAATATTTCTGATAGTGCATACTTTACCAGTTATGTCATGCTGTTTGAATGACTCACTGTAGATTTGATACTGATTAGGGCAATGTTTCTTCAGCCATTTACAGACATCCTGCTGGGTCCATAACGCCACAGGCTTGGTCAGCTTCACAGTCCCAGACTAGGAACACAGAATGAAGAACAGAAATGATGTTTAGTCTGCACACAAATTTCAGAAATAATAATCTGAGACATCCATATACAATATTAAAATACTAAATGCAAAATAGGAGTTCTGACAGATGTCCAGTAATAGCCAGCACATCACACAAGACCCCACTGTTCAAATACATCACACAGGAATCACACATACTGAAAGGTTCTTTAACATTGTTTTCCATTGCATTCATGTTCCTTGCATCACAAATCCATCCTGCACTTGAATAATTAGTTTGAAGAGTAATTAGTTATTAGTTTAAGAGTTATTAGTTTTAAGAGTCAGCCAAAGGATAAGAGATGCACACTTTGAACACTTCAAACTCACAGGACAGTTGTACATTTGTGCCCAAGTTTGGATATGATCACAGAAGACCAGGCCAGGCACGGTTCTCAACCACACTTACAAAAGATCTTGCAAAAAAGGGCTTTAGTGTCAACAAGCCTCAAGACTGGTTTTGCCTGGGAAAAGGAGACTACACAGCAATGGACATAGAGCTGGTGATATTGATTCATACTGAGCATTTCAGCTGACAAAATTCCTAATTTGAATGATGTTTACAAGCAGCTATAGTTTTTCTACTTCCTTTTTAACTTTCCTAAAGTCACCTTTACATGAAATAAGTAGGACTCCCACTTAAAACACTTGATGCTTTATAAATGAATAATAATTTTTAAAAAGAACGCTGTTCAGTGCTTTCCTTAGAATTCAGTTTTATAATAAATTAGTTGTTTATAAATAAATATTCATAAATTGATTGCATTATTATATGTATAAAGTTGCATTTCATTTAATCAAACAATTCACCTTTGCACATACACATTTTTTAACTGTGTAAGAATGCTGAGTTCTAAGCTACCTGAACTGCAGGGATTTAAAACATTTTTGTAAAAGTAGGCTAAAAAACAAAATAATCTTCAGAGTGATTTAATTTTTTTTTTTTTGCAATACAATCTGCTCAGAAGACTAAAGAAACTTTAAACATATGGGCAGTTATTACCAACAATAAATGTTTTACACTGGACACTGCTGATGTAAGTGTGTGTGAACGTCATTTACTTCATATTTTGTCAAGGAATGAATCTAGGGAATAAAGTCAAAGTGTCTGTTTCAATGCTATGCATGGAGAATACTGTCCTCCACTTCCATGGTGGTGTAAAAGTTTCAAATTTCTCTGCACAAATTTGAGGTGAAGCAGAATGTCACCTCAACCCATCTTCTCCATTGGGACTCATGGCAGATTGCCTCAATGTCACCAGCCAGGGTTTATCCCAGCATTTACTCAGATGTAATTTGTCAGACAGACCTCTATGAAGTTGCTTTGAAATTTTTCATTACTAGAAGCCCTAAAGAGCAAAACAGTTTTAAGCTAATGCTTTGCATGTCCTATTAAGTCTATAAAGTACATCATGCAAAGATGGTAAGTTAGGGCTACAGAATATGGCAGATTTAAAAATCCAGTAGGCAAACATGTCCTGAATTTCTCATGTCCAGTTATCTCTATCTCTTTTTTATTGGCTGTGTAGAAGTTAAATAAACAGCAGGAAAATTATGGTTGAATATACAATTCAATGCACATCCCCTAGCTCAGCCCTTTTTGATTTGAAGAAAAATAGACTCATCAGAAACATGAATCCTGTTTCAAACACACTAATAGAAATCATCCATATTTAGAGGTATCATCATAATGCCACAAAGAATCGGTCTCATCTTCTGCTGCCACCCACCAAGATACAGAAGCTTGACTGACAGACTTGGTCTCCACAGAAAAAGAAACTTGCAGAAGTGTTGAGGGTGCACAAAAACCAGGGCAGCACTTGCCCTACCACTGCCCTTTCTGAGCAGCTCATCAGTCTTCTACACACATTGGTCTGGAGAGGGGGCAACCTCTGTAGGGAGAGCAAGTGCCCTCTAACTCCCAGTTCCTCATGCAACTCAAAAGATCAAAGGGCCCTCTTTGAACTTCTCTGGCCTTCTTGTTACTGCTATTGGAGTCAAAGAAGAAACTGAATTTCAATGAAGAGCACAATATTATGCTATCAGTAAGCTGATGTTTTGTTATATGCATATATAAATGCATGTCCTTCTCAAATTACATCAAAGAAATAAACAAATAAAAATAGCCATGTGACATAAGTGGTCTCTCTGATTCCATAGAAATCCCTGAAGAACAGGCTCAAGAATTCACTATCTTTATGTGTGTTACTGCTCAAATGTAAATATGTTTTTTTGCACTAGAATTTTTGAAGACCAGAGAAGTCTGTCAGCCTCTGAAAAACAAATGGTTAATAGTTTTTCTTGTACATCACAAAAATACTTAAATGATAAATTTGTATACAAATATATACAGCTAGCTGTAAGTTACAATCTATTAATCCTAGCTGAAAGAACACAAGCAGTGCCAATGTTTGCTTAAACCAAAAGGCTGCTCTTTTCAGTTCAGCAACTATTGTCCTCTTAAAAGGTTTAAGCACCATCATGTTAAATACTTGAAGTTTATTAACAATTACAGTACAAATTTAACACATCCCTCTGTGCCTACAGAACTGAAAGATGTTTCAAATGTAGCTTTTAATGCCATACAATATATCTATCACTGCACAGCAAACAAATATGCTGACATCTTCAATGTTTGGAATTATGATAGAAACATTTAAACTTGTAACTGCAGTCCAAAGAGGACATTTTTACATTGACAACATCAAATGTTAGATTTAATTTTCTAATTCATAAGGACTTGATGAGTTAGAGGAATAAAGGCAGTTTAAAGCAATGGTTCTAAAGTATGTCTTCGCATTTATTTTTGGAACATCATACCCAAAATATTTTCTAACCAGATGCTCCAAATGAAAGGATCTTAAAAATATGCTTTCCTCCCACAAAATTCATTTCTTAGTTCCTTCTCTGCTCTAAAGGCTACATCTCATACAAAAAACCTCCCAGTAAACCAAAGAAAATTACCTGTACCCTAAACATACCTACTAAAAGACATGCCTGCCACTAACTACATATGAACTACCCAGACAGGTGAAAAACCAGTGTGTTCTACTTTATTTCTGTTTATCAGTTCAGTCAAAGAATAGGCCCAAACTGATTAAAATAAAATAATATATTAAAAAACACTTTTGGTCTGGCCTTCCTTTTAATTTTCCTGACATAAATGCATCCTAACATCTCCCTTTGCTGGCAAGTCTTTAATAGTTTTAATCTTGCCAAATGCTATGCCAAGTCTTGTGCCAGATATAGATCTAATGAGAATGAAAGTCTACAGTATTCTGGTCTTTTCTTATATTTGAAGGAAAACCTGTTTTTCAGGATTTTGTGACAAAATTTTTCTTTAAATTGCCCAACCCCAGCTTTTGTTACATGTATCTCAAAATATAAAAATAATCCCAAGAAAAAGAAAAAAACTTATTTATTATATGACAAAATTTCATGCTCTCTTTGGTGCAGAGAAGATAGCACTCAACATCACTACCTGAAGAATAAATAAATAAATAAACAAATCAACCTTACAGCTGGTGCATTACTAGAAAGTGTATTTCAGTGTTCAGAATAGCATCAGCAACCAAGCCCTGCTCTTCCTAAGCACTGACAGACAAGTTATCTCTTCAGCCTTACAGGTGCAATTTACCAAGCCTGCCAGCTTTGAAGATCAATTTATTCACCAGAATTTCTTTGTCTTTATTTATCATATTTTACTCCAGAAAGAAAGTGACGAAGGATTTCTGAGTGACAAAGGATTCAATCTCATTATTTAAACTACACTACATACTTTGAGATAAGCTTTTTAAAAGTGCTTCTCCAACTCTAACATTTTGTGTATTCACAAACCTGCACAGATTACAAAACCCAGGGATTGTGGAGATGAGGGTGCTCAGCCAAATAGGGCTGCAGGTTTGCTGGAATAAGGCTGTCTCATACTGTTTGTAACATCTGGTTTGCCAACATCCTGATCCTGACATATAAGCATAATCAATGCATATTTACATTCAAATTTACCCAAAGTCAGACCCTACAGTTTCTTGTGTGAAACAGATGGATGAAAAAGGCACTGCTGAAAGCATTAAGGGAGATTCTGCTCCAATAGACATCTTGAGAGACTCTGCTCTGGGGTTTTCAGTTTAACTAGAAAAAGACAAAGCAGAACCAGCTTTGTTACAGCTGTGTCAGTCAAAGGACTGTCAAGGTGTAGACTCTGCCAGCAGCTGCTCACTCACTTGCTCCCCCAGTGGGATGGGGAGAAGAATCAGATAAAAAAAGTTAAACTCATGGGCTGATATAAGAAGAGTTTAATAAGTGAAACAAAGTAAAATATAATAATATTAATGTTAATAGTAACAATGATAATAACGATGATGATAATAGTAATAGTGATGAATAGAAAGGGAAGAAACAGAAAGAAATAACCCCCCAGTAAAACAAGTGATGCCCACTACAGTTGCTCACCACTTGTTCAGCAATACCCAGCCCATCCCCAGTGCTTGGCCCCTTCTGGCTGTTGTGGTTTAACCCCAACCAGCAGTCAAGGCCCAGGCAGCTGCTCACTCCCTCTCCCACCAGGGTCAGGGAGAGAACTGGAAGGGTAAAAGCCAGAAAACTCATGGGCAGAGATAAAGACAGTTTCATAGGGAAAGCAAAAGCCACACACACAAGCAAAAGAAAACAAGGAATGAATTCACTGCTTCCCATGGGCAGGCAGGTATTCAGCCATCTCCAGGACAGCAGAGCTCCATCACACGTAGCAGTGACTTGGGAAGACAGACACCATCACTCCAAACATCCTCCCTTGTCCATTCTTCTCCCCACTTTATATCCTGAGCATGATGTCCTAGGATCTGGAATATCCCTTTAATCAGTTTGGGTCCCCTGTCCTGGCTGTGTCTGCTCCCAACCTCCCAGGCACCCTCAATTTCCTCACCACCGTGGCCATATGAGAAGCAGAAAAGGCCTTGGCTCTGTGTAAGCCCTGCTCAGCAATAACAGAAACATCTCTATAGTGTCACCCCTGTGTTCAGCACAAATCCAAAACACAGCCCCATACCAGCCACTGAGAAGAAAATTAACTCTACATCAGCTGAAACCAGCACACTGGTTTTCATACACCCACACCAGTTTTCATATTAAAAATGACATCCTATGGTATGGAATATACCTTTGCTCAGTTCAGGTCACCTGACCTGGCCATGCTCCCTCCCAGCTTCTGGTACAGCTTCTCATAGGCAAAGCATGAAGCACTGAAAAGTCCTTGACTCAGGGAAAGCACAGCTTAGCAACAACCAAAACATCAATGTGTTACCAACATTATTCTCATACTGAATTCAAAACACAGCACTGTACCAGTGACTAAGATGAAAACCAAGTCTACTCCAGCTGAAAATAGGACAGAACACAAGCAAGGCAAGGCTATGAGGAGAAGCATCACCATTTATTAGAGCAGCAGGGTTCTTCCAGCTGTGCTTCAGACACAACTGCCCAAAGCTGAACCATTATGTTAACCCAGCCAGGCAGTTCAAGGCAAAAAGGGGCTCACAGTTGCCAGGGGCAATGTGAGAAGAGCAAAGGAAAGAAGCAGTAAGGTGACCTAGCAGGGGTGGAGAGATTGCAGTATGGGTGGCTGTCACAAGACTAATACAGAGTGAGCTGGGGCAGGAAATTTTACAAGGGGTCAGAAAATCACTGACATGTCTGTGCTCAGAGAAAGAGACTGGAAGGAAAGAAATGGGATTGTTTCATACATCAAGTTGAAAAGGAAGTATTTCTTAAAACATAATGCCTGCTGCAAGCAAACTATAAATGGCTAATGATATATTTAAAAATTGTAAAAATAAAATGTTATGTGTATCTGACACAGATACATAAAGCAAAGAACTTAACTACACAGCTCTAGGAGCCATATAAGTTATGAAATCTTTCAGGCTGCTCTGGAAGCAAGACTAACAGCATCATCTTCATCATTTTATTGCAAGAAGCAGCAGGAGCAGCAATGCCAAGTGAAAATTTCAAATGCATGATTTTTTTAATATATGCTTGAGTTATATTTCTAAAGCTGAGAAAATAAGAATCTCTCATATATTCCAAATTACTTCTCTAACATTAAACTGCTTATACAGAATTCAGAATCAATGGCCAACATAAATATGGCTTTGCATTCTGGAAAAAAAAAAGAACCACACTTGTGAATGTGTTATCTTAAAATATTGAAAAATCTGGAAAGGGAACACTTTGGTTTAGGAATACATTTTCTCAGGTAGTCAAGACAGTTTATACTTATAGATTTTTTTCCAGTAAAGACAGAAAAAAATTACAGTAATAAGAAGATGTGCCATAAACCCACTGAAACCTCCATTGTACTGGGTTCCCATCTGTGTTGTTGAGAATTTTAATACTAAGAAGACATGAAAACAACAAACCGAAGGAAATGTGTTTATTACAAAACAAACAAAACAAGGAAAATACTGTAAGACATCTTATCTTTTATAAGATTGAATGTTAAAAAGATTGCTGCTAAAAGACTGAACGTTTAAAACTTGATTTGGATCAGAAATCCAGCCACTGAACAGATGGTGACAGTCTTCTGGTATTGGGGGAGAAAGAAGAAAGTTAGAGAAGGAGATGAGGACTCTGGGGCAGAACCAGCTCAGGGCTCTGAGCACTCAGTGAACAGGACCAGCACAGCCCTCTTCAGAGAGGACCAGGCAGAGGAAAGACTGGAGACTGGTAGGGGAGTCATGGAAGGTAGGAGAGAAGTGAAAAAATTACTGTAAAGTAGATTTTCTGTTCCTATCTGTCCTCTTCCTGAAAGAAAAGGAGAGAAAATATGCCACTGCTACAGGGCCTCCCTCCTACATCAGCAAGAGTGGTTCCACTGCCTCCTGTTTCTTCCTGAGTCTCTCCATCTTTCCACACCACCAAGGCCCAAGTCACTCCTCAGCTGCTTTTTGTTGCCTCCAGTGGACTATAAAGGGCTGTCCCTGCCAAGACAATGCTCTGCACAAGCAGAAACTTCTACCCCAGCATCCCAAATCCGTGTAGCACCACCACTTGTTCAAAGACTGTACAAAGAGGGAGGCTTTCCCTGGCTTTCAAGCAACAGCAGGACAGACCCAATCCAGCACCTTCTGTACCAGTGCCACAAACAGGTGTACTACAAACAGACTGCAAGGGGGGAGTGGGAGGGGAGCAGAAACAAATTATGAAATATAATGAGATTCATCTGTAAAGTATGAAGTTGTTAGAGGGAGTTAAGTCCCTCTGAAGGCTGTTGCAAGTATAATCACCAATAGGAAAGGATAAAGTTGTCCAAATAATATCACTGAGCATTATCCTGATCAGGATAAAGACAGAACCAAAACAACAAGCAAAGATAAATAAGATGATACATTTCCCGTGAGAGTTCTATTTTTCCATGAAATATCCCACTCTGAAAGCAACAATCATGACTGACAGATGCAGGTGGTGATATAAATGGCAGTGGCACTATCAGCAAACTGTGAAGAACTGAAATGTCAGCATCAAAAAGGAGAAGACAGAGCACTCCTCAGCATTGTCAAAAGCCCTGCCTAACATCATTCTAATTGCTATCAAAAATCCTGAAAGCCACAACTGGGACAGACAGGCTAACAATAAAATCACAAGTAGGACCAGGAGCATCAATTTTAGGTTTTGACCTCCAAATCCAAATTAAAGCATATAAAGTTTTAAAATTCACTTCATATAAAAACCCTGTATTTTTAATCTTGCCAAATTTAAGAGCCATTTCACTCACCATGGTGGACTCCTTCCAGTCTAAAAATAAAATATTTGCTTTTGGATATTTGCCAAGGAAATGAGAGAGGAAGGAAGAGAGGAAGAGTTGCTCTGTTGGGGTGAGGGTTGCTACCTCCCAAGGTACGTCAGTTGTTTGATACTTCTTCATTCACGTGGTTCTGATTCCCCTTCTCTACCTCAGACAGTTCAAACCTGTCCAAATCTGGCTCTGATCACCACTGTCTTACACCACAGACTGTAGTCTTCACCAATACAAATCCTTGTTGTTTTACAAACAAACTTACTCTGTATCCTGCACAGATCTGGAGAACAGAATTTCTGCTTACACAGCAGGTGCCCTACTAACCTGCCTTGTACAGCTATGAAGAGAAAAAGCTCCTCCTTGACCTTCTCTCGCTACCACTCTTCAACCAAAGAAGAAACAGAATGAATTTTAATTAATGCTGCTGGATTAACAGTAATTTACAACAAGTAATAAACTAAGTTTTACTACTAGCACATGTTTTTTACTGCACTTATCCATCCACCTCAGCAAAAATAAAAATTTGAGACATCCATCCTCGACATGGCATGCACAACTTGCAGGTTAGCTCATTTTTTATCTTGTCTCAAGGACTAAGAACTACACCCACTGTGAAGAAGATTCATGGCATGAGTTTTCATCACAGAATATTCTGTTCAGACACAGAGTAGCCAAAGGAGAGTGCCCCATCTTGGTGAAGCTGTAAGTTTAAAACCATTCAGATACACACAGGGATGCAAACGGGAATATGTAATAACTAAGAGGGTGATGAAATGTAGCTCCCCATTTCCCAACAGATTCTCCTGATCTCAGAAATTTTTTCACAGCAACTGAAATTCCAATTCTGAGGAAGTTCAGTATTTATAAAAAATATTTTCTTCATGTCTAGATTAAAATAAAAAGAAAGAACGTCCAAAATCTACCTGTACTACAAATTTGACAATTAAAAATGAGTCTCCATTCCTCCGTTTTCTTTTTTTTAAATCAATTCTGGCACCTCTGCAAGTTACAGCTTAGGCAGCTACATCTACAGTTGAACTAAACCAAGACTGCTTATCAGTAATTCCATGAAAATAAATACAAAAGTAGGTACACTGATTTTCTTGGAATTTCTCACATACTTATTTAAAGATGGTCACATGGAAGAATTTATTACCTAAAATATGGCTGTAGAGCAACAAAATCCACTGGCCAAACTAGACTGTAAAAATGCCCTATTTGCACAAAATTAGAAATAATAGATAAAATCTTGTTGCCCTTTACTTATAGAAAAATAAGCAGCTAAAACCAAGAGCTAAAAATGTAGAGATCTGAAGGTCAGAACAAAGTCTTGAATTTACACTTGCAAATTCAGTAAAAAGAGTTAAAGGAAGTTGGTCAGTCTGTATTTGTTTTGTAAATGGTAAGACTGCATCTGACTCAAAAGTACATGTATTTGATGATACCTTATCTACAGTTCTTCAGTCACTTAACTGTACCCTCTCAAGTACAGCTCACTTACCAGTTGTTAGCAGTACGAATCACAAAACAAGCTGCCCTGAAATATGAAGAACTACACAGCACCAAGACAGTTTTAAATGTACTTGTTTCATATTCACATTATCCATATTAACATGGCTATGAACTGAATTGTGGCAATTAAAAATTATGATGTGTAGATTAGTAGCAGTATTTCCTAAGGCTTATAAAAATTCATTTTCTTTACTAGGGATTCAACTACACTACAAACACAGAAAAAAAAAAAAAAAAGAGGTTGTACAGAGCAGTCCCCTAGTCACTCCAGAGATTTCAGATAACATGAGCAGCAAACAAAATGTTCAGGGTGTTCTAATCTAAAGATTGTTCAAATACAGGCTAAGCCTAACCTCAGAAACATGTACTTAAGAGTGTCAGTGGGGGTTATGTGGTTTTTGGTGACATGCTTTTTCAAGAAATACACATCAATGGCATAATATTGCTTTTGCCAAGGAAGTATTAACTTTCTCTGGGGAGTTGTCATTAATGATACTGGCAATTTTTATTACTTTTTATTTTGGAGATTTACTAATGGAAATGCCCTGGCATAATAAATCTGTGCAGCACAGACCACACCTCACTCCTTCCATTTATAATTACAGTATTCTGTTAAGAAGATACACAACACCAGGGTTGGAGTACTTGCTGTGTATTTTTTACAGGTGCTGTGTATCAGAGTAGAGGGTTCATTTGTTCATCTTAAACACACAAACAGTGAAGCATTTCTATAAGAGAAGAGCTATAAAAGCTGTTAGTTCCATGTTAGCAAGTAGAGAGGTTAATTCTGCCATTAGCTCAACAACAGTACACTTGTACAAGGAGGCCATCCAACATCCTGAGAGGATCTTAATCCCTTTTAAATGACAGGCTTTCTTACAAGGTCTACTCCTTCTGAGTGAATCACATTTTTGGCACCTTTGTTTCCAGCAGATGTGCCAATTAAGAGGCTTGCACTGTAACAAGTAGCATAACCTTTCCATGCCAACTTTCAGTCTTTATGGATAGGCTCATTCATATGCAGAAGGCAGGTGCAGCAGCCAAGGCATTTTATACCCCAGGAGCAATCAAAGTTTTCTGGATATCTTTGCCAGATGACTCGTCTGTGTTTTCTTGAGCCAAATACATTTTGAGGAGAACAACTTTATGGTACGTAGGTACAAATAAGAAAAGATCTGAGCCTGACCTGACAGGTCAAACTCTTGCTTCCCCACTAAGACATCCAGCAAAAGCAGGAGAAAAAAAGGCAGATGTTGATAAAGAGTCAGATTAGCTCAACCATTTGATTCATGCAAGAGCATTGCAGTATCTGTGTATAGAAGGTCAGAATGGATTTCTTAAATAAATTATCTAGAAGGCAGATCCATCCCATTTTTCAAAACAAGCAGAGTGCTTCTGATGTCAATGTAATTTATTGCTAATTACTTTTGAGAAACTAGTCTTCTCTCCCTAATAAGGGAACTCCTGTATTCGCTTCTCATACTTATGAAGTCCTATATTCATAAAAAGAACTTAAGCACTACAATGCTCTTTTATCCCCCACACTGAGATCCACAAAGGCCAGGCCCTTTTGCTGTTAGTACTGTTGTTGCTCTGTGTGTCTTATTCCATTGCTTTGGGCTTTTAGCAAATTGTTATAGGAGACCCACAGTCTCTCCTTTTTTGCCCCTCTTTTACTGGATGGGGAATGACTCATTTGGAGTTTGATTTCCTGCTGGTGTTAAAACCAGCAAACATGGGAAAATGGGACTTTCCCAGGAACATCCAGCAGGCACCACAGGGAAGCTAAGCAGGGCAAGAATGTCAGTGAAGATTTGCATCTTCAGTTTCAAGTATCATTAAAAACTAAAGCCTAAATACATCCAAAATGTCCCAGCAACTTCTTCCTGGAAAAGGCACCTGTGAGATGTGACAATACAGAAACGTGGCATTGAGGTTTTCAATAAAAATATTATATCCACCTGACCTCAATGTAAGGAATTTAGGTCATAAGGAGATGAATGTGAGACAAGGGCTAAAGGAAGGTAAATTAAGCATAAGGAACAATATTCATCTGCTATAATGTGTTGACTGCATATAATATGTATCTTTTCTGGAAAGAGATCTATGAAGGTATAACTAAATTAATGTTCAGGGAAGACAAACTGGCCCTGAATAAGAACTGGAAGTATTTTAATTAGATTTCTGAAAGAAACTCAGTTCCCTTCTCTTTGCTGGACCATTTGATTGCAGTTTAAGATTACATGAAAAATTCTCACTAATCCTTCAGTTTCTGTTTGCAGAAAGACCAGTAGCTCAGGCAGTGAACAGCAGGCAGTTCTCAAGATTCACTCCAGGGGCAAATCCATCTCACAAGCCAAGATTTAACTCTTGGCTAAGAGCTGATGTTCTGTAAGACCACAGCATAAAGACACACATAACTTTAAATAGCTCAAATTTCCCATTAGGTCTGCCGTGCTGTTCTGCTGCCCAGATCAGAGCTTTTGTCTCAACAGCAGCCTTTGGCAAGTGATATTTTTAAACAATTAACACATTTAACATCTTTTCCTTCAGAGCCGGCATATTTTCTGAATAATAAAATATACAGACAGGTTCAATAATACACCAATCATATTAGTAAGGAAATCTTCATTTTTATGCAGGTTTTTATATCCATCCAATTACTGATGCATAAATGACTCCAGGTAAAACTCACAGTTGCACTGATTCATTTAAGTCCTTTCTAAGAAGCATTACATTTAGAAATAAACTTATTCCAGAAACAGCAGGTAAAACTACAAAGTTAATATGCAAAAGAAAGCTTAAAAATCACAAATGACTTGAAAACTCTGCTTTGCAATTTTATTTTAGACCACGTTATTGCAGTTATTGCAGGTCAGTTGCCAAATCAAATTAGTCTGCTATATATACTCCAATCCACAATGTCTGTTCAAGGGTTTTATGCTGGAAGCTTCTGAATTTGTCCAAATTCAAAACAGTACACAAACACAAGCAAAAGTCATTGAAAAAATTCAAGGATGAAGGATGTTTCAAAGGAACCTAGAAAACACTTTTTTTTCTTTATTTTTGTTTGTTTTGTTAGTCCCTCAAAAGACTCAGTTTTCTAATCTGCCAGACATCAAAATTCAGAGAAATGAACTGTTAAAGAATATTACCAGACCTTTTAGATGAAAATATGGCCAAACACAGGCAGCAAGAGTAAATAGCTGATATAAAGAGCACCATCTACTGACAGGCAGCACTTTGACAGCCCCAGAGAGTTGTGCAAGGCATTGCATTCCAGTGTCTTCCAACTTTTAGGAATTCAGCTTTCTCTAAGAGGTGTGTAGTACTTTCCACGTTTTCTTTCTCACCTGCCCTGTCTCACCTAATACATTGAAGCTGTTCTCCTGCTGGTGGCTCACCAGAGCCCAAGTGCTCCAAGATACAGCAGCACAGTCAGCCCCTCTACCTTCCCATTTCTTTCCCATTTCACTTTGTGATTGAAGTTTCCCACATGGAGATGATCATGTCTTGTACACAGCTGCTATACTACCACCTTACAACTATAAACTAACATGTTATTACCAGCTGTTTATGAGGACATTTCAAAACCTCCTTAGTCAACAAGGGTTTTCCACTTAAGTCAAAAATGTTTGAACTGTCCCTAGATGAGAAGCAATCACCTCCTTTGAAGACTTACTTCATGCAATGAAATATCTTTCTATGTTCTTATCTTTCTATGATTACATGGAGATGGAGGTTTCTTCCTCACTTTTATCCTGCTACTGTTTTATTTCTTTGAAAACAGTACTATAACCTTTTATTATTTTACTACACAAAATTATTAGCAGATGCACATAAGAAAAGGCTGTCTCCTGACAGATAAGAAAATACTATCAATATTCACAAATTCTCTCAGCTAATATTTTCAGAAATAACCTCCAAGAATGCTATCTGATATCTTGATCACTTCTAAACACAGGCATAATACACAGTAAAGATGCACTGAAGTACTCTGGCACATCATTTGACAGTACTTGCTAGCACTATTGCAATTACTTACCACATAAGATTTGCATTGCAACACTCTAAGAGCTAAATCCTTTATATCTATATATAAATGCTTCAAGAAAATAAAAACAGGAAATCAGAATAACTTTTCTAACAAATTCAGAATAACTTTTCTAACAAAATTCACTGGTCTTCACTAATAATCATAAAAGCCACGTGTGATAATTAATCTCAACAGTGAAAACAGAGAAGAAATATTCATGTATGGTTTTTGCTTTGTGTTGCTTCACTGATGGAAACATCAATAACACGCCTCAAATTCATCTTTTACATTCTTGTATTTCATGCTGATTCCAAAGGTCAATGAAACTCAATTTACTGTTCTTACACAATAATCCTTGTCAATCTATTTAGACCAGGATTAAAAGAAAAACTGACAGGTGCTTTGCTAAGGAAGAGGCTGCAGTCAATGTGTTTATATATGTAGCAGACTAATAACAATTAACAAAACTATGAGAGGAACTTTCTAATAGGGAGAAAAGTTTCAAATTCTGCCTTGTTTCACAGTCCTACTTGCTTATGTCAGCACAGCAGCTTTATTCTTCTTGTGTATTTGCATGCAGCAGCAACAATTTCCTGTTTTTACCTCCTCATCAACTCTAAGATTTATAAATACAGTGAGATATTCAGACTCATCCTAGAAATTATTCTTCCTTTGCACTATATTTCATCCTCTGCAGTCAAATTCCCTCTTGCTGCACATAACCTGCCACCTTCTCTGATATCCACCATGCACCCACTGTCTCTGCAGGCAGCCTATGCTTTCCTTGGCTTTTTCTTTTGATACTTTGAGCTCAATCATGTATTGAAGTGTATGAGATGGATAATTCCACTGTTTCCCATTATATTGTTCACATAATTGTAACACTGGATGCAGAGGGCTGCTACATTTCTCTAAATAAAAAATACTTGCAAGGTTTCACTGTAAGATCATCTAAGTCTCATCTCTTCTGTATTAAGACAAACTGAAGCATGGTAAAGATGGTGAAATGATGTAAAATCAAAATATATTTGGTTATTAACATTACTGCTCTTAGATTGATATCCCCTGTTCCTCCTCCTAATCTGATTCAGTCATCCACTAGCTCTATTTAGATTGCACTTCCACAGAGTTTCCTCTCAGCTGCAAAAGCAGCAAAGCAGTACTCTCCTTAACTACTGCCAGCATGGCAAAGTGATTAAAATAAGCCACATTAACAAGGAAATCTTGCCAAAGGCGACAGATCTCACTGGTTGCACTCAATCCACCAGTAAGGAGTACTCTATTGCTAATAAAAGACAAAATAAGATAATTCAGTTGGATAACAAACTGATCAATTCACTGAAGTCAAAGCTGAGCTGCCAACTCATTAAAATGAGAGCAAGTAGGGGTTGGGGACTGAAATGTGCTACATCATTAAATGGGGTGCTCCACCATCAGTTTAGTTCAGCTAAACACTTCCACTTCCATTGCATCCCATCTCCTCTCCAGTCTTGGAGAAGTCTTTGTTAGATCCTGCATGTGGACATGACAACACACCAATACACAAATCCAGAACAAAATCTAACCATGGGAGAGAGGTCGGGAGGAAGAAGGTGATGAAAATGCAGAAAAGAGTTAAATAAGAATTCCATCAACAATGACCCAGTTTTATTTGTCATCACTGTGCCTCGCATAGAGAAGCTAGCTTAATTTTTAAATTCAATTTCATCTGTTCAGTTTATTTTGTGGGTTTAGAAATCACATTTTGCATAAAATATTGTAGAGCACAATAATAGCATGGACTCTGATGTGGGGTTTTTTCCTCCAAAAGTCAGCCCTGCTCACATAACCTGACTACACTGTACAGTATTTTTTTCTGAATCAAAACCTAAGACAACTTCCTTTCCAATTATACTTCTTTTTGGCTTATAACAGCATTCTTGTGTCCTTTGGAATCTGGAAATCAGAGCAGGGAATAAAAGGTCAACAGGAAAAAACCCAAACCAAAACAAAAAACCAACCAAACCCAAACAGATAGGTTATACTGTTTTCTGTTCTTCCCAGCAAAAGGCAGAAGGCAGAGTACATACAGTAAAACACAAAAGTGATTTAATTTCATCTGAATTTGACAGTTTAATCAACATGCTGAACACTTACCCTATCTAAGCATTTTATTTGGCACTGTTCTTTATCTTTTTTTCTCCCCTTAAAAAATACTCCTTAAAAATTAAGACCTTCCAATACTAAATTATTTCAACAGAGAGTAAGGGAACATGAAACAACAGCCAGGAAAAACAAAGCTGATAATTATTCAGGCAAAAAACTTTTCCAAAATAATCTGCTACCAGTCACTATGGACAATTAACAGCAGTTTGCAAGCCACAAAGTAGCCTTCCCTACAGAAAAAGAAATCTATGGTGACAGTTAAATCAGCATGAACCTTAACAAGCACTGCAGATTCTTCTTCTACAGTCAACAATAAAGGCTTGAGGAAAGTACACTGAATTAGTACACTGAATAACAATCTCAGTTTTCCTCATCAACTTCACAAATTACCATCTAATGCTGAAATGTTGACAATTAAGCTAGTTGCTCTTCAGGACAAACCTAAAAAAAATGCAAAAAATTCTAACTTACTAAAACAGAAGTAAGTTTGAGACAGTCTTTGAAGGAGAACTAAAGGCTATTGTGATAGCCTTTACTGCCAGAAAAATTTTTTCTATTCACTCAGTAAGAACATTGATTATTTAAAAATACATCTTCAAACTTAGCACAAGCTTTGTTTAGATAGAAGACTGTATTTTCAGCATAGGTGTGCTGAAGTTCAGTCACATCTACCCTTTAATAATGAAAAGACATTCACAACATCTTTCACAATCTAAAGCATACTGCTAAGATTGAAAGCAATCAGCCTTGAATGAAAGATGGATTAATAGCAGTTCTAAAACCATTAGGTACAGACTCTATTGTCATGCCTTTGTTTAAAGCAAGGTAAAAAAAATAAAAGCAAAAATGTAGAGGATGTCTAGGTCAGCAAAGTCATCAGTAGTTGATGGATGCACTTACAGACATTAGAGAAAAAAGGAAAATTGGCAGAACAAAATGCCCGCTTACGAAATTTTCTTTGTTAAAGATAGAAAAAGGGCCTCAAGATATGCAGTAATTCTACCTTGTTCAGTGCTGAAGGTTTTCTATTTTTAGATATGCATGTCAAAGACACATTTAACCCTAGAACTGCAGCTTGATGCATCATCACAGTATTAATTCCTAGACATCAGTAGAATTAGAAATATTCATTCTACCAAGTAAATCTTCTGGCAACAACCCCTACCAGTAATAACTATGATCTCTGTGTAAGGAACTAGGAGGTAAGGGAGAGGGAAGAACTGATGCTCCAGACCATCTAGTGACTGCTAGCAGTTGTGTGAGCAGGAAATGCAAAGTTTACATTAGCAAAAATAGCCAATATAACAGCTTCCTGTAACCCAAAGAGCTGCCCCTGTCCCCAGCAGCCAGGGCTGCACACTCTCATTGCTTCTACTTGTGCAGCTCTGGAGGCTGCAAGAAGGGTCACATCTGTGAGCTGCTGAGGGACAGGAGATGGGCATGGCTGCCTCTTGCTGAGCTTCTCCCACTGCACAGTCAGACTGGGGGGAAGCCCTGAGCACAACCTGCTGCTTATTCATCAGGCATAGGTGGTGGGGTTTAGTAGCAATGCACCATGGGGATGAGGATCAGCATCTCCCATTTCAGGCAACAGTTTGCAAAGCAAGATTGAATATTATATTTGTCTTAACTGTTGTAGCTAACCCTAATTCAAGTGAACTCTTTGCTCTCCACAGGGGTGTAGATGAAGAAAAGACACTCCTTGTCTAGGGAGGGAAAAGATACTCCTCATCTAGCTCTAGGGGTGACAAAATCAGCTTAGCAGGTAAAGTGGAGACTGAACTAGCCAGCAGGAGATGGCTATGTGTCAATCTGTAGGGTCTGACAGGGATGGCAGACTGAAGATGGCAGCTGGAATATTAAGAGAATAGGAAAGCATCACAGGATTGCACAAACAGAACAAGAGACAGTTCAAAAGCTAAAGTAAAAAACCTAAAACGTAATCTCTTTTCTCTTCTTAAACTGTTGATCTGTTGATAGAATTAGATTCACATGCCCTAATCTCTAAAAGGGAATTTACTTGTGATGTTTCATGCCACTATCACCAACAGTATTTGTCTTTTCCAAGTTCAGGAATACCTTCAGCACAGGTAGCTCAGTGAGCAGCTGCAGTGAGAGCTGCAGACTGAGCTCGGGGTGGCAGGAGCCTGAGGCTGAGAACTGGCACCGACCCTTTGCAAAGAATCCAGGGACCTGTGGCACCAGCCAGGTGACTCAGAGACACAGCAGGAGCCAGTGACTCAGCAGGAAGAGCCCAGACTTTCCTCTGCTCAGACCATAAGGGTACAAAAGCCCAGGGTTTCCTTTGTTTCGGCTCCTTCCTAAGAGGCAGCAGCTCGAGTTGTTATTTTGTTATTGCACCGTGAAGAAATTATATTAAGTATCCGGATGTCTGAGACTCTGCTACAGAACAGCCAGGACCGAGGCAGTAAGGAAACCTCGTCTGACCATCTCAGTGTGGGGGTGTGGCTGTGAAGGGGCCTCGGTTCGAGTGTGACACCCAGAGTGGCTCCTGGACAGTCAGATAGGAAAGCTTCCTCACCACAAGCGCCACGGGCCTCAGGTGGCACATTAGCACCTCCCCAATTCAAAGAAACATGCTATTGTACTGCCTCCTCACTCCATCTGCCCTCTCACTGCACTCTTGAAATCTTCTTTCAGTTTAAGAGTCTGTCATACTTGGGCATCATTTTCATTTTTGAACTAACTCTGCAAATTCCAAGAACGGTTAATGACAATATAAAAGCACACCATTAACATAACTAAAAGCACAGAATTACCAGAAGTAGGACACAGGCATTTAAAGCCATCCCCAGGCTGAATCACTTCATCAAAGTTTCACTTAATGGCATCACAGCCAAGGAAACTGCATGCTACTTACAAATGAGTTGGTCACAAAAACTAAGAAGGAAAAGGGAAGAATTGTCCCTCATTAAACACAACATTCACCTTATCTTCTGCTCACCCCACGGATGATACATAGCATCATGGAAAATGCATGCTTTAACAGTTGGGACTTGTTTCCCTACTCCCTGCAGTGGTACAACAGCAACACAATAATCTGCAGTTGACTGTAGACCTGAGATAAAACCAAAACACTTCTGACTGAAGTCCACATTCAGAAACAGCTAAAAAGAACTGGTATTTGCTAAATATGACATGAAAGAATACTGAAAATCCTCCCTGACGTCAGAGGTCATTATTGTTGGCATTTCTGCAGTGCCTAGAGGCCCCTCAGAGCAGAACACCAGTTTACTTCAGTCTCCATCCATCAAACACTTCCAATCAAAACCAGAGACACGACAAACACAAAGCACCAGTGCAAGTCTCTACCATTACCCACCATGGAAAACAGCTTGAGAATCTGTCCTGTGGAGAAGAATGGGAACAGCAGCAAACGTGCTGCTGCATTTGTTATTCTCTAGCCTGACCTGGACAATCAATTACATGTACATACACATGCAAAAGACAACATTTTGTTAGCAAATTTATTCCACATCTCAGATTTCTACTGAAACAATAGTTTTAACTGGTTCTAGTTATTATATAATCTATATCATATACAGAAATATTCTTCTATATTTGGGTAAACTGAGCCAGACAGCAAAAGTTTCACTTCTAGGGAGGAGCAACAGGCTTTTAAAAGTCCAAGAACAATTAAACGAAAAGGGTAAAAATGAAACACACATACTCCAATAATTTGCTTTTAATCCTAAAGGTAAGACTCTTTTTTCCAGATTACATGCTATTCACTTGCCAGAATATAATTTTGAACATAACCACATACATGTGAGTAGTCTATCCTAAATGTTCCAAGTATGATTTTTGAGATATAAATGCAGCTTCTGAAACAGTCTCCTAATGCAAGGTTTCACCTCCATCAGACATGAATAACCACTTCAATATCAAATGCAGAGACTGGTTAGCCAGTAAGGTAGAGAAAAGAACAATTTGAGATCTAAACACCTAAACTCAAGTGTCAAAACAATCTCCAAGATGTAGACAGCCTCAGGTGAGTGGTGCTCACTAAAGACCGAGCCTGATCCCTCTCTGTGCTCTTCTGAGCAAGCTAACTAGATTCCACCTAATGTAAGAGGAGTTTACATATCTAGCTTACACACAGACATTTAATTTAAGTTGCTCTCATCAGCAAACTCTACCCATTGAAACTCAGGGAAAGGCAAACCTCACTCTGCCCCAGGCCACCCTTTTCCAGACTATTCTAATGAAATCCTTTCTTAGTGCTGATAACCCAAGAAACTCTTTTCTCACAGTACGACACTTCTTACTCCCAGTTCTTCACAATTATGTTATTTTTCAAAATGGAAAAGGCAAAAATTCCCACTTGTAGAGAGAGGTGGAGGTGATTTTGCTCCTCTGCTCTGGTGAGGCCCCACCTGCGGTGCTGCATCCAGCTCTGGGGTCCCTAGCACAGAGGGACATAGACCTTTTGAAGTAAAGTACAGAGGAGGTCACCAAGATGATTAGCAGGATGGAGCACCTCTCCTGTGAGGAAAGGCTGGGAGAATTGGGATTATTCAGCCTGAAGAAGAGAAGGCTCTGGGTGACCTAATTGCAGCCCTCCACTACCTCAAAGGAGCCTACAAGGAAGACGGAGGAGACTTTACAAGGACATTTAGTGACAGAACAAGGGAGAATGGCTTCAAACTGAAAGAAAATAGGTTTAGATTAAGTACTAGAAAAAAATCTTTACTGTGAGGGTGGTGAGGCACTGGAACAGGTGGCCCAAAGAAGCTGTGGATGCCCCATCCCCACAAGCGTCCAGGGCTAGGCTGGATGGAGCTCTGAGCAACCTGGTCTAGTGAAAGGTGTCCCTGTCCATGGCAGGGTGGCTGGAACAAGATCCTCTTTATGGCTGCTTCCAAAATAAACTGCTCTATGATTCTATAGTGACTACAGCAACGGCCAGCAAAAGCATGAGGCAGATTAATAAAATTATTGTTGTAACTCAGGGGAAACACCATTCACAGACCTGTGGTGTCAGCAGTGGTGCATTTTCCATTCTAAAGGCTAAACTGGTTCCATAGTACATTTTGTAATCCCTCTAATCATAATGCTATTATTTTCTTGACCAGGGAATTCTACATTTTTCCATCCCTAACAAGGCAGCTGTGTCAATAAAATACTGCTTTATTTTTGAAGCCCTTAAAGTGGCTTCAGAGTGGAAGCAGAGGGTTTGGATGGCTTTGTGAAACAGCTTCACAATGAGGCAAGCAGCAGAACTGGCACTATAAGTACATTATGCATCCACATGCTGTGTGGAATTGCTTTTTCCTCTAAAAGCCACTCCATCTTTTTATACACATTTCTTTTTCCCTGAAGTTGTTTTAAATAAGGTGTCTGTGTCTACACATGTCTGTAATATTAGACATCCCATTTATTTCTAGAGTACTACCACAGCTTTTTCCTGCTAATGTTTGCTAATATGTACTGCAATTGCTGCTCCTTTTCACACTAGTGTAATGGGAAAGAACACAAATTTCACATTGATAGTTTTCACAGGACAACAGGAGCCACATCAGACTACACTTCCCTCCTTATGCTCTCTCAGCTGCCTCTTTGTAGCCATCTGCTCAAGGCAGCCCTACACAAGAACTGGCTCCCTGCAGCAGAACCACCTCATTGCTGTGCATTTGTGCAGCCCCAAGCACACCTCAGGGGCACAGACTGCACTGCTTCCCAGGGACCAACACCTTGATGCCCTCCACATGCAGGCACTTGTGTGCATGCAACTACTGAAAATGTTTTCATCCTTGATTTTTTTCTGAAAGTCACAGATCAACTGTTAAAAAATCCAGCTGTAAATAGCCTAACAAATTCCTCTTCCTAATATCACCTGATGGACTAAAGTCATAAATAGAGTGAGCTTCTACAGGTGAACTTCATAAAGGCCCTTAGTTTGGAAGGTCAATCAATAGTGTCTTTGTGAATAAATTTCACCTGTTCTGCTTGTACCACCTAAAGAGCTAAGAATTAGTCTGAGCTCATTATTTCGATTTCCTGTGGGGAGAAAACCAATAGGAAAATAATCCCACTTTGAGATGAAGGGCAAAGGAGAAGGACATAACCGGTTCTTTCCACCTGCCCTTTCTTCTCTCACTGTCCTGGACAGAACACAACACACTAACTTGTCAAGATCTCCCACTTCCAAATGGCTCCTGTCAGAGGAAATGACATTTTTCAGAATCCCCAGGCATGCAGTCATTGTGAACAGAATGAACAGGAGAAGCCAGATCTTTTATGCTGAATGGAGAAACCTTGCTGTAAAAATGTGGGCCCTCATATTAAACTATTTATAGCAAGAATGGATGATCCAGCAATGGCAAAAATCATGCTACAACAAGAGTATACTTGGATTTTGAATCAGATAGTTGTCCTCTTGTGGTAAGCTGGCTTACAGTACCCCAGCAGAGAAAGATGCTTCTTGTTTTCCTTGGTTGTGAGAGTGGATTCTGAACTAAGCAGCTGTATTTTGCACTACAGGTAGGGTTACTTCAGCACTTTATTCACTTCAGTGAAATCCCAGAATGATAAATGAAACATCTCTCTCAGTGGCTTGAAATGCACAAAGTCACCCAGCACTGCTGTTTCACAGCTCAGGATAAAAGGTTTGTTCACTGCATGGTTCTGAAACTTCAGGCTTCAGCCAGAGGTTACAATTGTGAATGACAGGCTAAGAGAGGAAGGGATTATACACATCAAATATTCCCCAGTTTACATGGATACTTATAACTAGGCAAACCCATGAAAAAGTGTATTGAAAATAAGATAGAAGCAGACACACTAGTTATTATGCTACTAATAATCATAGAATGAGACACTAGAAAGGCCCTGAAGTGTAATTATTTCAGCTATGTGATAGTAACATTTACCAAATATTTTTAAACCCACTTCAGACATACTCTACATTGAGATTCTGTGCCCATTTTTGTTAGTCATAAAGAAGAACCAATGCAATGAGTGGTGTTTTGTCACTATCACAGTCAGAGCTGGGAGAAGGGAAAAAAAATCACATTCACACCATATCTATTGACTTTCACTGTGGTGATCTGATGTGGACATTGGTAATCTGTTAACTACTTCTCCACAAAAGTAAGCTAAGAAAAGCAAACTATCTAACAGAACAGTAATATTTCCCTATCCAGGGTCAGCACCTCAGAAACACACAGAGATCTGCAATTCAAACACTGACACACAATTTTAAAGCAAAGTCTGGAGGAGTGGAACAGCCCAGCTGGGGTTTTGCCGAACCTTCACTTCAACAGAAAAATGTTTCTTAAGTTTAGTAAATCTAATCTGGGTTCTTTTTCCCAAATCCTGTGGCCACCAGAAGTCTCACAAGAAATAGGATAGGATAATACATA